>CM022756.1:3920136-4520136 GCA_012411365.1 Ameiurus melas
ACATGTATTCCCTTTGGTTTCTGTAAGAAGCGACGCTACACCTCCACCAGCAGAGGGCAGCAACAGTGTAGAGTGAGAGCAGCCATTCAGGAAAACTCAGTTACCCATTCTCCAGACTGATTAACCTGGATTTCCTGCACCTGCATGGCAGTTTAAATCTGGCAGTTTAAATCTGTTACAGTGTGGATAAGATCAGGATTAACATTATACTGCACTTACCACTAGAGGGAGTCAAAGGCATTTTAGTTTCATTTTTCAATCACTGGCCTCCACATACTGAGTTACTTCCTGTAGCGTTCCTGTCAGCTCCAACCAGTCCCTTACTAAAAAAAAAATTACTAAAATCCTACAGGAATATTATATAGTGTTCTCAGCTCATTTCCAGGAATTCTATGAAGAAAAAAAAATATATTCAGGAATTATGCCCTGCACTCTCAGAAAGTATGTGTGAATATCCTACAGACCTTTTATGTTATTACTATTCCATTACTATTGTATTTTGTCTTAAATTATTCAATGAATGTGTTTAAAAAGAAAAAAAAACCTATACAAGAGTGAGCAAAACGTGTTAAATTATCATCTAATCAAATTGCGAACAGCGGTGTTAACGTCATCATCCAAATCTTAACTCGCCTCAAAGTGAATGTTCACTGCTTTGACCGTTTGATTGTGACCACAGAGTCTGAGTCCTGAGACGAGGACATGAAATGACCACAGGTAAGTTATCGTTCATCACCATTTAGTGATAATACTGCTGAAAATGTCTGGTTGAGTTTGTAATATTTAGGCAGGGAGTTCTCAAAAATGTATTTGTTGGAAAACAGCAATGCACAAGTAAATGCACCGGTGATCAGTCCACGCGAACGCGCACGCTCACCTGGAAGTGCGTGAACCAAAAACGGTCTTTTCACATGAAGCGCCACAGCGACTTCCGTTGGCTGTGGTGTGACATAACCCCCCTCCAAAGGGTGCTCCTCCCGGAATACCCAAAACTCCCCTCCAAAGGGGGTCCTGGGCCCCTGTCCGAACTGTCCTTCTGCCATGGGAGGAGAGGCAGCCTGCGTCGGGCAGCGGCTGTGCATGGCAACTCCTCCACCGGGGTTGACCGTTGGGGCGCCCCCCCTCCCGATGGCTCTGGAGCAAAGCGCGCCACCCCGGTGGCACCATCACTGTAACGCTGGGCGTTACATACCCTGCATTTTTTTTTATTATTTACATGAAATAAGAGGTCCTTCAGGATAGTTTAATTCTGTAGCAGTCAAGCAGTAATTCTAAAATCCTGCAGGATTTTTCCCTTATGCAGCAAATGTGCTGGACATTCCTGCATATTTCCACTGAAAGCCTTCAAGTTTCCAATCTGAAACTTATAAGTTAATCCTGCATAGTTTGTCAATGTGCTCTGCAGGATTTAATCATTCCTATAGGATCCCAGCAAATCCTGTAGGGTTGTTGTATCTGGTCTGGTCATTCACAACATCCCCCCAATAATCACTAATCATTATTTACCCATCTGTGTTAATAATAAGCACAGAAAATGTGCAGAAACAAACACTTCTCATTAGTCCTGTACACACACAGAGCAGTGACAGTGTTAGAGGCCTGAGATCAGAGACCAGTTCACGCATGTGGTTTATTTTCTATTGTAATGCATTGCTGCAAATTCAGCCGTGAAGAAGTGAAGGAGGTGTGAGAGTGGATGTGTGAAACTAATAAGCAACTTTTAGCTGTTGATATGGTGTCAAATTTAACTCCAGCTCAAACCAGGCCATTATCCTCTGACCTCTCTCATCATCAAGGCATTTCTTTTTCATTTTTTCTTTGTTTGTTTAATCTATATTGTGGTTTGTGTGTGTGTGTGTGTGTGTGTGTGAAAATCCCAGGAGATTTCAGAAATTTCAGAAAGTTACTGAATTAATGAGCTGCCACATGATTGGCTTGATTGGAAAAGTGCATGAATGAGCAGGTGTACAGGTGTTCCTAATAAAGTGGACAGTGAGAACATAATGCGCATTTATTTGTTTTGCCTATTTACAGCGATGTTTATTCTTTAATGCAAATGATTTTAATACTAGTAAAGTTAAACATTGTTGGTTTTATAGTGCAAAACTTAAAACAGTCTTAATATGAAAAAAAAGGGAACAGGAGCTACAACATCTGTATCAACTAAAATGTAGAAGTGACAACTGCACACTATCTCTCTCTTTCTCTCTCTCTCTGTCTGTCTCTCTCTCTGTCTGTCTGTCTCTCTCTCTCTCTCTCTCTCTCTCTCTCTCTCTTAGAATACAGGAAGTTGAGACTTTAACACAAACCACTGCTCTGTCAGTCAGTCAGTCATTAGAGAGACAGGATGGAGTTCAGTCCACTCGCTGTGATGCTCTGTGAGTAAATGTTCTCTTTGTGTCTTCATTAGAGTGAGTGGTGGGGTATAAAGTTGTTCATCTGCAGTCTGAATGTACTGAGTGATGAGTTTATTGTGTGATTAGGACATTGTGTGTACTTCAGCATGACTGCTCAGGTGGATCAGTGGATCCATATCTGTTATGAGAAGGGTTTAGTTTGATGTGTAACTACTCTCAGTAACTATGATAGTTCAACAGGTAAGAGTACAAGTAGAACAAGTTTAAAACACAGGGTTTAAATAATCTAATGAGTGTAAACGAATCTGTATTGTTGGAATCTGTAGCTGATCGTCTGTGTCCTGCTGTCATCTGCTGCTCAGTGACAACCTCTCATGATCATTTGATCTGCTAAAAGAAAATGACTGGATGGTGTTTGTACTTTCACCAATGGAAGTCAGGGTTGTGAATAACTGAAATGTCTTTAGCTGCTGTGGTGAGACTCTGGTGATGTTTCCTGTGAACAGAAATGTTTAAGAAAACCATGTTAGTGTTAACTAGACTTACTGAGAAAAATAACTTAAACCCTATATTTCCATTATTGTGAGTATTATGGTCTATGCAGTTAAAAATCTCTGTACAGCAAATCTAATGCACACTAATACCAAACTGATGCACAGCACAAAAACATATGATCACTAATCGTTATTTTCCTATCTGTGTAAAAAATAAGAGCAATAACTGCAGAAACAAACACTTCTCATTAGTCCTGTACTCACACAGAGCAGTGACAGTGTTAGAGGCCTGAGAGCAGAGACCAGTTCACAGATGTGGTTTATTTTCTATTTTAATGCAGTGTTGCAGTTTCAGCCATGAAGAAGGGGAGGAGGTATGAAGCTAGATGTGTGAAAAAAAACGATCACTTCACATTTTATATGGTTTTATAATCCTTTTTAACACTGTTGATATGGTGGCAAATTTAACTCCACTGACACTCACTGAGATCTTTTAAAGACAAAAATTGGCAAAATGGAAAAATCACCATTTGAATCCAGAGTCTCAACATCAGGGCCAGTTGGAGTCAAAATGACTATCCAGAGTGATAAGACTTCTGAACCTACACTGGCCACTTTATTAGGAACACTATGCAGTTACTGGAACATTATGCTATTACTTTCACAGTGTATTATATTATTACTATACTGTTACTATACTCTGCTGAGTGAAAGATCATAAAAGAATTCATGACGTTACATATGTCCATTCTCTTTCTCTCTGTAAGAACACAGGAAGTGGTCAGGCTTTAACACACACCACTGCTCTGTCAGTCAGTCAGTCAGTCATTAGAGAGACATGATGGTAGGTAAGAGTAACAAGTAGAGCAAGTTTAAAACACAGGGTTTACACACTAATATCTTTTTTTATAATCACTAATAATGATTTACATATCTGTATTAAAAAATAATACAATGCAAAAAATGTGAGAAACAAACACTTCTATTTAATCCTGTACTCACACAGAGCAGTGACAGTGTTAGAGGCCTGAGAGCAGAGAGCATATCAGGGATATGGTTTATTTTCTATTTTTATGTAGTGGTGCAAATTCAGTCATGAAGAAGGGGCCTAGGTGTGACAGTTATAAGTGCTTACATCATTTCCTGGCTCTCTGGGCAAAATGTTCAGAAATTCCACTGGTTCCAATGCATGTTCCTCGAGGAGCAGACATGAGGCTGGGGCTGGTTCACCAGAGTCATTAGGCAAGGCCCAGGCTTGTGAAGTTGTGTTGTCAACTTTAGACTGGGGCTTGACTTGTTGGGTTGTCTCGTGTGCCTTTCTTAAGTGTGGATCAATGTCCTCTGTGTGTCATGGAGGCAGAATGAAGACCTCAGCTGAGAAGGAAAGTAGAGTGATATCCTCAGCGGCATGGGAAAGTGGAGGAATGTTTGTAGAGAAGCCTGGTGTCGTGATATCCGAGGGAGAGTAGGGAAGCAACGAGGAGCTCTTGGTTGCATTGGGAGGCAGAGATATGTCCTCAGCTGAACAGGACGCCACTTAGGTCTCTTCAAATATAAAAAGAGACCCAAAACAAAATTAAAGCAAAATAAATAAATAAATCTAAAAAATATATCAAACAGAACAAAAAAGAAAACATGAACGCCTTCATCTCCGAAAATATTTTGGTCTTAAATTTAATAACAAACTCAGTTTCGACTCGTGTTCCGTAATGTTTTTCATGCATTTCAGAATGTGTGCAAAGGATTGTGGGTGATTGGAGGATGTGAAGGATACACTGATGCATCCTTCAAAATCAACCGAATGAAGGCCATGAAACGTAGGCTGCCTTCCAAGGATCCTTCAACTTGAGATCGCCTTCGAAGGCACTTCACGTAGCAGACGAGATATGCAGCCTTACTAGGATGCAGTCTTCCATTTGAGTAACACTCACTGTGTAGAATTGTGTATTCCATACCAAGCCTTATTTCAGTGTTTGCTTCAAGGTTACTGTAAGATCACATTTCCTACTATACAGTCATGGGAAAAAGAAAGAACACCCTCCTTCTTTTTTGTTTTGTTTTGTTTTATTGGGGCCTAAATAACAATTGTGAGGTCCACTCCGACTTCTATAAACAAACAAATAAGCTCAGGTGACAACAACAAAAATAACAAAAACCCAACGAAGTTCAAAATGTTGTTTTTGTTTCCCTAGAAAATAAAACAACATTCAGAAAACAGGTGGGGAAAAATAAGTACACCCTCTAATTCAGTAACATGTAGAACCATCTTCAGCAACAATAACTTGAAGTAAGCATTTTCTCTCACATCGTTTTGGATAAATTTCGGCCCACTCTTCTTCACAACATTACTTCAGTTCAGTGATGTTTGAGGGCATTTGTTTATGCACAGCTCTCTTAAGATCCCACTGCAGCATCAGAATGGGGTTGAGGTCTGGACTGTGACTCGTGCACTCCAACACGAGGACAGCAAACTCACAGCACAAATACTGAGAGTACGGCAGCGGCGATGGAGAAACATAAACAAAACATGCTGCAGGACAGGAATAATCTCCTCAAGCTAAATATGAGGAATGTGTGTGTGTGTGTGTGTGTGTATTCATGTAAGCCTGTTTTCTGCACAAGCGGTGAGCAGAATGCAGTCGTGTTGTTTAATCACAAGAATATATTTACTGGATCTTTGGCGTATAATCTGAGACAACACCATCACACAAACTGTTAGAGAATTCACACCACAGTGTATTGTACAGGATCTGTACAGTCAATTACAAATACGTAAATAAGCATTATGAGTGTGTACGATTGTCCAGTGATCAGAGCAGTAGCGAGTTTCTGAGCATGTGCAGCTCAGAGGTGAATTTGCAGCAGGCGCGTGACTCCGCTCCCAGTAGCACCTGTATTTGGTTTGTTTCTGATAGGTTGTAAAACTGCGGTAAGAGCTTAGAGAATTTTTTTTGAGTTACAGAAAGTTTTGCAGTGAAGGAGAAAGTGGCCTCTATCTCACCCTTATAGTGGAAGCACAGTCTTTCTTCCTTTGGAAGCCATGTTTGTTTGTGTCTGCCTTTCTCTATGGCGAGGCCGTGATCACTGATCACCTGGAGTTTGTAAGGATCTGTCTCTGGGTTCGATAATTTTGTTTTTACTTTCCCAGTGTTCTAGATATGCATTTTTATTAGATTTTATGATTTGGTTTATTCTAATTTGGTTTAGTTTAGTCGAGCTGGTCTGAAACTGATTGTTAGATGTTGGTGGGTTTGCGAGTTTCAGAGCCAGCTGACAGAGGGAACCGGTTTTAGAGCTTAGTTCTTGGGTTTTAAGGGTTTTGAAGTGTATTAGAGGAGCTTGATTTTAAATATTTAGAAATAAGGGATATCTGTCTAATTCAGCTCTGCATGCGTTAGTTGGTGTCCTTTTCTTCACTCTCAGAACATTTGGACAGAATTCTGCATGTAGGGCTCACGCTTCACACTTCACATCGATGAAGAGCTATAGGCTGAATAATACTGTCAAATATTTTGCACTAAATTGTGATATTCTCTCTCTCTCTCCCCCCAACGCATTTCTAAATGACTCCCATCTGAATAAATCTTTCTGAATGACTCTCTCTCTGCGAACTCTTTCTGAATGACTCCTCTCTGACTAATAAAAAAAATCACGTTAGTTCCATCCATTAAATAAAAATTTTAACACGCTACTGTAGTAATGATTGCATACGACACAAAAAGAACACAAAAAAGTTAACGTATTGGATTGTATTGTATTTTCAGTACTTGTAGAGGTAAAGTTTTAAATAGATTAATTTATCTTAACAAGGTTTTTTCTCTCATATGGTCAAGCATTTATGTGAACATGGATATGAAAAAAATGGCTTGTGCTGGCTGTGTTTCTTCTGTTTCAACTTTAGATTTTATAACATCTCTTATTTCTCTATACTCAGATGTAGATGTGTCCAAATATCTCTCCTCTTCCACTCACTTCATCAGGAGATCTGTTTGGTTAATCAGATTCCTCCTGTTGTATTTATTTACCATATTGATAAATCCATCCTTGTAGTATCTGTTTGTGTCAGTCGCTTCAAGTCCAGAATTCTGTGTCGCAATATTATGACGGATACCAGCCAATCAGATATAGAGAAGATGTTAGGTTAGGTCTGAATGACTCCTCTTCCTCCCTCTGTCTCCCTCTTCTCTCTCTCTCTCTCTCTCTCTCTCTCTCTGACTGAAATTTCACCTTTAATGACTCTCGCCAGCCCTGCAATTAGTGTACATCCAGCTCTACTACCTGAGCCACATTTTGAAAGAGCCCAGTTTCAATCAAAACATGAAAAAAGGAAGAAAACAAAGAGTTACCTAAACGCTGAGCATCCTGGGTGAGCAGATATTAATGACTGCCTCAACACTTTCTCCATACTGTATCTCCACTTCCTAAGGTGTTTGTCAGCAATTATCTGGGGGACATACATTTAAAACATGGTAGTTAATATTATGAGCTTAAATTTTACTAGAGAAAGGTTCAGGATGGTTCCTGAAGAGGTGAGACCTGCATGCTCTGGCTTCAGAACCGTTGCCGCTGGTCAGCGCACGTCGGTGATCCGAGTATAGGGTGTTCATGCAGAGCTGCTTTTTTCCATTCTGGTCATTCTTCATGCTCATCACTAACTCATAGGCTGCCAAGTTGTTGCTTTTGAGTGAATTTACCATGTGTGCCAGGCTCAAAATATGTAATTGGCAGTCAAACAGAAAATACTCAGGGTAGCCAAAAAATCCATCGTAAGGCTCTGGGGGATCCATGGCAAGCCAATGAGGTAACTTGATAGAATTGAGTCTCAGTAAGGTGTTCTTTATTACCTCGGCATAAATGTCTCCTTCACTTTCCTGCTGTTTCCATGTTATCAGTGAAGTATTCTGTCGTGTAATGTAGGAGCAGGACAGAAGCAAGTGCAGGTATGGCAGTTTAATGAAACAACAAGTCCAAAGGATAAGGCAGAAGACAATAATCATGAACAAGAGGTAAGGTGATCAGGCAACCAGCACAAACAGGGCAGGGCAATGAGACAAAGTCGTAAATGTGAGCAAAGTCAAAACACTAGAATAAACAGACACTATAGAAGGTTTGGTAACAACAGAGACAAGGCAACCGAGTGAATAGTTCTCAAAGATTAAGTGTTTGAACAGTCTCTATTATAGTGTGGAGTGATGTTGATTGTGATCAGGAACATGTGTGTGTGATTAGTCCTAATGAGAAGGTGATGTGTCTGTGTTACATTGGGAAGTGTAGTCCTCTTTGTCCATGTTTGAAGTTGGTGCATTCTGGGAAATGGAGTTGCTGGTTAGCTGTGATATGACATTAACCAGGATTAACAGGATTCAGCAAAATCGCCATCTCAAGAACCATGCAGAAGAAAAAGTGAGGCCTCCCCCCCCCATTATTCTCGGCTTTTGTATGAGGAAAGAAATATTTCACACTTATTTCTGATTTACAGACATTATCCACTTCGTTAATCCTCTTTTCCACTCCCAGACTGTAAATTTTTTCAGGGACTGTTAACTTTCCTAAAGAAGCATTTATTTTCTGACACATCCTTTGAATTTTTTAGTGGTATATGATTAAAATGGGTCAGTACTTGGTTTCATTTGCTTTTTGCAGAAGACCATGAAAAAGATTGAGCGCTTCATGGAGCTGTTACGAGACAAGACTAGGACAGGAAGTAAGCACAGGAGGGAAGTCTTTATTTAAACTTAAACTAAAGACTTCAAACTGAAAACCTATCCCTCAACACAGGATGAGACATGAAGTACCAAACTTAGAACAAGACTGTGCCTAGAAAGTCTAGCTTATCTCATGTACAACACATTCATTCAACTTAGGCAAGAATACTCATCAACACAAAGACCCTCAACTCAAGCATGGCATGAACACTCTTAATAATGGATAGGCATAAACACTCTACTATGGCATGACAAAACACTCAACTAGGGCATGACCTGAACCCACAGCTTGCATTGCTTGGTGTTGTTTTGCTGCAACCCTCAAGCTTTGTCTCTCTTAGACCAGTCCCGGTTCGTGTGGGTCGATTCCGTTTCTTCCCCGTTAAGTTCAGATGAAGTTTAGGTCAAAACCAAGTTAAGTTTAGATTAATGCCGCGCTACAACACGAGGGGTTTAAATGACTAGTCACAAGGCTCTTAATTGCAGACAGCTGGCCCAGTGGTATCGTTCATGCGCATCTCCAGCACGTGTACACTCTGAATCCGCTCATGCACATTGTCGCCTGAGCGCCCTCTGCTGGCGCAATCGTGACAGGAGCGTCTTTATACTGGAGAAAATGTGTAAAACCTCTTTTCCCACAAGAGATAATGCAATCTTTCCCAATGTGTCAATTCAGAGAATTCAGAACTGTTCTTTTTGTTTGTTTGTTTGTTTGTTTTTGCTGCTGTTCAATTTTTAAAATATTAAACTAAGGTTAGGGTTAGGGTAAATTTTTGGATGTCTAAGAGAATATTTTTTAATCTTCAAGGTGAGATCAGTATGACCCCTAAACTGTGACTGTCCACTTGTGTGTGTGTGTGTGTGTTAGAGAGAAAGAGGAAAGCAGATCAGATATAAAGTCTGTATGTACTAAAAGAGAAGTTAATGATATTAGATACACTTCTATCTTTTTTTTTCCTTGTAGTGTGATCTGACTATAAGAACACAGGAAGTTGAGACTTTAACACACACCACTGCTCTGTCAGTCAGTCAGTCATTAGAGAGACAGGATGGAGTTCAGTCCACTTGCTGTGATGCTCTGTGAGTAAATGTTCTCTTTGTGTCTTCATTAGAGTGAGTGGAGGGGTATAAAGTTGTTCATCTGCAGTCTGAATGTCCTGAGTGATGAGTTTATTGTGTGATTAGTACATCTGCAGGATGTTACAGTGTGCAGTCTGTTGGTTTTATGTCCAATAGCTACGTTTTTCACACTCACTAAAGTTAAATAAAGGGAAAAACACTTTAATGAGCAGAATTGTGACCTTTAAGTTATTATAGTTTTTGTTTATTTATTATTAAGAGTGTTTAGAATGTATTTCTTACAGATGGTAGTTTAGATTTCCTGAATAAGATTTAATCTTGTGGGTTCAGTGTCTAAAATGTGCTGTTTTCATTAATACACTGAATATTTTCCATATTTACATCATGTTCTGTTTCTGTTCCCTTTTTAGTGCTGATTTCACTTATACCAGTGGCCCATGCTCAAGGTGATTTATATATAGTTTATCCTTTATATTGTGTGTGTAATTTATTTGTTTTGGGGCTGAGAAGTTTGTGCACAATTGAAAAGCAATAAAAATACTCAGAGTACCTAAATGATGCCCTGTCTGTTTTTTTTTTTTCTTGACAATTTGCGCCCCTTCTGATCTCTCCCCTGTTGAAAACCAGTGTTTTATATTATTTAAATGATGGAAATGATTATGTTCAATGAATGGGAAAGTCATTTTCACACATATCTACTGTAATCTACCTCATCAGATGATGATTCATCAGTAAAATGTTACTCGTGCCCCATTAAAAAGGGTCTAGAATAGTTTTACGCTGCTTAAATGCTTTAATCTACTGAATATAAAACAGAACAAGTTTAATGACAGCAGCACATGGTAACAACTGACATAAATAGTGCTTAATACAATGTCCCATGATGCCCCTGATTTCTTAACAGTAGGTAGGTTACACATATCGGTATCAACAAGTAATAAAAAAACATGTACTCTAATACTCTGTCTAAAACTTATACACGTGGTAATTAGTTTATGAAAGGTTTATGTCACGACTCATATCTCATGTGTGACGTCATGTCTTCGTCTCGTCGGGTCAGAGGTCATTGGGTCACGTGTGTCTTAGAAGTACCCAACTGCTAACGGTTGCGGGATAATGACTGGGTAATCTATATATACCGTGAGCCGTGCTCCCGACGGCGGTTCAACGGACTGATCTACATATGGACATATCGACGTGTGTTTATGACGGAATGTATGCCTTGGAAAGCTAAAGGGCGACTATCGGGAATCGCCGTTTTAGTTTATGTTTATGCTGTAGCATTAGTGTTAGCCGTAGCCAAGTGAGCATAGTTAGCTCAGGAGTTTGTTTCAATGTTTTGTGTTGCATTCGTCACTGTTAATAAAAGTCACCGTTCCACTGCGACTGCATCCTGTCTCCTTCTCTTCACGTCACGTCCCGTAACAGTTTATTAACTGAATGTTTTATAGGGAGTCCTAAAGCTGTGGTGTCCATAACGCCTGATACACATGTGTTCATTGGAGAGCTTGTTACTCTCAGATGTGATGTACAGGGAGGAGACCCTCGGTGGACATACAGCTGGAATAAGAATAATGTCGGACTTCATGCACCTGGAAATGGATTCTACACATACCTCACAAAGCAGGAGATCACAATCTGGTCTGTTAGAGACTCTGACCGTGGTGTCTACACCTGCAGAGGACAGAGGAATGACTCTCAGAGCTCAGAGATCAGTGATGCTGTTACACTGACTGTATCAGGTGAGTCTGTGGGTGTTTTTTTCTTTCTTATTTAATATATTAACATTATTTTTAGGGTTCAGATTTTGATCTGTCAGTATCTGAGAATTCTGTAATTTTGAGAGATTTTGATGATCAGCATTGTCCACATCAGTCTGTGTCTCATCACCTGAGGTAGAAGTCACTCACAGCATTTAAATACGAGACTCATGATCTTCTCTTCACTTGACACTAACACCGCTGGGGAAATAATCCCTGATTCACTTCTGTTCTCTTCTCTATGGTTCTAGTTATTAATGTCTTTGTATTGATGCATTTAAATATTTTATAACTTTGTCTGCTGTCGTCTGTACAAAATGTGTAAGCTCTCCTCTCTGTTTTAATGATGATGTGATGGAGCAGGAGCATCATAGACATTCTGACAGACACTATCTGATTACAAACTGAACTGATTAGACTTCTGTCTGTTTCAATGTAACTGTCTGTAACAAACTTCACAGACGGGCGAGGAGGAGGCGGGAACCGGCTGAACATAAACATGAAGTTTAATAATAAACAAAACTCAAATATAAAAAATATAAAAAAATAAATATAAAAACTGAAGTCAAACACAAAGTGCTCGTGCGTCTCTCTCCCTCTCTAGTGTTTTCAGCTGCTCCTTTATCTCTCTCTCCCACTGATTAGACAACTCAGTGCAAGGCGTGCTTCCTTGCAGCCTGACCCCTCCATCCTCCTCGTCACACTATCCAAAATGTTTAACAAAATTCTTTAAAAAAAACGCACACTTGGCTAGAGCGGTTTTAGATGTCTTTGCAGCATAGTGACTGAATTTACTGCTGTGTTTGTAAAAGGAATCCTGACTATGAAGACTTGTAGACCTTAACATGCATTAATTCCCTCTCTTACTAAAATACTTTGTTAGAAGCACATGAAATATGTTCGTTACTTTAAAAATCCTTAATATTTAATACATATTTTAACCTATAGAGGTCGCCATTACGTGGCATGCGCACTGCACTCTGAGTCGATGATGTAAAATTGTTGCACTTGAGCACTTAAAAGAATTAGCTACTAGCCCCCGCAGCAGGAAAAGAACACCACACTGCTGCCTTTGGCTGTAATTTTCTAGGTCTTGTATTCTGTGATACAGGGGATATCTGTAAATATAATCAAACCCTCAAGTATCTTAATAATGAGTTTTTTCTCTATATACTTGTAATGTAATGCTCACGTAAAATTAGCCTAAAGGATGTTTCATTATAAAAATATAGTTTAATCTATATGGTTACCTTGAACAATAAATAGTCTGTTGGCATAGACATGCAGATGCTGCACAGACACCATGGATTTTGGCCCACTCTCTAAGAAATTTTCTAAGAAAATGTACGAAAACACCTTGTATCAAATGTTAAATCTAAATGTTTATTTTAGACACAAAGTATATGTTAAATCACAGTGAATCTACTGCTTATGTTGTAAAGAGAAAAACAGTTCTGACACTTCATCATTTCGTACCAACAGAAAAACCCAAACCGACTGTGAGAGTGAATCCTCAGAGCTCCGTCTACACTGGAGACACCATCACTCTGACCTGTGAGCTGCAGTCGACTGGATGGGAGTTTGAATGGTATAAAAATAATCCACAGTTACAGCCTTTGAGCACTGAACAAACATACACACTCAATGTGACCGACAATAATGAAGGAGAAAAAGAGTACAAGTGTTACGCACGCAGAAGAAACTACTACTACACTAATTACTACTACACACAGATCAGTGATCGTGTCAGGATTACAGCGAGAGGTATGTCATGATTTTTTCCCCTCTTTCACCACAGATCTGTTAGAGAAAAAAATATTGCTTAATTATTGTAATTCCTTGTTATTCTAGAATGTTCAAATGATCTTTAAATACAAATGTATTAAAAGTATTTGTCATTTGTGGCTGGTGAGATCCAATGCACAAAACAAAGAAAAATAAAGAGGTAAAGCTATAACTTTAAGATTTCCATCATGGGGATGTCTTCAGGACAGAGGCGTTTATGATTTGCAGTTTTCCTGTAACATGACAAGCTGTGTTTTTACATCACTCAGTATTTTTCTATAACAGTGTGAGACTGAGACTTTTATTACTTACTTTAACTTTATTAAAAGAAGTTAAAATACACAGAATACAGTACGTCTGAAACCAGAAACTCCAATGTGTGAGAAATGTAAGACATTATCTTCACCTTACAGTCTAAACACAAAATATTATATTAAATAGAATAATAAGTAGTGACAAATACTATATGGAAATATTTTGTAAATATTTATAACACGGTTACATGTGTGTAACTAAACAGAAGAACTACACAAACTGTTTTTCACTTTTGTTGCCAGCGGTTCAGACATTAATGACTGTGTGTTGAGTTATTTTGGGGGACAGCAAATGTACACTGTTACACAAGCTGTACACTCACTACTTTATATTGTAGCAAAGTGTCATTTCTTCAGTGTTGTCACATGAAAAGATATAATCAAATATTTAAAAGAATGATAGGAGTGTACTCACTTTTGTGAGAAACTGCATATACATATTAGTCTTGAGAAGTTCACTTCATTACACTGTGAGCAGAGCCTCAACATACTTGAATGGAAATAAAAACAGAAATGACAGGGAGTGAGGAACTCCGAATCACCAAGACACATATGGTGCTCAAAATAAAGGTTCTTAAATAACAGGGTAGCTCCCACTCCATTGGTCTGCCAGCCATCTGAGCTGGCCCAATAGGATAGTTAAATCACTTATCCTGCCAGCACACTCTTGAAATAAATATCATCATGTGCAATTAGCATTCAAAATGTACATTCAAAAAATCTTCTTACTGTTAAATAAATGTAGATAAAATGTTTTGTATTTCCTGTGTAACAGAGAGACCAGAGGCAGTACTGAGTGTATCTCCACAGAGCTGGCTGACTGAAGGAGACTCAGTGACTCTAAGCTGTGAGATTACAGACTCCTCTACAGACTGGACATTCAGCTGGTACACAGCTGTTCCCTACAGAGATGGCTTAACTCAAATAAAAAATAATCATGGCTATATCATGCATGTGGAGCTCCTCTCAGACAGCAGCAGAGGATCTGGAGGCGACTACACTCTCAGTCCTGCTGCTCTTAAACACACAGGAGTTTATATGTGCAGAGGAGAGAGAGGAGAACCAGCCTTACACACAGAGTACAGCAATCCACAGCCACTATGGATCACTGGTGAGGAAAATAACAGTGGGTTTAGGTTAAATAGTAAAGGTGTGGATGTGTGAATGTAAGAAGAGATTCATGTAACATGTATTTATTAATGTATAAGGAAGTTAAAGACCCTGAGTGCTGGTAGAGTTTTTCCCCTTTGTGACATTGGTGAAAAAAGCCATGTGCTGTTGTTTTTGTGCCGTCTTTATCCCTCATCTAGTCATTGGTTTATTTTCCTGGAAACAAAGAGGACTAAGGAGATGATTAAGGATTGAGGATCTATGGGCAGGAGGATTTTATTATAAAAGCCAGAAAGTCAGAACAGGTCAAAGAGATGTAACTGAATACACAAAGAACATGTTAATAAGCAGCACGATATTCTGGAGTTGTTTTTGTTTGTTTGTTTGTTTGTTTTCAGAAAGCTAGCCAGAAAGACAAGACCATGCCTGATTCAGGTTTAAACAGGAATACAAACACAGATACGGCTATTAGGAGAACTACACAGTAACAGATACAGATGATGTCATTATGTTACACTTTTAGTGAACATAATACAAATAGCAGAGCTGTAAAACAGGAAAGGGTCAAACACAGTAAAGTACAATATAAGAGAGCAGAGGGAAAATCCAAAAGAGTAATCAAAAGTTAAGGGTCTAAACACAGCAACGGCAATCACAAATTAAACATGGCTCTGAACTTTACATTGTGCAAATGCATGTGCTGGCCTAATGTAATCTACAATGAGGAAGGGACCTGGAGGTGGTGTGCTAGAGCTACAGTGCCTTGCGAAAGTATTCGGCCCCCTTGAACTTTTCAACCTTTTGCCACGTTTCAGGCTTCAAACATAAAGATATAAAATTTTATTTTTTGTGAAGAATCACCAACAAGTGGGACACAATTGTGAAGTGGAACGAAATCTATTGGATTTTTGAAACTTTTTTAACTAATAAAAAAATGAAAAGTGGGGCGTGCAAAATTATTCGGCCCCCTTTACTTTCAGTGCAGCAAACTCACTCCAGAAGTTCAGCGAGGATCTCTGAATGATCCAATGTTGTCCTAAATGACTGATGGTGATAAATAGAATCCACCTGTGTGTAATCAAGTCTCTGTATAAATGCACCTGCTCTGTGATAGTCTCAGGGTTCTGTTGAAAGCGCAGAGAGCATCATGAAGACCAAGGAACACACCAGGCAGGTCCGTAATACTGTTGTGGAGAAGTTTACAAAATGTTTACAAAAATACAAAAAGATTTCCCAAGCTTTAAACATCCCAAGGAGCACTGTGCAAGCGATCATTTTGAAATGGAAGGAGTATCAGACCACTGCAAATCTACCAAGACCTGGCCGTCCCTCTAAACTTTCAGCTCAGACAAGGAGAAGACTGATCAGAGATACAGCCAAACGGCCCATGATCACTCTGGATGAACTGCAGAGAACTACAGCTGAGGTGTGAGAGTCTCTCCATAGGACAACAATCAGTCGTACACTGCACAAATCTGGCCTTTATGGAAGAGTGGCAAGAAGAAAGCCATTTCTCAAAGATATCCATAAAAAGTATCGTCTAAGGTTTGCCACAAGCCACCTGGGAGACACACCAAACATGTGGAAGAAGGTGCGAACTTTTTGCCCACAATGCAAAAACAACACAGCTCATCACCCTCAACACACCATCCCCACTGTCAAACATGGTTGTGGCAGCATCATGGTTTGGGCCTGCTTTTCTTCAGCAGAGACAGGGAAGATGGTTAAAATTGAGGGGAAGATGGATGCAGCCAAATACAGGACCATTCTGGATGAAAACCTGTTGGAGTCTGCAAAAGACCTGAAACTATGACGGAGATTTATCTTCCAACAAGACAATGATCCCAAACATACAGCAAAATCTACAAAGGAATGGTTCACAAATAAACGTATCCAGGTGATAGAATGGCCAAGTCAAAGTCCAGACCTGAATCCAATCGAGAATCTGTGGAAAGAGCTGAAAACTGCTGTTCACAAATGCTCTCCATCCAACCTCACTGAGCTCAAGCTGTTTTGAAAGGAAGAGTGGGCAAGAATTTCAATCTCGATGTGCAAAACTGATAGAGACATACCCCAAGCGACTTGCAGCTGTAATCGCAGCAAAAGGGGGTCTCTACAATGTGTTAATGCAAGGGGCCGAATAATTTTGCACGCCCCACTTTTCATTTTTTATTAGTAAAAGTTTCAAAAATCATATAGATTTCGTTCCACTTCACAATTGTGTCCCACTTGTTGGTGATTCTTCACAAAAAATAAAAATTTTATATCTTTATGTTTGAAGCCTGAAATGTGGCAAAAGGTTGAAAAGTTCAAGGGGGCCGAATACTTTCGCAAGGCACTTTAGGTTAATACTGAGATGATGGTGACGTCTGGTGGTCATGTGATGCCCTGATAGTCACGTAGCAAGGTCGAGGCAGAAGCAGATAATGACATTTATTTAAACAAACTGACTACTTTGCTGATTTTTATGCCTTTGCAGGACTTTCCTGTGTTCCTAGTCCCAGTTTTCATTTTGTTTTTCTCGGGTTTTTACCTTTGCCTTTTTGGAGCATTTATAATTCTAGATTATCCCAGTTTAAACCTGTCTGTGTTATGATCCATGCTATGGACTGTGGCTTTGAATCCAGATTAATAAACATAATTCTGAATGCACATGCACTTGTATTCTCATTGTATTGCATATTGTACTTATTCTTATTTACATGACTCTCTTCTGTGTTTAAGGTGAATCTCCTCCAGTCTCTCTGAACATCAATCCCAACAGAACTCACCACTTTACTAATGACTCTCTCTCACTAATCTGTGAGGACCAGAGTGACTCTACTGGATGGACAGTGAGACGATACACACACATTGAGAGAGTGTCAGATTGTTCAGTGTGGGGATCAGTTACAGGATCTACATGTAAAATCAGCTTCCTCTCCACATCCTACACTGGAGTTTACTGGTGTGAGTCTGAATCTGGAGAAAACAGTAATCCTGTCAACATCACAGTGCATGGTGAGTCTTCATGTAGTGTGTTTATTGTTAAAGGAAAAGGGAAATGTTTCATTTCGAATATTCAGAACTCTGAGTTTCTAACTGGGAGAACTGTTCAACAAGACAAAGACGTTATTTTCCGGACTGAGTAGAAGTACATGCTTACCGATACCCACACTGATAATGATAATGAAATGAGTAACTTCCTGAGTATTAATCAATCAGGGATGTCAGAACATTTTATTTCTCTCTGTTTATGTTGATTGCTGCTGTGTACAGATAACTCATTGTGCTTAGATTATGTGTAATATGCTATGGTATTTAAACAGTGTCTTTAATACAGTGTGAAGGTGGAACCTGAGTTGTTTCAGTAAACTTGGTCATTAAAAATGAGGGCAAAGTGCTGTGACTTTCACCTTCACTCACAAGCAAAGTGTAGATGGTGGGGAGTGAGGGGAAAATGAAGTGGACATGTCTCAGTGCTCAGTTATGTCATGTGTGATAGTTTCTCTGCACACTCTCTTCACTTTCCCAACTCTCACAAATACATGTGTGCACAATTATTGGCTCTTTGAGTTCAGTTTTAATGTCCACATTCACTGACATGGCTCTGTTTACTCAGGTGATTCACCCTCACACTCTCTATTAAACATAATTTGTAAACACCATAATGTGTTTTATCAAGTTACTCATGTTGTCGGAAGATGCTGTAGTTTCTCTATTATGACAATTTCACAGAGCACAGTATGCAGTCTGTTGTATACTTACCAAATAATAATTACATGTCTTACCACTAGGTGGAGTCTATGTTTTTAGAGAGTAGTTTTGCACTACCTTCGTGGAGAGAAAAGGTGTGCTAGGGAAGTCGCCTACGAGAAGCACGTGTTGTGTTTCTATGGTTCTTATGCTACAGCATTCGTTTTATTTTTCATATAAAAGCTACCACTCGGTACAACCTCCTTTGTGGTCCTGTTTATTATACAAGTTACCACATATTTTTGGCGACGAGGTGAATTGGAATTGTTTTTTTTTCTCTATCGCGTTTTGTTTTCAGTGTTAGCTAAACACGGAGTGCTAGCTAGAAAACTTGCGGCTATCTTCATAAGTGGAAGCTCGAGCAGTGCAGAGGAGCACGGTGAAGAGAGAATCAGAGCGCCAGTGGCTGTAGAGGAGCGACAAGGACAAGGAGAAGAGCACAGCATTCAAATGGCTACGTTTGGGACTATCGGTGAATTTGTGGAAGGAGACGAGGACTGGACAGAGTATGAGGAAAGGTTGGGACACTTTTTTGCTGCAAATGGAATTGCGGAGGAGGCTAGAAAGCGCGCCATTCTCCTGAGTGTGTGTGGAGCTAGGACTTATAAGCTGATAAGGAACTTAGCTACACCGAAGAAACCGGGGGAAATTGAATATACTGAACTGATCAAGCTCGTCGGGAATCACCACAATCCAAAACCGTCAGTAATAGTCCAACGTTTCAAATTTCACAGCCATTTCCGGGACAGTCAGCGTCTGTAGCTAATTTTGTTGCAGAATTGCGGCAACTGTCAGAACATTGTGATTTTAAGGACGTCTTAGATGACATGCTCCGTGACAGATTAGTGTGCGGCATTGCTAATGACGCCATACAGCGCCGTTTGCTGGGGGAAACTCCACCACTGACTTTCAAGAAAGCATTAGAAATATCGTTCGGAATGGAAATGGCGGCAAATAATGCAAAAGACATTCAAAAGGGTCAGGCTGGATCCCAGTCAGTGGCTGTGCACCACGTGAACAAAGAGGCTGCAAGGTCATCAAAGAAAGTGGAATGTTTTAGGTGTGGAGGGCCACACTATGCTAATGACTGTAAATTTAAAGAAACGGTTTGTCATACCTGCAGAAAAAAGGACACTTAGCTAAAAAGTGCAGGAGTGCTAAAAATAAGGCTAAGAATGAAACATGGAAAGCCCGGCAGGCTCAAGCACACACACCACGCCAAGGAAGATGACGGAGAGGCCGCTGTGCATTCAACATGTTTACAGTGGATACGGATGAGGGACCACCTATGCCCTACTATGCGACAGTGACTGTTGAAGGACAAGACATTAAGTTTGAGGTTGATTCTGGGGCTACAGCATCGGTCATCAGTGAGGAGACCTACAGGAGGACATGGGGACATAAGCCTCCTCCTATTAAGCCTTTGAATCTCAAACTAAGGACATACACGGGTCAGGCCATACCTCATTTGGGGGTGTTACAGGTGAACATTTCAGTGGGACGTCAGAGAGCTGAAGGCAGACTAGTCATAGCTAAAGGTAGTGGGCCTAGTCTTTTGGGGGATCATGTACGCCAAAATTAAGCTAAATTGGCATGAGATCAAGTATGCGCACACAACAGAGGACATTCTGTACCGATACAGTGATGTGTTCAGAGACGAACTGGGCACACTAAAGGGAGTCACTGTGAAGCTCCATGTAGATCCTGATGCAGCGCCACGTTTTTTCCAGCCCAGAGTGGTGCCCTATGCAATGAAAAGCAAAGTGGAGGAGGAGCTGGAACGCTTACAGGCGCTGGGCATCATTTGTTGACAGGCGCTGTCCAGTTTTCAAGGTGGGCAGCACCTATAGTTCCTGTGTTGAAGCCTGATGGAACCGTAAGGATCTGTGGTGACTATAAAGTTACGGTGAATCAAGTCTCAAAGCTGGAGGAGTACCCGCCACGCGGTGGATGACCTGTTCGCAACACTGGCTGGAGGTAAATTGTTCTCAAAGCTTGATATGAGCCACGCTTACCAGCAGCTACTTCTTGATGAGAAATCAAAAGAATTTGTCACAATAAACACACAACAAAGGATTATTCAAGTACAATCGCCTAGTGTTTGGAGTAGCATCCAGTCCCGCTATTTTTCAAAGGACAATGGACACTATATTGCAAGGGATTCCTCATGTAGCCGCATATTTAGACGACATTTTAATAACGGGGGCTACTGAGGATAGGCACATTGAAACCCTAGAGCAGGTACTAAAGAGACTCTCAGATGGGAGGCTGCGTCTGAAACGTGGAAAGTGTGTGTTTATGGCACCAGTGTGACGTATCTGGGACATACCATCACAGCAGAGGGTCTTCCCGCCCAGTAGAGGACAAAGTGAGGGCTATCAAAGGCGCCCCAAGCCCAAAGAACTGCCACCGAACTCCGCTCGTTTCTAGGCATGGTGAATTAACTATGGGAAGTTCCTGCAGGATCTATCCAAAGTGTTGGCACCTCTGCACAAGCTGCTGCACAATGACACAAAGTGGCAGTGGGGTGCGGGGCAGGAAAAAGCGTTTAAGGAGGTGAAAGAGCTCCTTCATTCAGCAAAACTGTTAGTTCACTATGATCCCGATAAAGACATTGTTCTCTCATGTGACGCATCGCCTTATGGGGTGGGGGCGGTCCTCTCGCATGTTATGGAAGACGGCTCAGAGAAACCTGTTGGATTCGCCTCACGGACGCTGACAGCTGCAGAGAAAGGTTATTCACAGTTGGAAAAAGAAGGTCTTGCTATTGTTTTTGCAGTAAAGCGTTTTCATCAGTATTTATATGGACGTGTTTTCAAAATCCACACTGACCATAAACCACTGCTGAGTCTGTTCAGTGAAAAACGCGCTGCATTCCTCCGCGCCGTCAGCCAGAATCCAACAGTGGGCACTAATATTGTCAGCCTACCAGTACGCAATAGTATACAGAGCTGGAAAAGACAACGCAAACGCTGATGCGTTGAGTCGCCTGCCATTGCCGGAGGCGCCTGTCTCAACATACGTACCTCCAGAGACTGTTTTTTCATTAGAGAAATTGTCAGAGACACCTGTTAAGTCAGTTCAGGTACCAGGTCAAGCAGTTGAAAGAGAGAGACCCAGTGCTGTCCAAAGTAAAGACTTACCTGTTGCAGGGCTGGCCCAGTGTGGTTGTCAGTGAGGAACTGAAACCATATGCCAAACGCAAAGACAGAACTCAGCCTGCAGGATGGCTGCATATTCTGGGGTTCGAGGGTAGTTGTACCTCCCCCAGGACGCTCACACATCGTGGAAGAACTACATGAGACCCATCCAGGAGTGTCGACCGAATGAAGAGCTTGGCGAGATCCTACGTCTGGTGGCCAAGAATGGATTTAGACCTGGAGAACAAGGTAAAGGCATGTACACAATGTCAGGCAAATCAACACATGTCGCCACCAGCCCCTTTGCAGCCATGGGAGTGGCCAGACCACCCCTGGTCAAGGCTACATCTGGACTTTGCTGGTCCGTTCATGGGGCAGATGTTCCTCATAATAGTGGATGCGCACTCCAAGTGGATAGACGCTCACATCATGAGCAACCTAACAGCCCCCTTAACCATAGACAAGCTCAGACAAGTGTTCGCAATCCACGGGTTGCCAGATGCAGTAGTCACAGATAATGGTCCGACGTTTACCAGTGAGCTGTTTGGTGAGTTTATGGAACAGAATGGCATCCGACACATTCGTACAGCTCCTTTCCACCCAGCCTCGAATGGATTGGCAGAGAGAGCTGTCCAGACAGTGAAGGAGGGTCTAAAAAGGATGAAAGGTGACTCTCTCAGTACCAGACTTTCACGGTTCCTGTTTAAATATCGCCTTACACCGCAAACCACTACTGCACGTACTCCAGCAGAGATGTTGATGGGACGTAGGCCTAAGTCAAAGTTGGATCTGCTGCGCCCAGACACTAAGGCTAGGGTGCTGAGAAAGCAGGAAAGACAGAAGGAAGGTCACGATCAACATGCACGACAGAGACAGCTGAAACCAGGTGACAATGTCTACGTTAAGAATTTCAGCAATAACTCTAATCAGCAATGGCTGCCGGGGGTTATCTTGACACAAAGAGGCCCTCTCTCCTACGTCGTAGAACTGACTGATGGACGAGTGTTCCGCAGACATCAGGACCACGTACGCCTGCGTCATGATACAGACCCAGAGGTCAGTAGCACCTCAGAGTTCCCCTTGGTGAGTCAGACTACTGGGGAAGCTTCACCAGAGGAAAAGTCACTTGAAGAAATGTCTGTGCCCCCGGGAGAGGATGGACAAGTGATCACAGACACACAGGCCCCTCTTGTGACTCTTATACCAGATCCACCCAAAACACCTACCTCAGCTGTGCCAGCAACAGCACCGGAGATAGTTCGCAGGTCACAGCGTGAGCGGAAGCCTCCAGATAGACTGAATGTTTAATTAATCTGAATGTGTTCAGTGGAATGTGCATATGCTAGATTATAAGAGTATGCCAAATAATATGTTTTGTGTTTTGAAGAAGTATAATGAGTCAATGTGTAAGAAAGTAATGACACCACATTAGTTTAGATTTTCCAGTTTATTTGTATTGGGGGAATTTTGGAATTTAGTAGGGGAGGAGTGTTGTATACTTACCAAATAATAATTACATGTCATACCACTAGGTGGAGTCTATGTTTTTAGAGAGTAGTTTGGCACTACCTTCGTGAAGAAAAGGTGTGCTAGGGAAGTCGCCTACGAGAAGCACGTGTTGTGTTCCTACGTCGTTTTATGCTACAGCATTCATGTTATTTTCATATAAAGCTACCACTCGGTACAACCTCTTTTGTGGTCCTGTTTATTATACAAGTTACCACACAGTCTGTTTTACTTTGATAATTAATTACTTCCAGATCACTTTCATTTTCAGTCGTCTGTTCATTAGTATGAGAATATACACAAGGCTTATATCACATAGCAGCACATCAGATGTCAAAGCTATCAGACGCTTTTTTTATAGCTTTTTTTGTCCATAGTTGTGACAGTGTGTTAGCACTGCTGTGTGTCTGTGTGTACTAGTGTAAATGGATTTATTTGTGCGGCAGTTTGAGTAAAACATTCAAACAGTTCATCATGAATAAAGTGTTATTATAATGATTATTTTATTCGCGTCAGGTCCATCAGGTGTAGAAGCTCCATTCTCAGTGCTCATGCTGATCATGAGTGTAGTGACGGCCTCTCCGATTCTGCTGGTGACCATCATTCTGCTGGTCAAATGTTACAGAGCTCGAGGTAAGAACTCTTTCAGTACGTTTCACATAATGAAGAAATTAACTTTAATTACTGCCAGAAAAATATTCTCACTTAAAGAAAAGTAGAAATCATTTGGCTCACTTTTAGCATTTTAAAAATAAAAAAGTGTTTTAAAATGTTTTCTAAAATGCACTTACAGTAAGATTTAAATGTAAGTATGAAGGAAGAGGTCGCATTTAATAGAGCAATATGATACTAATATAGTGTTTGTACTAATTTATAAAGAATCTCTGACCTACATTTTGCAGTTACTGAAGATGACTGAATGAATGATGTTTATTTTCTAACACGTCTTTTCCTGAAGCTCTGTCACGTGTCACCTCACTGTCATTCATAAGCATTAAAACAAACACCCTTTAAACTGTGTTTAGGACGATATCAAATGCAGTTCGGTTGATTTTCTGCCATAAACACCTGGAATAAACTTTGAAATGAAACAAATGCCTTTATAAATGTCTTTAACAGCTCACACTGATGAAGAGAGAATTGAGAATGCAGTCATAGAGGAGTGAGCAAAGTTCATCTATAAAAAGAGGATCCATTTACTGTCACATAATTTCATCATTTCTTGTTCTTTTTGTTATTTGCTCAGCATCTTATAGACACCTTCATTGTTCTGACTGGATTTGTTTAGCTAAAGCCTGTAAACCTCCTCATGAGGTGAACGTTACCATGTGTGTATCTCCAATAAAGCTTACATGCTGCTAATGCAATACAGAGTAAAAAATGAACAAATACTCTTATAAAAATATTAATCAAGGGGAAATGTTGATGCAGAGAGTGTATATGGTTTAAATTGTGTTATTTCAGAATGAAAATGTGCAGTGTAATGTTTTCCAGTGTAGGTTGTATTTTCTGTAAACTGACTACAGTCAGAGCGGTTGGTGAAAAGCCCAGTGTTACTGGAGTTAAAGTAAGTTAAGCTTTGTATGGATGCGATATAAAAACAAGTTCATTGACTGTTATCTGAAACATGGTGGGGAACTAATATTGTGTTTTGTGTCTTCTCAGTATTAGTTCTACCACTACTGTATTTGTACTGCTGTGTTTTCTTCTATTTCTTTGTGAGATTAGCTCTAGTTGGATTACGAGGAGTAGATTTACAATCTCAGTTACACACTGTTGTTAGTTTTGTTCGACTTTTCAGCTGTGTGAACTTTAATTGTAGTTGTGTGAGGAGATTTGTGGATGAAATGATTTGATCAATTCAATAAATGCATCATTATCAGTTCACTGAATTATTTAACCTGGTAGCAATAATGTATCATATGAAGTACGAGTAATACACTGAGAAAACTCTTGTACCTTTGTCAATATCAGTATTTGTAATATTTTGTATTTTTATACAATGATGTACTTTTCATTGTCTTATATTGTCTCTTGTCTCCTGATGTAAGATTGTAATTTCCCACATGGGATTAATAAAGTGTTTATCTTAAAAGCAGAAACTGGATCCTGCAGTATTATTCAGTGTAAGTAGAGGATGTCAGTGCAGTAAAGTTCAGGAGTAAATGAGGAATCAAACAGAAGTGATATTACTCTTACTGCGTGTCTCCACACTGGTACACTGATGTACAGGACTAACTCAACACTGAAAATGTCCAAAACACAACACAAGACATTAACGTTACAGCAGTGGCAGTGATTCAGACAATCAAAAGCTACTTATAAAGTGAAACACAAGGTTTCACTGTTAAACCCTGATAGATAACTTCCTCATAATTGCATTTCTTCCCAGTCCTGCAGAGGGATTAAACAGTCAGGATTAAAGGTGTGCAAATCAAGCTTGTATCTAAATCAATGTTGTATATGAGCACTAACACAGTCTACACAATTGTGGATAATTTTTGGTAGGTTTCTGCAGTGAGGAACATCACACACTTCTTCCAGAGGAAAACTGTAGCAGGGAAATAGTTTCATGCACATTTTACTGTATTAATTAACATTTATTCCATTTTGTTTCTGTTAGATGCCACACTACACCTCCAACAGCCAGAAGAGGGCAGCAGCGGTGTTTAGTGAGAGTGGTGATTCAGGAAAACTCAGTTACCCAGAATTCTCCAGGCTGATTAACCTGGATTTCATGCACCTGCTAGGCAGGATGCTTAAGGACAGCCTTTGATAAACCTTTGTAGAGGGGTGACTGGTATGGTATGTCAGGTTTTTTCTTTCTTTCCCTAAACCCTGCCACTAACCTATATTTCACCAATATATAAACCCTGCTTGGCCGTTTATTTATAATCAAGCAGGAAATTTCTCTCTGCAGTTGGGTTCACACTGAACCGTATAGTAACTTATACCAAATCATTTGTGTGTGAGATTCTAAAACTCAGGCTGTTCGATGTCATTAGCTTGTGTTATGAAGGCAACAGAAGTGATATTCAGTGAGAAAACTTGCTCTGGAATTAACTAAAGCTTTATGTTTAGGTTCAGTTTAAGTGACAAAATAACTGACATGACCAGTTCACAAGGGATTAAAATCACAGAGAAGCTCTGGATATTATTACATTACGCCTCATCCCCATATAAAACTAGTCCTGTCTGAATAGCCCTTTAGACAGTGTGTGCTATAGCGGACATTACAATGTGCTTTTTATCTGCTTTTACTTTGCTGTGCACATTACACACCTGGATTATAACTAGAAACACAAAACCATTATATTCACACATTATTGTGCAATCTCTGTCATTTTTATTCCTTCATCATTAGGCATGCACACTGTAAATCAACAGCAGGAAAAAAAGAAAACATTTACCATACATTATTTATTTAGATGATTACTTTGGCAAGAAAATAAAAAGCACCATGTCCATAAATATTTGGACACTGAGTTAGTTACAGTTATCTCTGTGATGCTCTGTGAATATTCCATTCCACAAGTTTTAGAAACATTTATTATTATTATTATTATTATTAATATTATTTTATTTTTTTTAATGAACTTTTACTATAATAAGTGCAGGGGTCAGACTCCAGTATCTAGAGCACTCTGAACCGTTTTGCTGTTGCCAAGCTTGACGAGAGAAACGCGTCTGTCACTGCAAGGTAACAAGCAAATCCTTGTATATATTTTCAGAGAGGTGCCTTCTATTACACAATGAAAGTGGAATGGATTCATTAGGAGATGACTTGAATATTCCGTGACGATCCATGGAAATAAACTTGTGTCATGAGGTGAAGGTGGTGATAACACAGCAGTCAGACTCTCTTGAGCACATTAACGTATAGATGAAAGATTTACCACTTTGTATTTGAGGTAGGATATCGTAGCTATTTCAACCCATGACATTGCTGATAGTTTGCTGGTTTTAATCAACAATTTAGTTGTCAAAATAATTATTTAGCCTGTGAAACTGTCAAATATGTATATGTTTGCAAGCTAGCTAGCTCACCAAAAGTGTGTGTATGTGCCACTGCTACTTGTCCATAAACAATTCAATGTTAATATTAATCAAATTCTTCAGAGAGATGAGCATCCTAAGCAGCTAGCCAGCCACCATGTGAGTATCACTTCTATTGTTGGGGAGTGTTGTGTTTAAAATTATACATAAAATAAACACAAGGGAGACAAGTATGATTGATATGTCATTTTTATTGGAAATTAACGGGACTGGTGGGTGTGTAATCCTGAGGGAAGAGACAAGGGGATGAAAATGGTGTACGGCCAGAGGACAGGGTATAACGATGACCAGCATATGTGTAATAAGACAAAAACTGAGAGGAGGGGGGGATGGCAGGTGAATAGAGAGAGAAAGAGGAATGGTCAGAGCCCAGATCAGAGAAGGCGACATCATCCTCAGAGTGGATGGAGGGAAGGTCAGGCAGAGGATCTGTCTGTGTAGAGGCGTCGACGCACACATTCGCAGGGAGGATCCGGTAGCGGAGAGGTGGGGGGAATCCCGCATGTGTAGCAGAGTTATAAATGTAGTTTAGTGTTTGTATGTGATTTTCGCCATAATTAAGCAGCTGTATTGAGATTGGTGTTTTGGAGCCCCCTTTGGAGAAATGGTGTACTGCAGCTCTGCTACTTTTTGTCCAGGTGTTGTTGCCGTACCCGATCAGAAGCGTTATGCTTTGCATTGGATGCTGTTTTATGTACACCAGTGCCTGAAGGCATACGTTTTGGTTTTTCCAAAGGAATAAATGTCGTAAAAGCCCGTTCTGGTCTCAGTCCCTTCACCGCCTGAACACCGTTACACATGTCCATTAGGAGTAGGGGTGTGGAAAATGTCAAGTAATACAGTGATGTCAGCTGTGAGATGCGCTACCTGATGGCGAGTGTTCAGATCCAAATCCACTCCCTCCAATAGGGGGAAGAGGGGAAAAAGGGCAGGCACCTAGACGCACACATAGAGGTATTAGGTGGATATTGATGAACATGATTCATATCTTGGGATTGACACACTATGGTTTAATAGTCACAGAGAAGGAGAGTTAGGGAGGCGCACACACATAGATAACACACACACACACACTCTTGCGCGTTCAGGGTCAGGCATGCAACCAAAGCGCACACACACACACACAATCTGTCTCTCCCTCTCTCTCTAAACACCCCCTCCCGAAGGCCCGAACGCACACACACCATTAGAACTGTACAAGAATAAATAGTATTAAGGTAAAGATAGATATTATTAGGATAATATTTAATATTATGAGGTCGGGAGTACAGTAAACCATGTGCAAGTAGTATAACTATATATATATATATATATATATCTCATAGTTAATATAATAGTTAAATAGAAATATAAAACGGATATAGAAATAAATTATAAACCAGACAAATAGGAGTAAAAGATAAATGGAACTCACTCATGGTGCTGAGGAGAGGGGAGTCTTGTCTCTCTGGAAGGGTGGGTCGTGCTGTAGACAGGGGGCTTTAGATGTTTAAAAGAACCATAAGATCCATGAGGAGTTATTTATATGAAAAGCTGTGTCACACTGCACCTGTGTGACCAAGGTCGTTCTCCAAATTGTTTACATTTTCTCTCTCGTAGCTTCAAAATTGATATGTTTTCTCTCTCTCTGGAAATCAAACCTAATGGTAAATCTGGAGGGGCTGGTAAACAGACATAATGGTAATCGCAAGTGGATTGTTTTCTGTTCTAATGGTAACTGTTGGGGAGGGTTTTTTAATCCTCATGGTAAATATAGATGAGCTCGTTTTAACCCTATTGGTAATGAGATCCCGATCTTTCTGAAATTTATTGGTAATATTCTCCGTACATAAGCTATAAATACTGGAGCTTAAGCTCCAGTTATCAGATCACTTCTGGGAATTCTCATTTGTGTGGATCTCGTGTGGTGGACCAAAATAAAAGCTGGACCCTTGCCTTTCCTCACTCACGGCTAATCGTTTCTCTTTTCTATCTCTTTTGGGGGTTTTTGGGTTTTTTTTTTTTTTTTTTTTTTTTTTTTTTTTTTGTGGGGGGTAGGGTTTAGGGGGTTGGGGGGGGGGGGTTTTTTTTAATTTTTTTGGGGGGTTTTGGAAAACGTCACCATGGTAGGACAGTGCTGCTACATCATCAAAACTGCCACAGTAGCTCAGACTGTCATCCAGCAAGAGAAAACTAACATGAGTTTTTTTTTTTTTTTTTCAAAATTTTTTTTTTTTTTTTTTTTTTTTTCCTCCCCAACCCAAACAGCTCCTCACCCCCCAGGATGGACCCCACGTCTCACCATGTACTGTGGCTAGCTACATTAACTAGCAGCTGTTCTTAATGATTATAGTAGCTAGTGTTTTAAATGAGCAGTTCTCTGTTTGGAGTAATATTAATGAATACATTTAGATTCCTTCGATGACATCGAGGACTCGTATCTCCAAATTTCTTCTGTTACATCCCTCCTATTATGTCCAGGGATATAATGGACATAACATTTTTGTAAAAAAGGAAAAATAAATTTAATAAATTTAATCAGAAAGAAGAAAAGAAACCACTAGTTGGGCATGATGTGTGAAAATGAAGCATGAGAGAGGTTTCAGAATAAGTTTTTGGTTCTGTATTAATTGTGAATAGTACACGTATTTACAGGTGATAATACAAAAACAGATCAACAGGTATTTATAAGAAAGCGGGGAGAAACAATAATACAGAGAGTATTTACATGTTACAGGATCAGAACTCAGGAGAGAGGGACAATGAGCAGTGCTAAATCAAAGAAATCAGCAAAAACAAAACCATCACTATCTCCCAATACCCACAATTCTTACCTGACTAACACCCTGAAAATCAACACAACACACCAACAATCTACCTAACTAATCTATCTAATCTAATTAACTAATCTACCTAACCTCCTCTAGCTATATCATCAGAAATACAAAGGATACACACACTCCTTACCTAGTGTGTATATACAATTTCAAACTCTATGTGATGCACCATGCATGTCACGTGACGTACTTCCCTATCCACTCCTCGCTGGTCTGCTGGGTTTAAAAATGGCCGAACTGTACAGACTAAACAAAGGTTCTCTAACTCTGAACACACTTAAGGAATGATTCTCGAATTGCTAGTCTGACCAAGTCTATTAACAGAACGAACAATAACTGGAGAAACAAACGCGCAATAATTATCACCGTATTCACCTTTTATTTTCTTCATCGCTTCCGGGTTTATTTACCGTGTCCTCGTGCTCGGATTGGTTCTTCGCGTGATGACGTGATGAAGACTGATGATGATTGATGTGGTGGACAACCAATAGCAAGAACCTGAGAGTTTGTATAGCGGAGTGAAAGTGAAATTCATCAAACAAGATATACACTATCGAGTCGTGACGTCATTTTTGTTTTTCTTAAATCAATGCGATTGGTCAGACTTTACATCTGTCTGTGTTTTACAAATATTTAACCAATGAAAAGTCATTAGAAAGTGACATTGAAGTGCTTTATTTAAAAAAAAGAAGAAAGAAAAAGACTACCCCCAATCCCAGCATTTCAGTGAAATACGAGGTCCCGCCTCGTCCCTGGATCTCCCTGCAACCGGATAGTGTGTAGGATATCACTCGTTGTAAGATAAGTGTTACAGAAAAGTGATGGGTGGATTACATTTTATTTATTTTTACATGAAATAAGAGGTCCTGCAGGATAGTTTAAATCCTGCAGGATTTTTCCCCTTTGTTCGGCAAGTGTGCTGGACATATTAATGGACATACCAATCATTATTTACTCATCTGTGTTAATAATAAGCACAGAAAATGTGCAGAAACAAACACTTCTCATTAGTCCTGTACACACACAGAGCAGTGACAGTGTTAGAGACCTGAGAGCAGAGACCAGTTCACAGATGTGGTTTATTTTCTATTGTAATGCATTGCTGCAAATTCAGCTGTGAAGAAGTGGAGGAGGTGTGAGAGTGGATGTGTGAAACTAATAAGAAACTTTTAGCTGTTGATATGGTGTCAAATTATCCTCTGACCTCTCTCAAGACATTTCTTTGTCTTTGTTTGTTTAAAATATAGTGTGTGTGTGTGTGTGTGTGTGTGTGTGTGTGTGTGTGTGTGTGTGTGTGTGTGCGCGTGCATGTGTAAAAGTCCCCGGAGATTTTAGAAATTTCAGAAAGAGAGCGCGCGCGCAGACACACACACACACACACACACACACACACACACACACACACACACACACACACACACACACAATACGTCTTCTAACAAAACAATGCATCAAACATTGGACTGCACGGCAAGAAAAGTAAACAAATGATGCTATTAGTAAACACTGCAGTGCTCTAAATATTTAAATATATTATACGACACATCGTCTGATATATTTCAGGTTTAATAAAATATTACAGCAATTTTTAGGAAATTTCTTAGGAAACTCCCATTTCTCCTTCATGGTCCTGGCTTCAGGTGGACAGGACTGTACCATCAGAAGAGAGAAAAAGGGGAGTGGAACCACTTCTAAATAAATGTTACTCACAGTGAGAGTGTACACACCTTTAATAAAAATGTGTTTCTTTCTACACACTGCTGTTTTGACTCTACCAAAATACAGGTGTGTACAGACTGTTCTCAGTGTACATGAGCAGACTGAACGGTGATAAGATATATTTTAATCAGTTCTGTTTAAATCTGTTACAGTGTGGATAAGATCAGGATTAACATTATACTGCACTTACCACTAGAGGGAGTCAAAGGCATTCTCGTTTCATTTTTCAATCACTAGCCTCCACATACTGAGTTACTTCCTGTAGCGTTCCTGTCAGCTCCAACCAGTCCGACCATTCCCCTCTGACCTCTCTCATCAACAAGGGGTTTCTTTTTGTGTGAAATCTATATAGACTGGTGTGTGTGTGCGTGTGTGTGTGTGTGTGTGTGTGTGTAGATTGCACATTTCTGAAATACAAGTTTCTGCATGAGTTTATGGTTGTGGTTCTAAGTGTTCGGTAATACTTGCATTTATATTAATATTAATAATAATAATAATAATAATAATAATAATAAGTGAAACATTACAGCTTTTACAAAAAGTGTCTTAATTGCGATTACAGGGTTAATGTGATTAGTCACTCAGGGCAAACAGTAGCTGGTAAGTGTTTCTTTCTTGATTTTTATTTGAAACTAGTTTTAGCATCGGCTGCCAGATAGGAGCTGTACCTGCACTTCCTTGTTGTTACAAGCTGTTTATGTGTTGTTCGATTATAGCAATTTCAGTTCACTTTCAGTCGCTAGTTGCTCATTCACGCTATTAAACTTTGTTTAATCTGCAAAACATGGAAATTTACTCTTCTCTCTCCCCCTTGCTCCAACACTTCCTTTGAATTTCATGCTGTTACAGTAACTGGTCACAGTAACCTCCAGGTCAGCTGATCAAGATTAATGGAGAGCTTGCGATGCTGCTGTCTACCAATCTGGATGATGGAACTCCTCTTGTGGTCCTTGGTGACTTCAACACTCACCTAGCAAGCCACATGCAGCTAATTTTCTCAGCCTTCTGTCCACAATTGACCTGAAGCAGGTCGCCACCACAGCAACTCATAATGCCGGCAAAAAGCTCAAGCTCATGTAACCCTCAATTGTCATCCTACTCACCTCTCTCAGAGACTCATGTCTCAAAACTCCTCCTCTCTAGCCATCCTACAACCCGTCCTCTACAACCTATCCCTTCTCACCATCTTCAGTCCATCTCTCCCACACTACTACCTGCACTCACACACATTTTAACACATCCCTCTGCACCAACACATACCCTACCTCATTTAAACTGCTTAAAAAACAACACTCAATTCTGCTGCTAGTGATAATTACAGACCTGTCTCCCTCCTCCCGTTTCTGTCTCAAACCACTGAAAAGTCTGTTTTAGTCAACTCTCCATATTTTTCATACAAAATATCCTGGACACCTAGCAGTCTGGCTGCTAAAGCAGTCATTCCTTGGAGACTGCTCTGCTCTCTCTCACTGAAGCCTTACGACATGCAAGATTAGCCTCAAGATCATCTGTCCTCATCCTACTAGAACTCTCTGTTGCTTTCAACACTGCAAATCCTCAGACCTTCCTGTCAACTCTCTCCAGCCTGCGCATCAATGGAAGTGGAATTCTATCTCTCAGACAGATCCTTCAAGATATCATGGAGGGTGTTGTGGATAAAATCAACCTTTCTAGCCTAAGTCAAAAAACTTCTAAGTCAGAGAGTTTAGTAGATGTCAAAAGTAATAAACTTTATTGAAAACCAACATAGTGTGACAATCTCCAGAGAGTCCAAATTATACATACACAAACATGTCTTTATATACGTTTTGGAAACAGTAAAATTATCCCTAGATGGGGCATTCCCCTTTTCTTTCCGGGAACAGACCAATCTCTATTGCCTTAATTAATTATTCATGTCTATACGTTATCTTAAATTTGTGGAGCATGCGCAGTGAGTTGATTTTCTTGAAAAGGTTTTATGAGGACAAGGTTTCTTCCTTTCTACAAGAAGATGGTTTCACTCAGGCTTCTCTGTCCTGTCCTTGAACCACACTCCCTTCCTGAGGCCCTCTTCCTGCTTCCATAGGCACCTGGCTTCAAAGTTTTCTCCCACAAAAGTGAATGTCTAATGCCAATTTATAGCTGTGTAGAAAAGTGCCACCTGGTACAGAAGAACTTTAGTTGTACAGTAAGACATGGCATTCATCCAACTCAAATCCACTCAGAATATAACTTGATTAACCATTGTTCTATAGATTTAGATTATGCTTCCAATTATTGATTATACATATTATAGATTATGCTTTTTAACCCATACAGCTAAATGTAGGTTACATATTGATTACACTTCATTAACATATCCAGAAGTGACTTATACATATTGATTACACGTCATAGCTATTTTCTTAGACATGTTTTTGAAATATTTTCTATATATTTCCCTCCTCTGGGGCTTACTAAGCCCCATCTAACTTGAGAGAGTAATCTCACAATCCAGTCTCATCATTTACACTAACTAGTGATCAATGTATGATCACATCAGCCATCTTCCAATGACCAAATCCTGAAACCACTCTCTCTGGAGATCAGAACCAAACATCTCCTCTCCCATTAACTAGAAAGGAGTAAAAGATTCTGCCTCCCTTTCCCTAACCACAAGTATCAAAACAGTGTTTGTAAGCGTGAGCATACATTTTTTCAGCACTTGCCCGTGGTTGTCACAATTATGTAGAGTACATAGTTGATTAAGCACATATAGCGGATACAAGTATAGACTAATAAACATGCATACAAAACAATTTTCTCAGTTGATTACTCTGATAAATCAGACATTGATTACCGTGTCCCCTTAATCACATGTGATTATATTGTAATAGAAAACGTAAAAATTCAAAAATAGAAAAATAGAAGAAACAAAAACTCCATCACGCCCTTCTCCAGGGGATGTATCCAGAATGATTATCTTCGCCCAGATACTTCGTATCGGTGAAAGTCTGCCTTTCTGGGGAGAGGTCGCCAGTACTTACACCCAAGGCACTGGCTCATCAACTTCTTCGTCCTCACTGGAGGAACTGCAGTGTTCCATCCTGTTGTAGCCAATCAGAGATCCAGCCTGGCTTTTTTTCCTTCAGCAGGTGCATCAGGATCACCAGAGCCACTGTCAGCAGCAGGAGCCCTTCTTTCCTCCTGCTCTGTTGGTACGACCCCTGACAGACCTTCTTCTTTGCCATGGCCTCAGACTGTCATTCTCCCTTACCTTCATTTAGACCTTCTACTACGACTTGGCTTGTTCTTCCTTCTGCAATGTCAATCACCGGATCATCCCCTTCGATCACTTGATCCTCCCTTCTCCTAGGTCTTAATCTAGGTGGTCACTTTGAACGGCCCTTCCCTTCTGGGCTGGAACACCCCTAGGTACCCCTGTTCTCCATGAGTCACTGGACAAGGAACTTCCATCTCCTCTCTCAGTCCCCAGCTTTGTTCCTGTGAATAGATAACTTCATACATAGTAGTATGTATGAAGTATAATAGTTATCTCATATACACTCTTAGTTCCATCGGCAATTACTCCAGCGGCAGTTCATCATAAGGACCTCTCAGATATGACACAGACATGGGTCGACCCGTAAGCATTTCATGCGGTGTTAGTTGCATATTTCTGTTAGTCTGCATGCGATAAGTCATTAGTGCAAGAGGTTGAGCATCAACCGAAACAAGTTGCGTTAAGCTTAGTCTTAAAGGTAACACTTACCTTTTCCACTATTCCCTGTGACTGAGGGTGATACACGCAAACATTCTAATTTATTCACAGTTACTGTAACATTGTTTTTGTTTTGTTTTTTTATGAATGCCGAGCCATCGTCCGAGCTAATCTGAGATGGTATGCCAACTCTGGAATTACCTCTCTAGTCAAAAATTGAATCACTGTTCCAGCAGTTTAGTCTGCTGATGGCATTGCCTACCTCCACCTGCTAAACCTGTCTAGCACCAAACGTTTAAACGGCCCTTCGGCATTGATATGTGCCCTATCAATACTGATTTTCAATTTCTGAATTTGTTTTGAGCATAAAGTTCACACTCAGAAAAAATTATCCATAATTGCCTGCAAGTACAAAGACCAGTCCTCTAGCTTTTTTATCTATCCCATAACTTCCCCCTTGCGCACTGGTTAAAACCATGCGCATCTGAAACTCATACAGTGAGAAGTGAAGTATATAAAATCAGAATTCAATTAAACTATTTAAAATGGCATTCCAATGATTTTTCTAAGCCCTCATTGTATTCAAACAACTCCAAACAAATGACACAATCCATGGGCATAAGCAGAGTCTACCCTTACCCTTAACCATAACAACTCTACCCTTAACTAGTTCGCACTCTGTAGTGATAGCTTTCAATTCAGCCAATTTGTCAGATCAGGGTGCTCATAATGTTTATAAACGTAAATGTTTCAGACACAAAATCTTTCAGCGTCTAGAACGTTCAAATTTAGGCTCAAGGAAATATGAATTTTGGCTAGGCAATCGTGAGTTCTCAGTGATTGGCTCCACAGAATTAATTAGGTGATACAACACTACAGTTGGTGTATTAGACACAATAATAAGTTTAATATTTAAATTTTTCACGGCACATAGAATAACTTCATATCCTGTTCTTTGTTGAGCTGTCATGTGTTGCATGTGGATATAATCAAAATGGAAGTGACCTGGTGTGATGAATGTAAGATCAATGTGTGAGAGAGCCATTTTCCCAGTGATCTGCACTAAGACAGCAGCTCCAGCCATGGCACGCAAACATGCTGACAATCCTTCTGCCACCAAATCCAATGTTTAAAGACCTGCAAGCAGCCCCATACTCCTGAGCCGGGACCCCCGCAGCAGCGTACCCTCTCTCAGTCACATATAAGAAAAGTCTTTGTTGTAGTTTGCCAGCCATAATACAGGTGCAGAGCATAAGTCCATTCAATGTCAGTTTTTTTCCTTAGAACACCCAGATCTCAGGATTTTAGTGGATCAGTGACCCACTGAAGACCATACTTGATAACGTCCAGGAAGCTTAACATTTGTAGTGTGGTATGGGGCGGAGGAGGACCCCAATCATGTCCTGTCGGCCTTGAGAGCGTGTGAGGGAGTCTCTGACCACAGAGGAGTAAACTACAGGGGAGTCCACAGCCCCTGAGGGAGACGCACCCAACTGTATTACTGATCTTGGAGTGTTACGGGGAGCAACGGCCTTGAGCTCTCACATGCAGACACGCTGGAAAAAGAGCTGAGCACAATTCAACAATAGAAAAATAATTATCATGTGGAATGGAAGAGGTTACATTAGGGACAAAATACACTAATGAAGCTATTGGGATGACTAGTTTATTGATTTAGCAAATTTTGGGTAAAAAAACATCCTCTTCCAGCCTTAAACATCGGTTACTGAGTGTGATGTATTGCAGAACTTATCACAGTTGTTATCACAGCTTACTGTAATAATGCTAGAATAAATGGACATGTCCCATCATCCTTTTCTGCGAACGGCATGATATTGTTTACAGGACAAAGGATGACTATACTTCACTTTAGCTTAATACAGTGTACATGTTACTTGTCGAGCTTCAACCTTATGTAGCCCATAATGTGCCAGGTATGTTAGTGAGCTCAGGATTACTGATGCCACCATCACTGTCCAATTTGGAAACTGGAGACAGACCACTGGGAACACACAACTGCAAAACCCATCATTAAATGTTCAATTTATGCAACAGATCAAGGCATTTTTAAAAAGGTGGATAATTAGCATTTGATTTACTGTAACATGCAGTTGGGATACACGTGGACACTGAACTGGAAACCCATCAATTCCCTCAGATGGTATATATGATACTGTGACTGCTCTTTCATATCGACTACTGCGTGCGTAGCAACTTATCTTATAGCCCTGTGTTGCTTTCCTTTCTTTCCCTGCTTACATTATCCCTAGGTCTACATACGCTTACTCCTCACTCAGTTCACTTACTTCTTCCCTAAATTCTTAATTTGTGTTATATCAGAAATTTGTGAATCAGATTTTGTTGCTCTTTTATTAAAAGAGGGAAATCCCACTATACGAGATCATTATAGTCCAATCCCAAAGCTTTGTGTCCTATCAAAAATTTTAGAAAGCCTTATCAGTGAACCACTGACATGTTATCAGATTGCAAAGAATCTTTTCTACTAATTAAAGTTTCATAAAAACATAGCAGCACATCAGCTGTTTTGAAAGTCTTAAACAATATTGCATAATCTCTAGATAAAGGTAACTACTGCACTTCCCTTTTTATAGATTTATCAAAGGCTTTTGACGCAGTGGATCATGAATATTGCCACAGAGCTTAAATAATGTTGGTCTATCAAACCATTTAAACATTATTGAAGTAATCTCTAATTCTCTAATCAAAGGAATAACTCCTCTCATAAAGGTGTCTTCTACTCTCATGTTTTGTTAATCTGTCAAAGAGTCCTAGTCTGTTGTCTTTAAAAAATACAACCCCAAGTGGCAAAGATTCATTCTTATGCCTTCCTGAATTCCTATCTTAATATCCTTCTGGTGAATGAAAGAAACAAAAACCTTTTAGTCTAGGACTATTTGTGATGTACACTAACTAACATGTTAATATCCCCTCTGTGCTAACAAGTGATAATCCCAATAATACAGAACTAAAAAATAGAGTAAATGAGGTAAAGACATCAAACATTATTACCCATGTGTATTGAACGTTTAATTAAGCTTGATCTATCCACAACTCAAACCATTCCAAACAATTCACCCTCACTGCACTGCTGGACTACAGGTCTGATACGACTGTGAAGGTTGTCAGTACTCTCTAAAAACAAATGTTTAGACTCAACAAAACATTAACTCAACAGCTTGCAAAACATCAATCATTTTGATTTATGACAACTTTAAATTAATTTCAACCAACGAACTACACTGAGTTAGAGAAATGACCTTTTCCTCTACAATTAAATGTTTTCACAAATAAAACTTATTTAATAATCTGTATAATGAACACATTTTTATTTCAAATTCATTACTCATAAAAATCAGTTTGTTTGGGTTTTTTTTCACATTATTTAAAAGGAATTTAAGTGTTATGTACTTAATCAACATAATTATGAACACAAGTTTTTAAGTTGACATTATTCTTCTTATTATTTATTTTTTTTAATTACGTTGCTCCAATTAGATTTTCTCCGGTAGAATACAACCTTTTAAACCAAGAGAAATTATTAACTTCAAGTTGTATAACAATAGTAACTAAAATCTGGTGTAATTTACACTACAAATATAATACCTAACATCTCCGTAGGTTTATAGACATAAAAGCACTGAATGAAATGAGCAATTTAGACAAAAAAGAAAATTACTACTTTTTATCTCTCGTAGAACTATCCACAGTCCAAAGGAAGCTAATTCTGCTCAAAGAGCAAACTGACTACCATTGAACTAGAAGGCTATATGTGTGAATGAATATATATATATATATATATATATATATATATATATATATATATATATATATATATATATATATATATATAATTTTAATGTGTCAGTACATGAAATTAGATTAAACAATGTGGTTGACGTTTACACAAATAAGCAGAAATGTAATCATGCTTTTCTTTCCTATATCACAAATGAAAAGCCTTCTGTAGGTGAGCAGATTTGTCCAATGAAACCATTCTTTTCCACTGCTACGGCAAACTAAAGAGTAAATTTTCTAATTACACTGCTAAATATGACTAGTATTAGCTAAAAATAGTCCATAAATGGTGTTAGCTGGTGCAGTCTATCCTATACACAAGTCCACTGTTGGTCATATCGGATATGCCCAAATTCAATTCTTTTGTAGAATTTAATTGTAAGTGAAATGATACTCATGTTGAAATGTCCTCGGTATAGTATTTGTTCAGTATACAGGTCCCCTAACACAGTCTTAACTGTCTGAATTTGTGTGACTAATCTTGTGACTTGAAATTAGTAATTTTGAAGTTATCAAGCCGATTCATTAAGTCAATCTCTAGTACAGGTTTATTTATGATTTGTCCCGTCTCCCCTTTTCCCTTCTCAAAACCTCTTTCTTCTCCAACTCTGAGGTATAACTCAACCTGAGGAGCTATGGATACTTGGGCAAACTGCCACCGAGATGCACGTTGGAAAAAGTTATCTAGCAGCTTTTCCAAATGACCAATTTTCCAATTCCTTTCTATCACTCTCTGCAAATTAATGTAGGGAAATTCTCCCTGGACTTCTGTCAAATTTAATATATGCATTATTCGCAACAAGAATGCGTTTTTTCTCTGCTTGGTTAATGGCTGTCTTGTTCCTCTGCTGTCAAAATAGAATTGTTCCTTCCAAAAGTGATTATGAACTCCCTGTGTTTCTTGAAACAGTGCAACTAACTCTGCTTCCATTCAGCCCTTTATTCCTAATTAACAAGCTTCTTTAAATGAAGGCTTATGTACTCTTGTATTCAACAAAGACAAAAGGTTTTTTCTTGCTGGACAGTGCATAACAGGACAAAGGCTACTGAAGATCTCGATTATTGACACTACAAAAATATAAAGTATACACAACTGTTAATTCCACTATCAAGGGTAGAAGAGTAAATCATATGTAACACTTTTCCTAAAAGCCTAATCTTGCTCTCGGTACACATGAAGAATGAATTAGATATGTAACACTCAGTCTAGGTAACAAAATGTGAGTGTAGACAAATATGTAATAACTAAATTCAGTTAGCAAAATCACAGCAGATCATGCATTTTCCAACAAAGGTTGTGTTTCCCAGCTGGATCACACAGCCTACAAGAGGGTAAATGACCAAAAACCCTACACATCCAATTTCTAGGAATATTTTTTACATATTTTAGACCTAGAGGTCCACAATGATTTTCACAACGGGCAATCAGGAGGATGTCCAAAGTATTTACAATGCCAAGTTCTTGGCTGCTCCAGGATTCCTTTTTATTTTTTCAGAGTAATTATGTTATCACTGCAAATGGTGCAAATGATACAGTCCCCAGAACCAGAACAAACCTTCAAAGCAGAAGTCTGTTACCCTTCTCACTTTGAGGATCACACACACACACACACATGCACGCACACGCACACACAGTCCGCGCGTAGATAGGAACACACACACATGCACACTGAGGCTTCCACACACACTTGTCTCTAAAACTAATTTTCAGAGCTTATCAAACATACATGTCTCCTTATGTATGGAGCTCATATTCATACACTGATCAATGCAACATTCACACTTGTCTCTGAAACTACTTTTCAGAGCTCATCAAGTACACATCTCCTTTTTATGGAGCTCATATACACACTTTATTCTAGTAATAACAGAGTGATATCTTCCTAATGTAAAGCTGCCTGAAGGCTGTCCCTCACTCAGGTGGAATCTCGCTTGGCATGGACACTCTCAACTCCTTTCCAGCACTCACTAACCGGGGAGAGTCCAACAATCATACACCGCCACGGTACCGAACCCCACGACACCGCAATCCTTACCACAAGAGAACGTCACTCAAAAATGAGGAGATCAGACACGCTGACTCAACAGAATTGGAGCGTTTTCCTGCTCGGATCAATGTGGAGTTTTATGATACCAGGGTTCAGTGTCAATTGATACAGACGCGCCCATGGAGAGCCATGGATGGATCAGAGTCACGTGGCCAGCCAGCCAGAAACTCACTCAAGAAAAGAAGACAATCACCATACAACCTCCAAACTAGGATCAATCACTCAAAAATTATAATGTATTAATTAATTGATATAAAACAAGAGTCGACTCCACAAAAGAAAAAGAAAAATGCTTAACTCAACATTCAGCACCTCTAGAACTCTCAAACATCCATCCGCCTGTTATAACAGCATTCAGCACTCATACCCAACATTCAGCAGATTTACTGAATATATAGCAGAGACAATCAACATTCAGCACAAATACAAAGCAGAGCAAATATAAACAGCATTCAGCACATGTAACATGCAACAAGTACAGGACTAACACCCCAGAACATTTAAACAAAGACAAACAAGACAAATAAGACAAACACCCGTTTCCCGTTTCACCACGCCTCACGCGTGACCCCACCTGGGGTTTATTGGTCCCAATGCGTTCACCTCACTTATGAACGTCTTATCACTAAGTTCTTCCTAGAACTTTTACACAGTTCACCTCACTTATGAACTTATCATTTCGTTCTCCCTAGAACGTCACATCAACTGCAGGATTACTCTAAGAAGCTTCACAACACATAACACACATCTAACCCTCTCGGCCCAGTGCACAGGGTGAGTTATGCGGCGCTGTTTCGGATCCTTTTACTAGTGCAGCAAATCCGCCAACTTTCTGTGAAACACTGTTAGGCCTTGAGTGTCAATTCCTTAATCCTCTGTATTCTATCTGACTCCATTTTACAATACAGGCTTGCAGACACACTGCTCAAGACAAAACACTACGACACACACACATATATATTGCATGCATATTTTATTTTTGAGATCTAAAAAACCCTGTTTTCTAAATTTTGTTCATAATTTACAGGAGCTTTTTGTGAGGGGAAAAACACCGTCTTAGGCTGACCCATAGGAAAACCACACAAGTATCTTTTTTTATCCAAAAAAGCAGAAAACTGCTTACCTTTTTTTTTTTTTTTTGAGTGGCCACGCTTGCACGGCTTCTCCAGGGTCAGCCTCACCGGAGTGTCTCCCTCTTTGCTCCTAGACAAATCACGTCGGGGTCACCAATTTGTTGTGGATAAAATCAACCTTTCTAGCCTAAGTCAAAAAACTTCTAAGTCAGAGAGTTTAGTAGATGTCAAAAGTAATAAACTTTATTGAAAACCAACAAAGGTGACTGTCTGCAGAGAGTCCAACTTATACATACACAAACATGTCTTTATATACGTTTTGGAAACAGTAAAATTATCCCTAGATGGGGCATTCCCCTTTTCTTTCTGGGAACAGACCAATCTCTATTGCCTTAATTAATTATTCATGTCTATACGTTATCTTAACTTTGTGGAGTATGCGCAGTGAGTTGATTTTCTTGAAAAGGTTTTATGAGGACAAGGTTTCTTCCTTTCTACAAGAAGATGGTTTCACTCAGGCTTCTCTGTCCTGTCCTTGAACCACACTCCCTTCCTGAGGCCCTCTTCCTGCTTCCATAGGCACCTGGCTTCAAAGTTTTCTCCCACAAAAGTGAATGTCTAATGCCAATTTATAGCTGTGTAGAAAAGTGCCACCTGGTACAGAAGAACTTTAGTTGTACAGTAAGACATGGCATTCATCCAACTCAAATCCATTCAGAATATAACTTGATTAACCATTGTTCTATAGATTTAGATTATGCTTCCAATTATTGATTATACATATTATAGATTATGCTTTTTAACCCATACAGCTAAATGTAGGTTACATATTGATTACACTTCATTAACATATCCAGAAGTGACTTATACATATTGATTACACGTCATAGCTATTTTCTTAGACATGTTTTTGATATATTTTCTATAAGGGGAGGTGTATCTGAAACTCATACATGTGGGTAAGTTCTGGGTCCAGCTTTTCTATTTATACAACAATTAGCAGGCCTGTGATTGAGTCTCATGGTTTCTCATATCACTGCCATGCTTGTTAACTCAAAACTGGACTATTGCAAGATACTAAACCCAGGCCTCCCAGCCATCTCTAGCAAACCTCTTCAGATGATTCCAAATGATGCCGCAACATGCCTTGTGTTTAACCACCCCAAACGAACCCATACCCACCCCTCTTCATCTCCCTCCACTGGCTTCCTGTAGCTGCCCCCATCAAATTCAAGGCCTTGATGCTCACATACAAGACACTGGCTGGAACAGAACCTCCCTACCTCAACACTCTCTTTGAAGATTATGTTTCATCACACAACCTGCGTTCAGTCCCTCTCCAGCACCATCAACCTGACTGTCCCTCAGTGGTGGAAAGAACTTCCAACCTCAATCCAGACAGCAGAATCTGTCACTATCTTCAAAGAACAGCTAATGACCCAGCTCTTCCAAGAAAACTTAACCACTTAACCTCGTACACCTTGCATGTTTAAATTATTCTCAGGTCTGGTTTTACCCAGTTTCCTCTTCACCCTTACCTTAGTTTCTAGATTTACATCTCTTGCTTTTGCCTTGTTTAGTTTGGTCTGCTCGCATGACCAGTACCTGCTTTTTGACCTTGATCCTGCCTTACGTCATTATGTCATCTCTCCCTCTCTCCCTCTCTCCCTCTCTGTCTCTCTCTCTCTCTCTCTTTCTCTCTGTGTGTGCGTGTGTGCTGCGTGCGTGCTGTGCGCGTGCCGTGTGTGTGTGTGTGTGTGAACACAGGAAGTGTAGGGTCTGTATTTTTAGCCCTTGTGTTTCCGTGGACAGACTGAAGTCTATGCTAATTTTTGTCCTTGTACACCTTGCATGTTTAAATTATTCTCTTGCTTTTGCCTTGCTTAGCCTGTTTGCTTGCATGACCATTACCTGCTTCTCTCTCTCTCTCTCTCTCTCTCTCTCTCTCTTTCTGTCTTTCTCTGTAAGAACACAGGAAGTTGAGACTTTAACACACACCTCTGCTCTATCAGTCAGTCAGTCATTAGAGAGACAGGATGGAGTTCAGTCCACTCGCTGTGATGCTCTGTGAGTAAATGTTCTCTTTGTGTCTTCATTAGAGTGAGTGGTGGGGTATAAACCATGTTCGTGTTAACTAGACTTATTGAGAAAATGCCTTATAACCTACATTTCCATATTTGTGAATATTATGGTCTGTGCAGGCAAACATCTCAGTACAGCAAGTTAAATCTAATGCACAATAATACCAAACTGATGCACAAAACAATAAACAATAATAATAATTAATCATTATTTTCCTATCTCTTTTAAAAATGAGAGAAATAACTGCAGAAACAAACACTTCTCATTAGTCCTGTACTCACACAGAGCAGTGACAGTGTTAGAGGCCTGAGAGCAGAGACCAGTTCACGGATGTGGTTTTTTTTTTTTTAATGCAGTGCTGCACTTTCAGACATGAACAAGGGGAGGAAGTGTGAAGGTAAAGGTGTGAAGCAAAACTAAATACTTAACTTTATAACTGTTGATATGGTGGCAAATTTAACTCCACTGAGTTAACATCAGGGCCAGTTGGAGACAAAATGACAATTCAGAGTGATAAGACTTCTGTCATACCTTCACTGGCCACTATATTAGGAACAATATGCTATTACTATCACTGGGTGTATAATATTATTACTATAAAGTTACTATTCTCTGCTGAGTGAAAGGTCATAAATAAAATTCATGACGTTACATATGTCCATTCTCTTTCTCTCTGTAAGAACACAGGAAGTGGTCAGGCTTTAACACACACCACTGCTCTGTCAGTCACTCAGTCACTAGAGAGACATGTTGGTAGGTTAAAACACAGGGTTTACACACTAATACCTTTTTTTTAACCTCTAATCATGATTTACATATCTGTGTTAAAATATTATACAATGCAAAAAATGTGCAGAAACAAACAAATGCCTTATAACCTACATTTCAGTTTTTGTGAATATTATGGTCTGTGCAGACAAACATCTCAATACAGCAAGTTAAATCTAATGCATAATAATAATGATCACTAATCATTATTTTCCTATCTGTGTTAAAAATAAGATCAATCACTGCAGAAACAAACACTTCTCGTTAGTCCTGTACACTCACAGAGCAGTGACAGTGTTAGAGGCCTGAGAGCAGAGACCAGTTAACGGATCTGGTTTATTTTCTATTTTTAAGTAGTGGTGCAAATTCAGCCATGACGGAGGGGATGAGGTGTGAATTTGCCCAATTTTCACACAACCCCTCTGGTTCCAAGGCTTCCAATTCCAATGTTCCTCATGGAGCAGACATGAGGCTGGGCCTGGTTCACCAGGGTCATTAGGCAAGACCCAGGCTTGTGAAGTTAGCTTTAGACTGATGCTTGACTTGGCGGGTTGTCTCGTGTGCCTTTCTTGAGTGTGTCCTCAGATGAGTAGGAAAGTAGGGTGACGTCCTCAGCGGCATGGGAAAGTGGAGGGATGTTTGTAGAGAAAACTTGCGTTGGATGTCCGAGGGAGAGTAGGGAAGCAAAGAAGTCTATAGGCTGCAAGCGGAGGCAGAGAAATGTACTCTGCAGAACAGGACTCTGTTTGGGTCTCTTCAAGCTCGGACAGGGATGTGGCTTGCGGGGCCATCACTTCACCCTCGGACAGGGATGTGGTTTGGGTCTCTTCGAGCTCAGACAGGGACGAGGCTTGGGGGGCCGTCTTTTCGACCTCGGACGGGGCCGCAGCTTGTGGGTGGCCATCTCTTCGACCTTGGACGTGGATGCGGCTTGGGGGTGGCCGTCTCTTCGACCTCTGTCAGGAACGTGGCTTGGGGGGCCGTCTCTTCGACCTCAGACTGGAACATGGCTTGGGAGGCCATCTCACTGAACTCATGCTGGTGCTCTGGAAATGAGGCCGCCTCGTAGGTCTCAGGTTGGAGTTCTGAGAAGGAGGTAGCCACGTTGACCTACAGCTGGATCTCGGCCAGTGAGACCACCCTGTGGGTCTCAGGTTGGAGCTCTAGTAGTTGGTGAATGTAGAGATACACCAATGTATCGGATGATAAGCGGTATCGTTGGGTTACCGCCCCCTCTACTAGCACTGCTCATTCTGAATTAAAGGTTCAGCACACCGTTGAAAGATTTAAATGACAATGGGTTGTAAAAAGGTATATATTGCTATGTATTGCACAGAAAAATATTTGTAGAGTAGTATATTTCATATGTGGCTAATGTTAATATGTTACTATAGTAAAAAAAAAAGGTTTATATGAGGATTATATATTACCAGTTTGATGTTCAGTGATGAAGTAGAAATGGTTATGTGTTTGGTGAGTGAATGTAAGACTATCAGGAGTTTTTTTTTAGTTCAGTCAGTGTTAATATGAATTAATAACATTCAATAAGTTAAGAAATCTTACTTTAATCTTCAGAATTTAGTTCATGTGTTAATATTAATTAGAGTAATGTGTTTTCTGTTTATGAGACCAGTTAAAGTGAAATAACTTGTTGAAATGGAGAGAATAAAGTTTTTATTTACATTTCCTTCAGAATTGTGGAATTAATTATTATTAATTTATAAGAAGGCATAAAAGGCAGAACTATCGGTATCGGTATCGGCCGATATCACTCTGAATAATCGGTTCTCGGTATCGGCTGAGAAATTCAGTATGGGTGCATCTCTAATAACCACTTTTGAATATGAGATTGAATGTGATTGGTCAATTTTGAACACAGCCACATCCCCGATTATGAAAGGCTGTGCATACGTATGCAACCAGGCTATTGTATCTTTTTTTTATTTTTCCCTAAAATGCTTCTGATTTATTTTTCCATTTAAATTTTATCCATTGTAATTTCACAATGAGGGTGGGAAAAGGTCTGACATGATTTATCACCGTTGCATTTTTATATCACAAAAAACCTGCCATTTTCACGGGGGGTAGACTTTTAATATCCACAGTATGTGTACATAATTGACAGTAAATCACTAACAATTCTAAACATTGCACTTTTCATCCAATATTATAATAGTTGAAGCAGACCATATTCCACCAAAGAATAGTTTAAATGAAGTCTGTAGGCTACTCAGAAGAAATCCAGAAATGGCGAATTCACTGAAAAGCAACAGATAGAAAAGATTGAGTGCTTCATGGAGCGTCTTTATACTGGAGAAAATATGTAACATCTCTTTTCCCACAAGAGTCTTTACTCTTGCAGTCTTTACCAACCTGTCAATTCAGAGAGTTCATTTATTTATTTGTTTGTTTGTTTGTTTGTTTGTTTTGCTGCTGTTCAATATGTATAATATTAAACTAAGGTTAGGGTTAGGATTAGGGTTAATTTTTGGATGTCTAAGAGAATTTATTTTTTTTTAATCTCCAAGATGAGATCAGTATGACCCCTAAACTGTGACTGTCCACTTGTGTTTGTGTGTGTGTGTGTGTGTTAGAGAGAAAGAGGAAAAAAGATCAGATACAAATTCTGTATGTACTAAAAGAGAAGTTAATGATATTAGATACTCTTCTATCTTTTTTCCTTGTAGTGTGATCTGACTGTAAGAACACAGGAAGTTGAGACTTTAACACACACCTCTGCTCTATCAGTCAGTCAGTCATTAGAGAGACAGGATGGAGTTCAGTCCACTCGCTGTGATGCTCTGTGAGTAAATGTTCTCTTTGTGTCTTCATTAGAGTGAGTGGTGGGGTATAAACCATGTTCGTGTTAACTAGACTTATTGAGAAAATGCCTTATAACCTACATTTCCATATTTGTGAATATTATGGTCTGTGCAGGCAAACATCTCAGTACAGCAAGTTAAATCTAATGCACAATAATACCAAACTGATGCACAAAACAATAAACAATAATAATAATTAATCATTATTTTCCTATCTCTTTTAAAAATGAGAGAAATAACTGCAGAAACAAACACTTCTCATTAGTCCTGTACTCACACAGAGCAGTGACAGTGTTAGAGGCCTGAGAGCAGAGACCAGTTCACGGATGTGGTTTTTTTTTTTTTTTAATGCAGTGCTGCAGTTTCAGACATGAACAAGGGGAGGAAGTGTGAAGGTAAAGGTGTGAAAACAAAAACTAACACTTAACTTTATAACTGTTGATATGGTGGCAAATGTTCTCTTTGTGTCTTCATTAGAGTGAGTGGTGGGGTATAAAGTTGTTCATCTGCAGTCTGAATGTCCTGAGTGATGAGTTTATTGTGTGATTAGTACATGTGCAGGATGTTACAGTGTGCAGTCTGTTGGTTTTATGTCCCATAGCTACGTTTTTCACACTTCAATAAAGTTAAATAAAGGGAAAACACTTTAATGAGCAGAATTGTGACCTTTAAGTTATTGTAGTTGTTGTTTATTTATTATTAAGAGTGTTTAGAATGTATTTCTTACAGATGGTAGTTTAGATTTCCTGAATAAGATTTAATCTTGTGGGTTCAGTGTGTCTAAAATGTGCTGTTTTCATTAATACACTGAATATTTTCCATATTTACATCATGTTCTGTTTCTGTTCCCTTTTTAGTGCTGATTTCACTTATACCAGTGGCCCATGCTCAAGGTGATTTATATATAGTTTATCCTTTATATTGTGTGTGTAATTTATTTGTTTTGGGGCTGAGAAGTTTGTGCACAGTTGAAAAGCAATAAAATACTCAGAGTACCTAAATGATGCCCTGTCTGTTTTTTTTTCTTCTTGACAACAATTTGTGCCCCTTCTGATCTCTCCCCTGTTGAAAACCAGTGTTTTATATTATTTAAATGATGGAAATGATTATGTTCAATGAATGGGAAAGTCATTTTCACACATATCTACTGTAATCTACCTCATCAGATGATGATTCATCAGTAAAATGTTACTCGTGCCCCATTAAAAAGGGTCTAGAATAGTTTTATGCTGCTTAAATGCTTTAATCTACTGAATATAAAACAGAACAAGTTTAATGCTCTAATACGCTAATACTCTGTCTAAAACTTATACACGTGGGAATTAGTTTATGAAAGGTTTATGTCACGACTCATGTCTCATGTGTGACGTCATGTCTTCGTCCCGTCGGGTCAGAGGTCATTGGGTCACGTGTGTCTTGGAAGTACCCGCAGCTGCTAACGGTTGCGGGATAATGACTGGGTAATCTATATACACCGTGAGCCGTGCTCCCGCCGGCGGTTCAACGGACTGATCTACATATGGACATATCGCCGTGTGTTTATGACGGAATGTAGCCTTGTAAAGCTAAAGGGCGACTATCGGGAATCGCCGTTTCAGTCTATGTTTATGCATTAGCATTAGCGTTAGCATTAGCGTTAGCGTTAGCATTAGCGTTAGCCGTAGCCAAGTGAGCATAGTTAGCTCAGGAGTTCGTTTCAAGTGTTTTGTGTTGCATTCGTCACTGTCAATAAAAGTCACCGTTCCACTGCGACTGCATCCTGTCTCCTTCTCTTCACGTCACGTCCCGTAACTGTTTATTAACTGAATGTTTTATAGGGAGTCCTAAAGCTGTGGTGTCCATAACGCCTGATACACATGTGTTCATTGGAGAGACAGTTACTCTTAGATGTGATGTACAGGGAGGAGGAGACACTCAGTGGAAATACAGCTGGAATAAGAACAACGTCAGACTTTATGCACCTGGAAATAGATTCTACAGAGACAGCACAATGCAGGAGATCAGAATCTGGCATGTTAGAGACGCTGACCGTGGTGTCTACACCTGCAGAGGACAGAGGAGTGACTCTCCGAGCTCAGAGATCAGTGATGCTGTTACACTGACTGTATCAGGTGAGTCTGTGGGTGTTTTTTATTTCTTCTTTAATATATTAAATTATTTTTTAGGGTTTGTATTTCGATCTATCAGTAACTGAGACCCTGTTTGTTTAATGTTGACTTTCACTTCCCTGACTAGTACACACAGATCTCTTTCACAGGAATCATCATCATGTCTTGTGCAGGTCTTTATATTAAGTTTGCAGTATAATTGTGGTGAGTCAGTCTGATTAATAATACACAGTGAACATTAAGGAAGAAGGCAGTAAATCTCACCTTGTGTTGCCTCTGCCATTATCTGTTTTATGATCTGATCATTTGAAGCATTGGATTTATAAGGTTTTATCTGAGAATTCTGTAATTTTGAGAGATTTTGATGATCAGCATCGTCCACATCAGTCTGTGTCTCATCACCTGAGGTAGAAGTCACTCACAGCATTTAAATACAAGCCTCATGATCTTCTCTTCACTTGACACTAACACCGCTGGGGAAATGATCCCTGATTCACTTCTGTTCTCTTCTCTATGGTTCTGGTTATTAATGTCTTTGTATTGAGGCATTTAAATATTTTATAACTTTATCTGCTGTCGTCTGTACAAAATGTGTAAGAACTCCTCCCTTTTTAATAATGTGATGGAACAGGAGCATCACAGACATTTTGACAGACACTATCTGATTACAAACTGAACTGATTAGACTTCTGTCTGTTTCAGTGTAACTATCTGTAACAAACTTCACAGACGGGCGAGGAGGAGGCGGGAACTGGCTGAATGTAAACATGAAGTTTAATAATAAACAAAACTCAAACCTGACATAAATCACAAAAAACTGAACTCAAACACAAAGTGCACGTGCGTCTCTCTCCCTCCCTGGAGTTTCCAGCTGCTCCTTTATCTCTCTCTCCCACTGATTAGACAACTCATTGCAAGGCGTGCGTCCTTGCAGTCTGGCCCCTCCCTCCTCCTCATCACACTATCTAAAATGTTGTTTAATACAAATCTGTAAAACGCACAATTAGCTAGAGAGGTTTTAGATGTCTTTTGACATAGTGACTGAATTTACTGCTGTGTTTGTTAAAAGGAATCCTGACTATGAAGACTTGTAGACCTTAACACGCAGTAATTCCCTCTCTTACTAAAATACTTTGTTAGAAGCTCATGAAATATGTTCATTACTTTAAAAATCCTTAATATTTAATACATATTTTAACCTATAGAGGCCGCCATTATGTGACATTCGCACTGCACTCTGAGTTGATGTAAAATTGTTGCGCTTGAGCACTTAAAAGAATTAGCTACTAGCCCCCGCAGCAGGAAAAGAATGCCACACTGCTTTTGGCTGTAATTTTCTAGTTCTTGTGGTCTGTGATACAGGGGATATCTGTTAATATAATCAAACCCGTAAGCATCTTGTTAGTGAGTTGTTGTTTTTTTTCCTCTATATTCTCGTAACGTAAATCTCATCTAAAATTAGCCCAAAGTAAAATTAAAGCGGTTCTCGAGCCTTTTGGAGTACATGCATGGTTTTGGTCTCTTCTGAAAGGTGAACTAATTTTTTTTTTTACATAATTGGATTGTTTGGCAGTGTAACAAGACTGTTTTTGTCAGGATGTAATGGATCAGTGGATTACTGTGAGGCTTCATATGAGGTGAGTTGCCTCTGTATCGTAAGTGTTTTGTTTTTACATCGAAAGTCTGGAGATCATATCAAATGAATAACAGAAACTGTGTAGAGAGCATATATTTGATTATAACACGGCGACAGCACACATACAGTCCATCAGAATTTTAACAGGATAAAGTATACGACAGCAAGATGGCTGATGATCTCTAAAATTATTGATATTAGTATATGTTTCATTATAAAATTATAGTTTAATTATAGTTTGATTACCTTGAACAAATACTCTCGGTTGGCATAGACGTGAAGTTTCTGCACAGACACCATGGATTTTGGCCCACTCTCACCTCCTCACCTCTCTGATCATCTTCATTCTGATGAACATGTTGAGTAATGTCTTCTATATTAACCTCCTCACTTATATTATGCTCGGGTTCAAACTGAAAAGGCTGAAGACATGTTTTTGTCGATGTAGGGTCACTGGAGAATCAAAACTATTGCAAATATTTGACGTCACAACCCAGAATGCACTGCGACGTACACAGCAATGGCGGCCTACGAGTGCAAGGATTTTTATTATTTAAAAATAAAACTGACATCTGTGTTTATGTATAGTGTATGTATACATGAGGTATATAGTGGATGTCAGCATTAATCTAATAATCCATACAAGTCCTCATAGTTGGTGTTTCCTTTAAAGTGACTCATTACCCAACATGATGCTTGTACACAGACTCCAAGGCAAGATTAGAAAGTACACTGTTAGACATTACCTTTTATTTAAAACTTTTTTTTTTCACATTTAACTTATTGGTTAACCAAATGTAATAGTAAAAATAAAAGTCCACTACAATATTATAAAAGAATATACATTTCAGCAGCATTACAAAGTGTAACTAAAATAATAAACATCAATTATTACATTAATTATAATTAAAATAGAAAACGGATTAAAACAGTGTATGAACTCATATAATAACACCTTAGACATTTAAAAACTGATCAAATGTTTGCTTCTCCAAATATGTCAGAAAAGCCAACAATTTCCATGGGGTGTACTTATTTTTTCACATACAGTACTGCTCTTTAAAAAAAGTGAGTGTTGGCCTGGTTGTTTCCTCTCCTCAGTTACAATATAGTATTATGAATAGGAATATTGAATAGGACACAGGATATTTTCCCTTCAGCTGGTGTAACAATCAGCCTTCATGTTTTAAATCATTCAAATGATGTAAATGATTCGATTCAATGAATAGGAAAGTCTATTTTCAAACATTTCCAGCTGTAGAGACTTCTAATGGATTTTTCTGGACTGCCTCACATGCAGTAAATAGTGTATTTAAACATTACTTTTAAAAAAGACAAAAGTCAGACTGATTATAATACAATTTCATATAATTTCAAGTACTTGAACTGACATGTATTCAAAACACATTTCTTCTTCACTACATCACCAGGCTGATCCTACTTTCATGCATGGTGTCAGGGTTTTCACCCTCGCTCCGGCCGCTGCATGCAGAAGTCGTTCTTCTCCAAGTTATTGACCTGGTTCTGTTTTCTTGTTTGTGTATTTTGGATTATCCCTGCTACTGCTGTTTGCTGATCGCCTGACCTGTGCCTGTGTTCTGTTCGCTGATTTTCATTCTTGATGTGGATTTGTCTGTTTGTCCTTTAAATTAAACACCTTTAACTGCACCGAGATCTGTCTCTACTGGCCATTTGTGACAGATGGACTGAAGTGAAAACGATCAATAACAATCTAAAATCAGTAAATACAGTGTTTAAAACTTCAATCTAATCATGGATTTAAATGGAAAATATACTGAATATCAGTCGTGTAAGAAAATATACGAAAACATCTTGTATCAAATGTTAACTATAAATGTTTATTTTAGACACAAAGCATATGTTAAAGCACAGTGAATCTACTGCTTATGTTGTAAAGAGAAAAACAGTTCTGACACCTTCATCATTTCATACCAACAGAAAAACCCAAACCGACTGTGAGAGTGAATCCTCAGAGTTCCGTCTACACTGGAGACACCATCACTCTGACCTGTGAGCTGCAGTCGACTGGATGGGAGTTTCTCTGGTATAAAAATAATCAGATGTTACTGCCTTTGAACACTGAACAAGCATACACACTCAAAGTGACAGACAATAATGAAGGAGAAACAGAGTACCAGTGTTACGCATGCAGAAGAATAAACTACAACAGAGAGTTCTACTACACACAGTCCAGTGATCCTGTTAGGATTACATTGAGAGGTATGCCATGATTTTTTCCCCTCTTTCACCACAGGTTTGTTAGAAGGGATGAGAAAAAATATATTGCTTAATTAGTGTAATTCCTTGTTATTCCAGAATGTTCAAAATAATTTTGAAATACATATGTTTTAAAAGTATTTGTCATTTGTTGCTGGTGCAAATGGAAAACATTAAAAACATGATATTTAACAAAGAAAAAAAAATACAGGTCAAGCTGTAACTTTACATTTTACAACATGGGAAAGTCTTCAGGACAGAGGAGTTTATGATTTGCAGTTTCTCTGTAACATGACAAGCTGTGTTTGTATTCTTTATTCATTAAAAGAGTGAGGGAAAAAGAGAGGCTGGTGAGGGAACTGTTTATAACTGCTATAATGTAAGTGAGAACAGGAACTAACTTGTTTACAGACATTCCACAACAATAAATGTAACTATAAACGGATTAAAATGTCATTTATTAATAAATGTAAAAAATGTAATCATTGTCAAATTGCTGTGTTTTAAAAGGAATAAAACACATGAGGACATGCTGTTATAGGAAAATAATCAGTACTTCAGGGTGGAAACAGAAACTCGGCTTCATAACACCTCCACATCACTCAGTATTTTTCTATAACAGTGTGAAACTCAGTGTTTTATTATTTATTTACACTTTGTTAAAATAAGGAAAAAAATAAACATTATAAAACAGATAGTTCTGGTGCTTGATTCTGATTGGCTGAGCTCTGTTCAATGCCATTGTAAATCACTCTGTAAACACACGTGACCTCATTACATCAGTATTACTGCACCAGATTTTGTTAACATTTATTATGGTAATAATACCAGTTTCTGGAGGGAAAAAAAGTTTGTCAGCTGGGTAACATACAATAATAAACAAGACTACAATGATAATTGTTTTGTTTTCACTAGCTCACTTCAGCCATTCAGATTAAGACATATGTTGAAGGTCTTCCTCTTTCAGTAAAAGAGGCTGATATCATGCTGAAAGGTGCATTATCGCCACCTACTGGACTGGAGTATAACCGAGTATAAAGTGTTTCATTTCAGTGTCTTGGCAACCATTTTGCTAAATGCTGTTGAAGAACTACGTTTCTTGGCAGAAGAATAATTATTTGTTATCAATTAATTATATATTTTTGTTGCTGTTCATGTTATGAAATCTTGTCAGGTATATATAATAACCATTTTCTAAAAGCAATAAGTCGTGGCCATGGTTTGCAATGATTTTAGAACAGCTAAAGCCTGATTTGCAAGTTCCTGAGAAACATCCCTTTGATCAGAGACAAATCGGTGAGCAATCAGCACTCGCCAATCGGCAGTGGATCGTTATGTGTGACCTACAACACATCAAAGAGGCTCGCCGACACATCACCGTGGCATCACCGACGCCAGACACATATTTGGCATGGTAAATGTCTAGAGTTGTCGGGTGACTCCACACCCTGTGGGGTGAAAACTGTCGTCACTGGCAATGAAGGGAAGTTAAACCTACGAGTGCTAATCCATTCTTTACTCACTTTCTTTGTCATATCCTTTTTGGGGTTTCTTCAACACAAATCATCGCACAAACAGCTCGCACCTGTTGCTTCTGTCTTGTGGGTGTTTTCGCATCATATAGCAGTGTCACTTCTCACGTGTGTCATCAGTATTACTGCACCAAATAAATTCTTTCAAAATGTTCAATTTTGTTAACATTTGTTATGCTAATAATACCAGTTTCTGGAGGGAATAAAAACAAGTTAAAAAGCCGTCTATTCTTCAACAGCCGTTTACACTTTACAGTTTGTCAGCCGGGTAACATACAATAATTAACCAGACTACAATGATAATTGTTTTGTTTTCACTAGAAACCTGCAAGTCCACTGGACTCATATAAACACTCTGGTTGTTGATTAAACACTAGGGATTTTACTGTGTAGAGTCGTCAGGTGACGGAGTTGTTGTCAAATCCTGTAGTGTGTGTGACCCCCTGTTCCCGAACAGTCACGTAGTGTGAACACAACGACAAGTCATGTAGTCTGAACAGCACAGCGATCTGCTGACGCGGGAAGTCGTGTAGTGTGAACTAGCCTTTAGCTGTCTTAATCTTTGAAAATCTGTACAAATTATTGTGTGAGAGAGTCATACTGAAACTGTTTTACTAATGAAGTCTGGGATTTTGTGGTAAAATGTGTATTTATAAATAGTAAACATGACTATATAATATAGAGATATAGTAACACACATCTAACTACACATTATTCATATTTTATCCATAGTTAGTATTTGTAACTATTAATCACTCCTTAGTTGGTCTTTTGTAGTTAAACAGGGCTGTAAAATAAAGTGTCTCTGTAAGAAACCATGACTGCTGACAAATTATTCTGGAAATCACACAAAACATCAGAGTGGTGTTTGTTTATTTTGTTTGTTGTTGTTGTTGTTGTTGTTGTTTGCACAACCCTGTTTCTTTCTTCTACCAGTGACAGGATCACAAATGTGGAAGTGTAATGATGATCATTAGTCCCATAAAGACTACAGCCTACACTGTCCAGTACAGTTTAACTGGATCTATATGTGGTCTTTAAAATACAAACAAATATTTAAGAGTTAATATTAATAGATCTCACAGCATTTAAAAAAATAAACAATTTATTTATATATTAGCTAATAGAGTTGATAAAAGCAAATTGCTGCATTCACTATTCCACTATTCCTACATTATACACTCATGACAAATAATTCATCATGTGAAATTAGACATTCATGACAATCTTCTTACTGTGTATTAATAAATGTAGATAAAATGTTTTGTATTTCGTGTGTAACAGAGAGACCAGGGGCAGTACTGAGTGTATCTCCACAGAGCTGGCTGACTGAAGGAGACTCAGTGACTCTAAGCTGTGAGATTACAGACTCCTCTACAGACTGGACATTCAGATGGTACACAGCTGTTCCCTACAGAGACGGCTTAACTCAAATAAAAAATAATCATGGCTATATCATGCATGTGGAGCTCCTCTCAGACAGCAGCAGAGGATCTGGAGGCAACTACACTCTCAGTCCTGCTGCTCTTAAACACACAGGAGTTTATATGTGCAGAGGAGAGAGAGGAGAACCAGTCTTACACACACAGTACAGCAATCCACAGCCACTATGGATCACTGGTGAGGAAAATAACAGTGGGTTTAGGTTAAATAGTAAAGGTGTGGATGTGTGAATGTAAGAAGAGATTCATGCAACATTTATTTATTAATATGTATAAGGAAGATAAAGACCCTAAGTGCTGGTAGAGTTTTTTCCCTTTGTGACATTGGTGAAAAAAGCCATGTGCTGTGTTTTTGTGCCGTCTCCATCCCTCATCTAGTCATTGGTTTATTTTCCTGGAAACAAAGAGTACTTAGGAGATGATTGAGGATCTATGGGCAGGAGGATTTTATTATAAAAGCCAGAAAACCAGAACAAGTCAAAGAAATGTAACTGACTGTACAAAGAACATGTTAATAAGCAGCACAATATTCTGGAGTTGTTTTGTTTTTGTTTGTTTGTGTATTTGTTTTCAGAAAGCTTGCCAGAAAGACAAGACCATGCCTGCTTCAGGTTTAAACAGGAATACAAACACAGATACGGCTATTAGGAGAACTACACAGTTACAGATACAGATGATGTCATTATGTTACACTGTTAGTGAACACAATACAAATAGCAGAGCTGTAAAACAGGAAAGGGTCAAACACAGTAAAGTACAATATAAGAGAGCAGAGGGAAAATCCAAAAGAGTAATCAAAGCTAAAGGGTCTAAACACAGCAACAGCAATCACAAATTAAACATGGCTCTGAACTTTACATTGTGCAAATGCATGTGCTGGCCCTAATGTAATCTACAATGAGGAAGTGACCTGGAGGTTGTGTGCTAGAGCTAGGCTAATACTGAGATGATGGTGACGTCTGGTGGTCATGTGATGCCCTGATTGTCACGTAGCAAGGTCGAGGCAGAAGCAGATAATGACATTTATTTAAATAAACGGACTACTTTGCTGATTTTTATGCCTTTGCAGCAGCTGAAGGACTTTCCTGTGTTCCTAGTCCCAGTTTTCATTTTGTTTCTCAGTTTTTACCTTTGCCTTTTTGGAGCATTTATAATTATAGATTATCCCAGGTTAAACCTGTCTGTGTTATGACCCATGCTATGGACTGTGGCTTTGAATCCAGATTAATAAACAAAATTCTGAATGCACCTGCACTTGTATTCTCATTATATTGCATATTGTACTTATTCTTATTTACATGACTCTCTTCTGTGTGTAAGGTGAATCTCCTCCAGTCTCTCTGATCATCAATCCCAACAGAACTCAACACTTTACTAATGACTCTCTCTCACTGAGCTGTGAGGACCAGAGTGACTCTACTGGATTGACAGTGAGACGATACACAGACAGTGAGAGAGAGTCAGATTGTTCACTGTGGGGATTAGTTACAGGATCTACATGTAAAATCAGCTTCCTCTCCACATCCTACACTGGAGTTTACTGGTGTGAGTCTGAATCTGGAGAAAACAGTAATCCTGTCAACATCACAGTGCATGGTGAGTCTTCATGTAGTGTGTTTATTGTTAAAGTAAAAGGGAAATGTTTCATTACAGAATATTCAGAACTCTGAGTTTCTAACTGGGAGAACTGTTCAACAAGACAAAGACGTTATTTTCCAGACTGAGTAGAAGTACATGCTTACCGAAACCCACACTGATAATGATAATGAAATGAGTAAAGTGAGTGTAAAATGAGTGTAGACATGCTGTAATATGCTATGGAATTTAAACAGTGTATTTAATAGAGAGTGAAGGTGGAACCTGAGTTGTATCAGTGAACTTGGTCATTAAAAATGAGTGCAAAGTGCTGTGACTTTCACCTTCACTCACAAGCAAAGTGAAGATGGTGGGGAGCGAGGGGAAAAGGAAGTGGACATGTCTCAGTGCTCAGTTATGTCATGTGTGATAGTTTCTCTGCACACTCTCTTCACTTTCCCCACTCTCACAAATACATGTGTGCACAATTATTGGCTCCTTGAGTTCAGTTTCAATGTCCACATTCACTGACACGGCTGTTTACTCAGGTGATTCACCCTCACACTCTCTATTAAACATAATTTGTTAACACCATAATGTGTTTTAATGTGATTTATTTGTACTGCAGTTTGAGTAAAACATACAAACAGTTCATCATGAATAAAGTGTTATTATAATGATTATTTTATTCAGCGTCAGGTCCATCAGGTGTAGAAGCTCCATTCTCAGTGCTCATGCTGATCATGAGTGTAGTGACGGCCTCTCCGTATCTGCTGGTGACAATCATTCTGCTGGTCAAATGTTACAGAGCTCGAGGTACGAACTCTTCCAGTATGTTTCACATAATAAACAAACTAACTTTAATTACTGCCAGAAAAATATTTTCACTTAAAAGGTTGAGTTTAATATATGATGGATATAATTATTCATGCAGGCATTAGATAAAGACAATAATAATACACAAGGTTTTAAAAGGAAGAGGTAGCATTTAATAGAGCAACAGGACACTAATAACGTGTTTGTAATAATTGATAAAGAATCTCTGACCTACATTTTGCAGTTACTGAAGATGACTGAATGAATGATGTTTATTTTCTAACACGTCTTTTCCTGAAGCTCTGTCACGTGTCACTTCACTGTCATTCATAAGCATTAAAACAAACACCCTTTAAACTGTGTTTAGGACGATATCAAATGCAGTTCGGTTGATTTTCTGCCATAAACACCTGGAATAAACTTTGAAATGAAACAAATGACTTTTTAAATGTCTTTAACAGCTCACACTGATGAAGAGAGAATTGAGAATGCAGTCATAGAGGAGTGAGCAAAGTTCATCTATAAAAAGAGGATGCATTTACTGTCAAATAATTTCATCATATCTTGTTCTTTAATGCGTTGTGTGATTTTAAAATAATACTGATTTGTCATTTTAATGCCATGCTGTTATTTGCTCAACATCTTATAGACACCTTCATTGTTCTGACTGGATTTGTTTAGCTAAAGCCTGCAAACCTCCTCATGAGGTGAACGTTACCATGTGTGTATCTCCAAAAAGCTTACATGCTGCTAATGCAATACAGAGTAAAAAATGAACAAATACTCTTATAAAAATATTAATAATGGAAAAATGTTGATGCAGAGAGTGTATATGGTTTAAATTGTGTTATTTCAGAATGAAAATGTGCAGTGTAATGTTTTCCAGTGTAGGTTGTATTTTCTGTAAGCTGACTACAGTCAGAGCGGTTGGAGAAAAGCCCAGTGTTACTGGAGTTAAAGTAAGTTAAGCTTTGTATGGATGCGATATAAAAACATGTTCATTGACTGTTATCTGAAACATGGTGGGGAACTAATATTGTGTTTTGTGTCTTCTCAGTATTAGTTCTACCACTACTGTATTTGTACTGCTGTGTTTTCTTCTATTTCTTTGTGAGATTAGCTCTAGTTGGATTACGAGGAGTAGATTTACAATCTCAGTTACACACTGTTGTTAGTTTTGTTCGACTTTTCAGCTGTGTGAACTTTAATTGTAGTTGTGTGAGGAGATTTGTGGATGAAATGATTTGATCAGTTCAATAAATGTATCATTATCAGTTCACTGAATTATTTAACCTGGTAGCAATAATGTATCATATGAAGTACGAGTAATACACTGAGAGAACTCTTGTACCTTTGTCAATATCTGTATTTGTAATATTTTGTATTTTTATACAATGATGTACTTTTCATTGTCTTATATTGTCTCTTGTCTCCTGCTGTAAGATTGTAATTTCCCACATGGGATTAATAAAGTGTTAAATTAAAAGCAGAAACTGGATCCTGCAGTATTATTCAGTGTAAGTAGAGGATGTCAGTGCAGTAAAGTTCAGGAGTAATAGACACACACACACACACACACACACGCACACACACACACACACACATACGCACGCGCACACTCACGCACGCACGCACACACACAAACACACACACACACACACTCACGCACGCACACGCACACACACACACACACACACACACACACACACACACACACACACACGCACACACGCTCGCACAAACACACGCACACACACACGCACGCACACACACACACACACACACACACACGCACACACACAAACACGCGCACACGCACGCGCACGCACACACACACACACACACACACACGCACAAATACGCTCCGGTCACGATTCGATTCAATTTACAACACTGACATCAGGATTTCAATTCGATTCGTTTTTTGTCTGTATAAAAGTAAATAAATTAAAAATGCCTCTGAACAGAGGTTTAATATATCCCAATATTTTGACTGAATAAACAAAGTGTCTGACCCGGGGAAAATGTTAATATCATATCGAATATCATATTGCTCTAATAACAGAGAATATCAGATTTAGAAACCAAAATGAACTTTATTTTCCAGGATTTTGGGGTCAGGTCCACCATTACCTGTTTTGAGGGGAAAAAGTCATAATATCTGATATTACTAGAATAAAGTCTAAACATTTCAATAAAAAATAATAATACTATGACATAATCGTGCATATCCATCCATCCATCCATCTTCTACCGCTTACTCCTTCTTCAGGGTCGCGGGGAACCTGGATCATGAAACGGCTTGAGCTTCGTTTCACCTGGGTGACGTCACAAGCTACACGCCCACTGTTTGACTTATTCTCATGATATAATTACATGTTTTTGCCACTAGATGGAGTAAATTCCCCCAGTGAACTACAGCGTCTGGATATTGTGATTGGCTGCAAAATGTTCAAAACTTTCTCCATCTCTTCTCCGTAAATATCTGGTTGTTTTTTGTTCGTTTCTTTTGTTTTGAAAGCTTCTTAATTTAAGAATTTAAGATTTGTATGTGTATAAAGACTGGTCGTTGTGATAGTGTTTTCAATTATTATCGTGATTTTTTAAGGTCCTCTAAAAATGTTTATGCAAATACACCTTCAAATGTCATTTCATGTGTTAGACCTGCAGTCAGAGGATTTAAAATCAAATAATCATCAGCTCATCAGCAAAAGAAGGAATTTGTGGGAAATTAAATCAAATTAATTAATTAATGAGTGCACAGAAAACCTAAAACTGAAGGACATAAACGTGTGTGTACAGATGTTCAGTGAGATCTCAGCTAACTGCACAACATGGACCTTTTTATTTTTCCTTTATTTTATTGATCATTTTCATATAGATTTTTTATAGTTAAATCAGTCCAGGTGAACACTATCTGTTTGTGGAAAATTGTAACTTAAAACTTAACATGGATTAATGTACAAAATAACAAAATAAACAATCGACAACAAATCTCTCACACAATCATAAACACAACGCACTGCCCAAAAGGCAGAAACCGATAAAGAAAAATGAACTTAATGATTTTCATCTCTGGCTTTTAGAAACCCATCACAAGGAAACATAAGTTTCATGTGGCCTCAAGATACAGAACATTTTTCTGAGTTATTCTTCATCATAGCCACTGCATTGTATTCTACCAAAAGAATGGCACCATGAACTAAATTTCAAGCACAGTTTCATGTAATGCATGTTCGAATAGTTTTTGATAGTAGACCGTAGATAAACTCAGTACCGTGTGAGAGAAATCGAATATTTATTGGTCACAGTTTTAACACATTAAACCACCTTAAACTGTTTCCTTATAATGAGTTTCTAAAGAGACAAAAATGTGTCTCATGAAAAGTTATTTTTAAAGTTTCTGTTTTCTCCTTTGAGCAGAAAACTGTGTTGATGGTGAGGTATATGAGTAAGAGATTTGGTAACAATCCGTAGTCTTTCAGCTACGCTAAGCCACGTTAAGCCGCATTTTTCAACTGAAACATTTTAAAATATCCCAAAAAAGGAAGAACAAATGCAGCAGCTGGTAAAGAATAGAAAGAAGAGTGTATGAATTATTAATAGTAATAAATGTAAAAAGGCTGAAATGCTGAAACTCTCAATCAGGAACGATGTACTAATCATGTATAAATCATGTAGTTACGGTGTGAGTGTGTGATGTGACTCTAATCCTCACCTTTTTAATGACGTTACAGTAATGTTTCATCGTTTTATTTTTATTATTCTACAATAAAACCTGAGATCTGAAAGGCAACATGTGAAGTTTACTACCTGCAAAGTGCTGTATTGTTGTAGGCACTGACAAATATGATATAAAATACAGTTAAAGTAATCTAGATTTAGAGATCTGATATAGGGTCCTGTGTAAAGTCTGTCCAGATGTAAGTGTAACCCTGTAGAAAATACATGGTTAAGTTTCCTTTTGTTTTGTACGACTTTAAATACACAGACACTGTATTTTTGGAATTCTGTATTTCCATGTTAAATAATTGTATGTACGAATTCATGTGGAAAAGATTGCTACTTTGTTCTACGAAAACGATAGAAACTATGAAAGATATACGATGATTGGTTTCCAGGTGAAACTGTCTAGGTTAAACATGGGAAAGGTGAGAGGTCAGGGGAGGAGGCAGATCCTGCGTAAGGAAAAGTCACGCGCTCTTTCGGCTGCAGGCGAGACACGGAGAAGATCACACTGGAGAACTGTACAGTTCAACTGGCTTCGACAGACAATGAGTTACCTCTGAGGAACAAGACTGCGAGACTAACCGGAGGAAGACCGCTTGCTGTTTGAACTGAGACGCGAACTACAGCGGCGCGCGAGCGACTGCACACACGGTGCATGGTGCCATTTCACATATATTATGTAACAGGAGCCCTACTTAATAACCTGCTTCTAAACCACCACTGTTAGAAGTTAACAGGTTGTTCTCACCGAGCTGTTTTTACACCCAGGTCGGCCTTGGAAAGCTACAAGAGACACACCAGACCGACTTGGAGGTTGTTGCATCACACTTTGTGGTGAGCTGTGATCAGTAAGCAGTCTCAGTGTGCCAGCTGTCACTACCACCAGCTGAATTTCTGCACCACAGGGCTGAAATCTTCATACAGCATTTGAGATCCCTGATAAAAAAAAACAGTCCATGTAATTACACAACTTCTCTTGTTCTCTTTTTAGCTAACAACCTTCAAAATAAAACTTGACACACTGATGGTGAACGGACTTGTAACAAAGGACTTGCCCCCATTCAAGCTGATGAGAATTTCCATGAGAACTTCATATTTAAATAATAAATATGGATACTTACGGTAATAAACATTACTGTACGTCTTATATTATTGTATATCCTCTCTGGGCACGGACATCTAATTATATGATGGATATAATTATTCATGCAGGCTTTAGATAATGGCAATAATAATACACAAGGTTTTAAGTGTAAGTAGAGGATGTCAGTGCAGTAAAGTTCAGGAGTAAATGAGGAATCAAACAGAAGTGATATTACTCATACTGTGTGTCTACACCACGGTACACTGATGTACAGGATTAACATCCATCCATCCATCCATCCATCTTCAACCGCTTATTCCTCCACAATGGATTTCAAGTCCATTCTTAACCACTCGGCCACAACTACCAGGACTAACATAACACTGAAAATGTCCAAAAGACAAAATTAGCTACTTTCAAAGTAAAACCCTGATAGATAACTTCCTCATAATTGCATTTCTTCCCAGTCCTGCAGAGGGATTAAACAGTCAGGATTAGAGGTGTGTAAATCAAGCTTGTATCTAAATCAATGTTGTATATGAGCACTAACACAGTCTACACAATTGGGGATAATTTTTGGTAGGTTTCTGCAGTGAGGAACATCACACACTTCTTCCAGAGGAAAACTGTAGCAGGAAAATAGTTTCATCCATATTTTACAATAAATAAACATTTATTCCCATTTGTTACTGTTAGAAGCGACGCTACACCTCCAGCAGCCAGCAGAGGGCAGCAACAGTGTATAGTGATAGTGGCCATTCAGGAAAACTTAGTTACCCAGAACTCTCCAGGCTGATTTACCTGGATTTCCTGCATCTGCTAGGCAGGATACTTAAGGACAGCCTTTGATAAAGCTTTGTAGAGGGGTGATTGGTATGGTATGTCAGGTTTTAGTTTTCCTAAGGTATGGTTTAAAGGATAACCAGAAAAGAAAATGGAAGATAAGAACTAAAAAGAATTATAAAAGGAATTGAAAAAAATAATGGACTGGAGAAATTGCACCAATCCCACCCTAAACCCTGACCCTAACCTATATTTCACCAATATATAAACCCTGCTCGGCCGTTAATTTATCATTAAGCAGGAGTTTTCACTCTGCAGTTGGGTTCACACTGAACCGTATCGTAACAGTTACCAAATAATTTGTGTGTGAGACTCTAAAACTCAGGCTGTTAGATGTCATTAGCTTGTGTTATGAATGCAACAGAAGTGATATTCAGTGAGAAAACTTGCTCTGGGCTTAACTAAAGTTTGACATGCTCCACCCCCAACTCCGTCTCCTGATCCACTGCACGAACATTTATCATGTCAGCAGTCACAAAAAATAATTCAGTAACAGCATCATACTGACAGTTACAGTGTTTGATATTACAACAACATGTCATAGACGACATTATCAAACACTGTGTGAACAAATGGTACATAATCATTCCGTTTGGGAGAAGATTTTTCTGGAAGTTTGAGATAAATGTCTCTCTGTCAAAGTGGTGTTTGGTGACTGGATTTAAATGTTGAGAACCACGCACAGGGTTACAGGTCATTTTATAGAAGGTAAAAGATGCTGTAATCTTCACCGGCTCTGGAACACAGTCTGGAAAGATCCAGAAAAATAACGGACATGACCAGTTCACACAGGATTAAAATCACAGAGAAGCTCTGGATATTATTACATTACGCCTCATCCCCATATAAAACTAGTCCTGTCTGAATAGTCCTTTAGACAGTGTGTGCTATAGCGGCCATTACAATGTGCTTTTTATCTGCTTTTACTTTGCTGTGCACATTACACACCTGGATTATAACTAGAAACACAAAACCATTATATTCATACATTATTGTGCAATCTCTGTCATTTTTATTCCTTCATCATTAGGCATGCACACTGTAAATCAGCAGCAGGAAAAAAGAAACATTTACAATACATTTTTTATTTAGATGATAGTTTGGCAACCAAAAAAAAGCAATGTCCATAAATATTTGGACATTTAGTAAGTTTCTGTTATTATCTCTGTGATGCTCTGTGAGTAAACTTTCTCTCAGTGTCTTCATCAGAGTGGGTGGTGGGGTATAAAGTTGTACACAGGACAGTAGAATAAGAGGAGATAATCATCACTAATAACTGAATATGCCCATGTGCAACTAGAACCAGGGGTTGTGTGACCCGAGTCCTTCTCCTGCTACAGATCTCAATTACATAGCTGTTTCTCCTAAAGATAAGTGAGAAAACTTATATAAACATTTACATATTATAAAGTGACCATCGAGCCCTGAACATGTCCTGATTGTTACCAAGACTAGCTAACTAGTTTATCAATATTCTGTTCATTAGCAAATGTAACTTAAACACACTAGCTAACTAGCTAAAGAAATAATAATGTAAATGAAATGCTTATTTTAATCTGGAACATACCATTAATATACAGTTCATATTCACTGTCACTCATGCATTTCAGTACCTAAACAATGTTCAAAGTGACAACAGGAACACTACTGTTCATTACAGGATATGACGTCATGTGCAGAAAGTCATTATACCTACCTGGAAATAATAATGTCAATAAAATTATTATTAATATTTAATATAAATAATACATAAATTTTTTATCTCACTTCAGAAAAGGACAAATTTTTATTTCATTAAATCACGATGTTTACATGGGGAGGACATGTCTCTACCACATGACAAAAGCGGGGTTTTGTCCTTCCACTTTTTGCTAATCTCAAATGTTATTTGTCATTACCAGCCTGTCTCCGAGGATTTCTGAGTTGGACAGTCTCCAAACTAATCCATTCCACAACTTTTAGAAACATAATGCAATGAAACAAACACTAACTTTTACTATAATAAGTGCAGAGGTCAGACTCCAGTATCTAGAGCTCTCTGGACCGTTTTCCTGTTGCCAAGCTTGACGAGAGCAACGCGTCTGTCACTGCAAGATAACAAGCAAATCCTTGTAGAGGTTTTCAGAGAGGTGTCTTCTCTTACACAATGAAAGTGGAATGGATTCATTAGGTGATGATTCGAATATGTATATGTGCGTGTATAGATGAAAGATTTATTAGTATTTGAGGTAAGATATCACAGTGTAGCGACAGACCAGCGGCTGGCACAGAAGAAGTAAAGAGCGCTCCTCCCGCGACTGCCGCTGTGGTGCTGAAGAGACAGCTCCAATGTTTAGGACAGCCGGAGAGCGCGTGACCGCGGGGCGGGGCCGCCGACACATACACGGCTTCCGGGTAATAAAGTGCGGGAATTCTCCACCATCCAGCAGCCGACGGGAGAATATAAAAGGACGATCCTCCTCTCACAAAGGGAGAGAAAACCCCTGAGGCGTGCATGATGAGATGTCTTGTGTTTTTTGTAGAAAAATCAGAGGAACACCTGCACCTCCTTTACACCTCCTCACCTCACACCCTCACTGCACCTCAATAAACTCTGTACGTGTTTCCTCAGAAACGGCCTCCTGTGTGTCTGTGTTCAGCCCAGCGCTTTTTTTCATAAATCAGTGCGATTGGTCAGACTTTACATCTGTCTGTGTTTTACAAATATTTAACCAATGAAAAGTCATTAGAAATGGGCATTTAAGTGTTTTATTATTATTATTATTATTATTATTATTAATATTTTGGGTGGAGCATGCCCCAACACCCCTTCTAGCATTTCAGCTATTATACAACAAATCGCCTGATTTATTTCAGCTTTTATAAAGCATTAAAGGGATTCTTTATATTATTTTATTTTATTTTATTTTTTATAAACATTATTTATGACATTTTCTCCTGTCTCCGTCATGGTCCTGGCTTCAGGTGGACAGGACTGTACCATCAGAGGAGAGAAAAGGGGGAGTAGAACCACTTCTAAATAAATGTTACTCACAGTGAGAGTGTACACACCTTTAATAAAAATGTGTTTCTTTTTACACAAAATGATCGACTGCTGCTTTGACTCTGAAAATACAGGTGTGTACAGACTGTTCTCAGTGTACATGAGCAGACTGAACGGTGATAAGATATATTTTAATCAGTTCTGTTTAAATCTGTTACAGTGTGGATAAGGTCAGGATTAACATTATACTGCAGTTACCTCTAGAGGGAGTCAAAGGCATTTTAGTTTCATTTTTCAATCACTGGCCTCCACATACTGAGTTACTTCCTGTAGCCTTCCTGTCAGCTCCAACCAGTCTGACCATTCTCCTCTGACCTCTCTCATCAACAAGGGGTTTCTTTTTGTGTGTGAAATCTATATAGACTGGTGTGTGTGTGTGTGTGTGTGTGTGTAAATTGCAAATTTCTGAAATACACGTTTCTGCATGAGTTTATGATTGTGGTTCTAAGTGATTGGTAATACTTGCATTAATAATAAACAATAATAATAATAATAATAATAATAATAATAAGTGAAACATTACAGCTTTTACAAAAAGGGTCTTAATTGCGATTACAGGGTTCATGTGATTAGTCACTCAGGGCAAACAGTAGCTGGTAAGTGTTTCTTTCTTGATTTTAGTTGAAACTAGTTTTAGCATCAGCTGCCAGATAGGAGCTGTACCTGCACTTCCTTGTTGCTTTCAGGTATTTGTAGTCATTTTCAGTTGCTAGTTGCTTATTCACACTATTAAACTTTGTTTTGCTAATTAAAGAGGCGTGTTCAGGTGTGAATTACTCCCACCACAGTACTTGAGAACTAGTAAGTGCTGAAGTGGAAGCGTCACCCCTCACGTGAAACTCTCGTGATGTGAAGACCGAGCTTGTATATCCACTGAACAAAGTCACAGACAAGACACAACTCATCCTGCTAAGTAGCACTTTCTTACTTTCTCCCATCTCTACCCCTTTTACCCTTTTGCTCTTTATCTGTTTACACACTAACATGTGTCATCAGTTTTTCAAAGTTTTTTACCACTGTATCTATACAGAGAACACCGCAACACTCATTGTCCTGGCCTCCAACGTCAACTTCTCCCATACCCCATAGCAGACGAGGGAGTGGTACAGGTTTACTTCTCTCCAAAACATGGAAATTTACACTTCTCTCTCCCCCTTACTCCAACACTTCTGAATGTTGAAGTCACACTCGCTGACATCAACACTCACCTAGCAAGCCAAATGCAGCGGATTTTCTCACCTCCTGCCCACGATTAACCTGCATCAGCTCAAGCTCATTCTCACATGTAACCCTCAATTGTCCTCCTACTCACCTCTCTCAGAGTCTGATCTCTCAAAACTACTCCTCTCTAGCCATCCTACAACCCGTCCTCTAGGCCCTATCCTTTCTCACCATCTTCAGTCCATCTCTCCCACACTACTACCTTCACTCACACACATCTTTAACACATCCCTCTCCACCGACACATACCCTACCTCATTTAAGCTGCTTAAACAATCGACACTTAATTCTGCTGCTAGTGACAATTACAAACCTGTCTCCCTCCTCCCGTTTCTGTCTAAAACCACTGAAAAGGCTGTTTTAGTCAACCCTCCACATTTTTCATGCAGAACAACCTCCCGGACACCTAGCAGTCTGGCTGCAAAAGCACTCCTCGGAGACGGCTCTGCTTTCTCTCACTGAAGCCTTAAGACAAGCAAAATTTGCCTCAAGATCATCTGTCCTCATCCTACTTGACACCGCTCCGACACTGCAAAATATCAGACCCTCCTGTCAACTCTCTCCAGCCCGGGCATCACCAGAACGGCTCTGTGCTGGGTGGAATTCTATCTCTCAGGCAGATCCTTCAAGGTATTGTGGAGGGGAGGTGTATCTGAAACTCAGCAATTTATACATGTGGTTTCCCAGGGGTCAGTTCTGGGTCCAGCTTTTCTATTTATACTACATCTATGGGGCCTGTGATTGAGTCTTATTGTTTCTCATATCACTGTCATAACACCCCCCCACATACCCCCCCGGCACGGTCAATGAAAAAATTGTGCTTCTATTGTTCTCCATTTAGATATGCTACTTTATTTCCTCATTTATATTTTAGATTTGGATAAGTGTCTACAAAATGAATAAATATAATAAAATGTAAAACATTCTTAGTGTGAAAAACCAGTGAACAGCTGTCTCAACTAAAATGTAAAGATAATATATTTACATCTCTCTCTCTCTCACTCTCTCTCTCTCTCTCTCTCTCTCTCTCTTTTGTGTGTGTGTGTGTGTGTGTGTGTGTGTGTGTGTGAGAACACAGGAAACATATAGATTGTATTTATAGCCCTCATGTTTCTGTGGTCAAGGTGGACAATATGCTCAGTTTTGTCTTCATACACCGTGCAGTGTTTAAATTATTCTCTGTTCTGGTTTGATATATTATATAATACATACAAATAGATATATACAAATTGTTGATATACATCTCATGCTTTTGCCCAGTTTAACCTCTATGCTCATTAACTGTTTTTGACCTTGATTCTGCCTTACGTTATTATGTTATCTCTCTGTCTCTCTGTCTCTGTCTCTGTCTCTGTTTTTTTCTCTCTCTCTCTCTCTCTCTCTCTCTCTCTCTGTAAGAACACAGGAAGTTGAGACTTTAACACACACCTCCGTCCTGTCAGTCAGTCAGTCATTAGAGAGACAGGATGGAGTTCAGTCCACTCGCTGTGATGCTCTGTGAGTAAATGTTCTCTTTGTGTCTTCATTAGAGTGAGTGGTGGGGTATAAAGTTGTTCATCTGCAGTCTGAATGTCCTGAGTGATGAGTTTATTGTGTGATTAGGACATTGTGTGTACTTCAGCATGACTGCTCAGGTGGATCAGTGGATCCAAGAAAATGACTGGATGGTGTTTGTACTTTCACCAATGGAAGTCAGGGTTGTGAATAACTGAAATGTCTTTAGCTGCTGTGGTGAGACTCTGGTGGTGTTTCCTGTGAACAGAAAGGTTTAACAGAACCATATTTGTGTTAACTAGACTTACTGAGAAAATGCCTAATAACCTATAGGAAACTTTTTGTCACTTGTATCACACACACACAAACACACACACAGCATGGCAGTGACACTGTTAGAGACCTGAGTTGGCTCTTGTGGTTGTACTTCATTTTTTTTTATTCAGGGATGTGAGCTCAGCAGCAAAAAAAGGGGAAGAGGTATAAAGGGAGATGTATGAGAGATGTTTTACTAATACAGTCGTGCTCGTAAATTTACATACCCCTTTCAGAATCTGCAAAATGTTAAAAATAAAAAAAACAAAGAGGTCTCATAAAAATTGCATTTAGGTTATTTATTTAGTACTGCCCTGAATAAGCTACAGTGGGGGACATAAGTATTGAACATGTGAACATTTTTTTTCAGTTAATATATTTCCCATGAGGCTACTTACATGAGATTTTTAACTGATACCATCCTCACTTTTCTCAATCATCTTTAGGCTGCACTATGTAGGGCTATCCTCAGCAGGAGCATGTAACTTCTAATTGGTGAGAACTCCAACCAGAAGTAGGGCATCAGGATGGATCAGGAAGGTCCAGAGAGCGGATGGCGTCAGGAATACTGGTGTCTCAGGAGTATCATGTGTAGCTCGACAGAAAGAGAGAGGGAACAAGAGAAATATTTCTGAGATGAAAGAAGGCTATCCAAGTAATATTGGAATTTTTGATATTGCAGATGTTAATCTTGATTTTATTGCATTACATATCATTATTGCATCATCCTAAATGTTTATCACACATCACATTTTTCTCCATACTGTGCATCAATACTCACCACAATTACAATTACAGACTCAACTGATACAGTCAGAGTAACAGCATCACTGATCTCTGAGCTCTGAGAGTCTCTACTCTGTCCTCTGCAGGTGAAGTCACCACTGAGAGAGTCTCTAACAAACCTCATACTGATCTCCTGCATTGTGCTGTCTGTATAGAACATGGCTATCTGACATGTAGGATCTGTCAAAGTGGAGTGTGTCATTATTCCAATACCAGCCATGAATCCAGTCTCACAGGATAATCATCAAATCTAATCTGTCTGATACTCACATATATTCATTATGATTCTGCCCATGCTGCATTAGCATAATATTTTGGCTGAAAATGAGTCACACGTTAGGATTCCTGAAGAATTAGTAATACATTGTGAGGGAGCGTTTCCTCTGGGAAACACAGTGAACATTCTAGCATGTTAAAGACCTGGGTGAAAAGATTTTGTGATTAGGGCAGGTGCAGAAAAAAGTGTGACAGTCCATTGGTTTTATATCCTACTGTTAAGATTAATGTGTGCACTGAGTCCAAATTTCAGTAATAATATCTGAGGAAACATATTTGTTTATTTACTGAAACACACACAGAACAGGATTGAGCTCATTGTTGTACTTTAGTTTTGTACTTTACTTATTATTGAAACAGCTCAACATATTGTATTTCTTTCAGATGGTTAGATTTATCCTATAATTTAATGTTTTGAGATCCGTGTGTCTAAAATGTGCTGTTTTCAATCACACACTGAATCTTTTCCATGTTTTCATCATGTTCTGTTTCTGTTGTCTTTTTAGTGCTGATTTCACTTATACCAGTGCCACACGCTCAAGGTGATTTATATATTTATATTTTCTCTATATTCTGTTTACATGTTTGATATTTAATTGGAGCTCAGAAGGTTGTGTTTGTACTGTACCATGCACGATTTGATAATTTGTTAAGGTTTTTATCAATACCATTTTATTTAGCGGAAAGGAAGTCCCTTTAACCTTTACTCTCATATCAGTTTATATCATGTTTAGTTTCACTTTGTGCTTTTGGTGCATTCACACACTATTAATTAACTTTTTTGTTGTTGTTGTTGTTGTTTTTTTTTTGTTTTTGTTTTTGTACACTTGAAGTTTACTTCATATATAATTTATTAACAGTAGAATGTTTTTACAGGGAGTCCTAAAGCTGTGGTGTCCATAAAGCCTGATACACATGTGTACAGAGGAGAGAGAGTTACATTCAGATGTGACGTACAGGGAGGAGGAGACACTGAGTGGACATACAGCTGGTATTGGAATAATGAAACACTAGACCTTGATAGATTCCTTGTGTCAGATATAGACATGTTCTATACAGACATCACAATGCAGAAGTTCAATAGCAGGTTTTTTAGAGACTCTCTCAGTGGTGACTTCACCTGCAGAGGACAGAGCAGTGACTCTCAGAAGCTCAGAGATCAGTGATGCTGTTACTCTGACTGTATCAGGTGAGTCTGTGACAATAACATCTGGATTTTATAGTTTTACATTTACAGGATAATTGTGGTGGTTATTGATGCACAATATGGAGAGAAATGTGATGTGTGATAAACATTTATGATGATGCAATATTTATATGTATGCAGTAAATTCAGGATTAACATCTGCAATATCAAATTTTCCAATTTATTTTAAAAACCATCATGTTTAAATCTCCAAGTCAGTCACCAGGAGCTGCAGTTTAATAGTTTTCAGTGTTGTACCAAACTTATACTCCCTGGCAGAATCTGACTCCTTCCTGTGCATACAAACTAGCAATAATGATGCTATGCATATGAAACTGAGATTTAAAGCATTTTTTTTGCAATGGGCCCCATTATACATTAGTTAAACGTCAAGTGTTTACAGTGTTTTTACCTTGCTGATAAACAATTACATCATTAACACTTTTTTTTTCAGTAGCTAAGTTTATGTCACCACGTTTATTGTTCTATTTCACACTTTAGTGAAATAACAGAGATTAGCTCTTTTTTTCCCCATCTTTCAATTCACTTGTGGTCCTTAATATGTTTTCCATTTTAAACATTAACTCTAAATCCATTTGGTGGATTGTGGATGTGAGATATGATGTAAAAATAGTTCAATTCAGACATGTAGTTATACTCATTTAATGACATAGTTTTGTATCCATACTGTATTTAGTAACCAGTTGTTCTGCATTACACATTTATAAGATTGCTATTGTATATAATGTAACTGTACATATTTATAATTGTGTATTTCCTGTGTAACAGAGAGACCACAGGTAGTACTGAGTGCATCTCCACAGAGTTGGCTGACTGAAGGAGACTCAGTGACTCTAAGCTGTGAGGTTACAAACTCCTCTACAGACTGGACATTCAGATGGTACACATTTGTTCCATACAGACTCAATGAATTCTTGTTCGACTATAGACTGGTTCCACTCTCAGACAGCAGTAGAGAATCTGGAGACTCCTACACTATCAGTCCTGCTGCTCTTAATCACACAGGAGTTTATATGTGCAGAGCAGAGAGAGGAGAACGAGTTTATCACACATATTACAGCAACATACAGACACTATATATCACTGGTGAGAAAAAATAACATCAGTAGTGTAATTCAAATAGTCTCATTCAAATAGCACTGTTTAATTAAACGAGGTGTAAATGTGTTCAGTGTAAGTTATGTCATGAAAACACAATCATAATAACACATGTGAATTATAATGTTCTGTGTTTAAGGTGAATCTCCTCCAGTCTCTCTGATCATCAATCCCAACAGAACTCAACACTTTACTAATGACTCTCTCTCACTGAGCTGTGAGGACCAGAGTAACTCTACTGGGTGGACACTGAGTCGATACATACACAGTGAGAAAGTGTTAGATTGTTCAAGGGGATCAGTTACAGGATCTACATGTAAAGTCAACTTCTCCACAACCGACACTGGAGTTTACTGGTGTGAGTCTGAATCTGGAGAAAACAGTAATCCTGTCAACATCACAGTGGATGGTGAGTCTTCATGTAGTGTGTTTATTGTTAAAGGAAAAGGGAAATGTTTCATTACAGAATATTCAGAACTCTGAGTTTCCAACTGGGAGAACTGTTCAACAAGACACACTGAACTGGTTTATCTCAGTAATGTTCTGAAAGTTCTGAATGTTTAATATTACCTGAAGACAGCATCAGAACATCACAGTGGAGTTTCTCTCATGAGCTGAATCAGCTACGGTAGAGCAGGTAAAACACTGAATGAGGCTGTAATGTGACCCTACACAACTCTAGTTGTACACACTTAAAGAGTTTTCATCAAATTCAACACCACAAACACAATAACACTCATGAGTTTCACACTGAAATCAAGGAGTGTTGATCAGAGTTTGTTCAAATAACTGCACTCTCTGTAACTTTCACTCAGTATTGTCTTTATATTATATTACCGATAAATTAGTTTATTATAGAATTACACCTTAAACTAGGGATAACTTGTCAGTGTCTGGATAAAGAAATATTCAGGTTGTAATCCTTTTTGCTATACATGTGATTTCCTGTGTTCTAGATGGTGATGTGATCCTGGAGAGTCCTGTCCATACTGTGACTGAGGGACATCCTCTGACTCTACACTGTTCATATCGATACCCAAATTCCTCAAACCTCAGAGCTGATTTCTATAAAGATGGATCAGTTCTCCAGACACAGACTACAGGAGAGATGATCATCCGAACTGTCTCAAAGTCAGATGAAGGTTTCTACCACTGTAAACACCCAGAGAGAGGAGAGTCACCAAAAAGCTGGGTCTCAGTCAGAGGTGAGAAATCATTTCAATATTCATTTAAATACAGCTGTGACTGAATGTGTTGAACTCAGTATCTTTACATAATGTAAGTACATGTACATTATAGTTTTTGTGCACGAGTGAACATGGATTTATTTGTACTGCAGTTTGAGTAAAACATACAAACAGTTCATCATGAATAAAGTGTTATTATAATGATTATTTTATTCAGCGTCAGGTCCATCAGGTGTAGAAGCTCCATTCTCAGTGCTCATGCTGATCATGAGTGTAGTGACGGCCTCTCCGTATCTGCTGGTGACAATCATTCTGCTGGTCAAATGTTACAGAGCTCGAGGTAAGAACTCTTCCAGTACGTTTCAAAAAAATATTTCACTTAAAGAAAAATAGAAATCATTTGACTCACTACCAGTTTTAAAAAAATGTGAAATATGTTGTTACTGAAGATGACTGAATGAATGATGTTGATTTTCTAACACATCTGAGACACTGGCACTTAAATGCAGTTCAGTTTCTTTTCTGTCGTAAACACCTGGAGTAAAAATGTAATGAAACAAATGACCTTCTTCATTTCTTTAACAGCTCACACTGGTGATTACAGAACCCAGAACACAGTCATAGAGGAGAGAGCAAAGTTCATCTATAAAAAGAGGATCCGTTTAATGTAGAAATCATTTAATCATTCCTTTAGAGTCATTTTGTGGAACTTAAATAATACTGATCTGTCACTTTAACATCATGCTGATTGTAGCTCAGCATCTTACACGCACTCGTCTTTCTGACTGGATTTGTTTATCTGAAGCCTGCAAACCTCCTCATGAGGTGAAAGTGAACATGTGTTTAGTCTCTAATAAAGCCTACATGTTGCTGATGCAAAAACACGTGTGAAATAAAGGTGTCTGCTATTGGAGTGAGTTTAATCCCAACATGGTGACCTGCACATTACAACCTCAAAACGTTTCATGTTACATTACTGATGAACATTTTGGTGTGTGTTATCGAGAGCAGACTCGAGGTGTGTATTTTATATTTGGTTAGACTTTTCTTTTCAGCTGTGTGAACTTTAATTGAAGTTGTGTGAGGAGATGTGTGGTTGGAATTTTTTGTTCAATTAAAACCTTCAAAGAAATGCACCAGTATCGATGGAGACTATGTGCACAATATATAATAAGGGTTATATTTAATTTTGTTCACTGCGTTAGTTAACCTGGTTGCAATGATGTGTGAAGTACATGTAATATAATGAGAAAACTCTGAACAAAACTCTTGTGGCTTTTAAATATCACCATTTTATTTTTAGCATTTTGTTCTTTCTTTAAAAAAATCTTTACCAAGACAATGTGTACTTTATTTCTTGACAAGAAAAATTATGTAGATGTAAGTGTTACGACGCAGCGAATGCAACGTGACATTGCAGTACGTGTAGTCCAGCCCAGGGACTACATTTCCCAGTCTCGCCCGCGCTCGTGTTCGCCGGAGTTCTGATTATGAACACCTGGGCCACCATAAGATTGAAGGACCTCCCAAACTTCACTCCGATGCAAAGTATACATTCAGCAGCCACAGCTCTGTGTGATATTAAGCTCCACTAAATGGGCGTTTTCCATTTGTCTACAATTTCCGCTTCACTTTCGTTACACTTACACTTCGTCGCTAACTCGTTAGCTCCTTAGCTACCTATTGTCTACTATTTAATGCAGCTACTCACTTCCTCCGTTTGCTTGCGTTTGTCTCCGTTCCTGCAAACGTTACAGAATACTTCGTCGTGATATGGAGGCAGCGAGCACTGAGGAACTAGTACGCGGCATCGCGGAACGTTATGTTGGCTTGAGCATCATAATCCGACAATGTCCTGGATGGACAAGCAGATTACCCAATGGTCACCTTACTGCCGAAACAGTTGTTTAAGAGGGCCCACGGAGCCATTAGCCACCACAACGATAGAGAGCCTACTGGCGTCCATTCTTAGTCAAATTCCTCCCGAATACCATGACCTCCAGGAGGTGTTCAGTAAGACCAGGGCCAGTTGTCTCCCACCTCATAGATCAAATGACTGTGCCATAGATTTACTTCCCGGAGCCAATCTGCCATGAGGTCGGGTTTACCCTTTATCTCAGGCTGAGCAGCAAGCTATGGAGGAATATATCCGAGAAACTCTTCAACAGGCTTCCACATCCCCAGTTTCGGCAGGGTTATTTTTTGTTGAGAAGAAGGGTGGGGGCCTCCGCCCATGTATTGATTATCGAGCCCTCAACCAAATCACGGTAAAGTACAAGTATCCACTACCTCTGGTCCCTTCAGCCTTGGAGCAACTGCGTTCTGCCACAATATTCACCAAGCTGGACCTTCGCAGTGCATACAATCTCATCCGCATCAGAGAGGGAGATGAGTGGAAGATGGCCTTTAGCTCCACTTCCGGACATTATGAATATCTGGTCATGCCGTATGGGCTTGCCAACGCCCCATTGGTGTTCCAAAACCTCGTTAATGATGCTCTGAGAGACATGCTGGGAAGGTACGTGATAGCATACATTGATGACATTTTGATTTATTCGACCTCCCCAGAGAAACATGTCCAACATGTCCGGAGTGTGCTGCAATGCCTCCTGAAATACAGTCATGGACAAAATTATTGGCACCCCTGGAACTTTTCCAGAAAATGCACCATTTCTCCCAGAAAAGTGTTGCAATGACAAATGTTTTGTCCTGCTGAAACACCCATGACCTCTGACGCAGACCCAGCTTTCTGACACTAGGCCCTACATTATGGGCCAAAATCTTTTGATAGTCTCCAGATTTCATGATTCCTTGCACACAGTCAATGCACCCAGTGCCAGAGGCAGCAAAACAACCCCAAAACATCCTTGAACCTCCACCATGTTTGACTGTAGGTACTCTTTTTGTTTTCTGTAAACAGTAGAATGACGTGCTTTGCCAAAAAGCTCTACCTTAGTCTCATCTGTCCACAAAACGTCCTCCCAGAAGGATTGAGGCTTACTCAGGTACATTTTTGCAAACTGCAGTCTGGCTTTTTTATGCCTCTGTTTCAGAAGTGGGGTTCTCCTTGGTCTCCTGCCATAGCGCTTCTTCTCATTCAGATGACGACGTATGGTTCGAGCTGACACTGATGCACCCTGAGTCTGCAGGACAGCCTGAATTTATGTGGAAGTTGACTGAGGTTGTTTATCCACCATTCGAACTATCCTGCGTTGCATTCTTTCATCAATTTTTCTCTTCTTCTTTTTTTGCACAATTTTGCTTCTTAAGTCCTCAGACAATTATTGGCTCTTCTTTCTCTTCTCCATGCTTGGTGTGGCACACACAGGCACACAACACAAAGGTTGAGCCAACTTTTATACACTCTAACTGGCTTCAGTTTTGATTTCTATACTTTTATGATTTCTTGATTTCTATATTTCTATATTTTTCAGTTTTGTTCTATAAGAAATGTGAACAAAAATACACTTTTAATGTTAAGCTGTGTACATTTTTTAAGTAAATTACACTGGTTAATTATGTCAGTATGTGTTGAGGGACACGGTGGATAGATTAGGTAGATACGTTAGATAGCCCTCTGTTAACTTAGCTAGTGATGGAAAGTACTCTTTCAGCTCTTCTCCTGGTGATGGAGTACGCTAGTCATACTTATTATTAGTTACTGGGGTGTAACGATATGCTCCGGTCACGATTCAATTCAATTTACAATACTGACTTCAGGATTTCGATTCGATTCGAGTTTTGTGTGTATAAAAGTAAATAAATAAAAAAATCCTTATGAACAGAGGTTTAATATTGTTCACAAAATGTACTACAGGTTCATTATATCTTATACATAATTTAATAAATGTATAAATTCTTCCCAATATTTTGACTGAATAAACAAAGTGTCCGACCCGGGAAAATGTTAATACAAATCGAATATCATATTGCTCTAATAACAGAATATCAGATTTAAAAACAAAAATTTACTTTATTTTCCAGGCTTTTGGAGTCAGCTCAACCATTACCCGTTATGATGGGGAAAAGTCATAATATATGATATTATTAGAATAAAATCTGAATATTTTGAGAATAAAATAATACTATGACATAATGGTGCATATCGCAGCAACAAAAGTAGCCTAAAGAAAGATGTTACTTTACAAATAAAGAAATACTTCATCTTCTTCCGCATCCGCACCAGATAATTATTAGTATTATAACTTTAAATCGCACACAGTGTGGTGAGGAAAATGATTAAAGGAAATGAAATTAAGACTCAGGAGAACCCTCTAGTGGTCAGTCATGGCATTGCGGGGAGCGAGAATGACTGATCATTGCGTGAATACAAGCTCCGCCTATTAGTCCCTTATTTACATATCCTATGAACACAACACTCTAAGGACTTTGTGTTGGGCTCGCACTTGTGGGGTTAGTGTGCGCGCAATAGCAGATTCACAGCAGGTGTGTTTGTTTTCAGTTGATTACCTGTGTTATTTAAGTGCCTGTGTTACCGAGCACTTTGCTCGCGATTGACTTTGTTCCTATTAGTATGCTTGAGTTACGTAGACACGGTCGTAGCAGTCGTGTTATTTATGTTGATTCTACAAGTGTGAATGCCCTGTTGTCAGTTCAACCCTGAAGACCGCATCTGTATTAAACTTGAGCTAATAATAAAGACTGATCTGCGCCTGCATCTGCCTCCTGTGTACGTATCGTCACACACGGAGGATCATCACAATGAGAGCGACAGTAAAACATTTACATTTTACTAAAATAATATGTAAACATTATTTTTTAATTTAAGCAAATGCCAGATAACACTGTTTTATTTTTTTAAGAAATAAAAGTCAGTTTTATAAATTTATATTAGATTTGACGAACAGGACAGATGATCAGTGGTGCTGAATTTTTACCTCCATCATTGAGACAGGGGCTGAAGTATGGATAAAGTTTCTCAGTGAAAGTCTGACCAGTGAAAGAGTAGATATGAGATTTTACATCAACATCATAGAAGGAGATCAGACCCTCCTCATAATCCACAAACACCCCCACCTTCTGAGGAGCCTGTTTCAAGGAGAGGGAGACAGGGGGAGAGTCCAGAGCCACATATTCAGTCTTATTCCTCTGAAACACACACCAGTATCCATCTTCAGGACTGGCTGTAATCTCCCCTTTCCTGTTAATGGACTGTCGGCCTCTCCTAAATCCCACTCAGTGTTCCCTCTGACCTGCAGCTCATAGTAAAATCTCCCTGAGGAGAATCCCTCCTTTCCCAGCACACTGACACAATAATCAAACCTCTCTGGGTTATCAGGGAGATCTTGTTCTAATTGTTCTTGTTGAGATCTTGTTGTAATTGTGACATCAGTCCAGTCCTGGGTGTGTGGAGGGCTGCACAGTGACGGTTAAATCTACAGTACAGCAGGAGAGAGGAGAAATCCCTCAGCATGGGGACTGCTGTCCTGTCATGTGCTGCATTGCTATTGAGAAACAGAGGGACTGGAGGTGGAGGTGAGCCTCAGTGTGTGAGAGCTGCTCCAGCTCGGTGTTTCTCCTCTTCTATCTGACTCAAATATGAAATAATATTGTAGAATTGTAACAGTAGTTCCAAACAAAACTCCTAATTCAGGAGGTTTACATACACTCGCAAGCATTTTAGTTTCTTACTGCTGATCTGGGACTGTATAAAGATTTACATTAACATTTAAAATATGTCAAACTGTTTGTACTCGGCAAATGGATCTCAGACTGTGTGTATTATACAGTCTGTAGTGTATAGAGATCTGATATAGGGTCTTGTGTAAAGTCTGTCCAGATGTAAGTGTAACCCTGTAGAAAATACATGGTTAAGTTCCCTTTTGTTTTGTACGACTTTAAATAAACAGACACTGTATTTTTGGAATTCTGTATTTCCATGTACACACAAAGAGCGCTGAGCAGGGCTGCAGTGCATGGACCCTCTCTAGGCTTAGATATATATATATATATATATATATATATATATATATATATATATATATATATATATATATATGTATATATATATATATATATATATATATATATATATATATATATATATATATATATATAATATATATTACAACATATGTTATATATAAAAGTTGAATGTGATGATCCATGACTATTATTTACTAATGATTCACTGCATTAGCAACCTTTATCATCACAGTGCAGGTGTAAGATAACTACATTAGACTGCACGGCAAGAAAAGTAAACAAATGACGCTATTAGTAAACACGGCAGTGCTCTAAATATTTAAATATATTATACGACACATCGACTGATATATTTCAGGTTTAATAAAATATTACAGGGATTTTTTTAAATGAAATTTCTTAGGAAACTCTGCCATTTCTCCTTCATGGTCCTGGCTTCAGGTGGACAGGACTGTACCATCAGAGGAAAATAAAAGGGAGCGGAACCACTTCTAAATAAATGTTACTCACAGTGAGAGTGTACACACCTTTAATAAAAATGTGTTTTTTTCTACACAAAATGATCGACTGCTGCTTTGACTCTACCAAAATACAGGTGTGTACAGACTGTTCTCAGTGTACATGAGCAGACTGAACGGTGATAAGATATATTTTAATCAGTTCTGTTTAAATCTGTTACATTGTGGATAAGATCAGGATTAACATTATACTGCAGTTACCACTACAGGGAGTCAAAGGCATTTTAGTTTCAATTTTCAATAACTGTTCAGTATATATATATATATATATATATATATATATATATATATATATATATATATATATATATATATATTGTGTGTGTGTTGTGTGTGTGTGTGTGTGTGTGTGTGTGTGTGTGGTCAGGATATATATCCTCCAGGAATTATGCCTGCACTTTCAGAAAGGATGTGTTAATATCCTACAGTCTATTTGGGTTATTACTAGTCCATTACTATTTCATAATGTGTAAAATTATCCAATGAAAGTGATTTAAAAAAAGAAAATAAAAAATAAAAACCTACACAAGAGTGAGCAAAACGTGTTATATTATCGTCTAATCAAGTTGCGAACTGTGGTGCTGACGTCATCATCCAAATCTTAACTTGCTTCAAAGTGAATATTTGCTGCTTTGACCTTTTTATTGTGACCAGAGTCTTTTGAGTCTGAGTCCTGAGACGAGGAAATCGTGCATCCCAATTTAACGTTAATACTGCTGAAAATGTTTGAGTTTGTAATATTTAGGCAGGAAGTTCTCGAAAATGTATTCGTTGGAAAACAGTAACACAGCTATTGATGGTAAATGATCACTGAATCATTTGCACAACCAATTCATTAAAACACTGAGTCATTCATGACTAAAACATGTATTATTATCCTAAAATGAGCATGCCTACATACAGTGCCTTGCGAAAGTATTCGGCCCCCTTGAGCATTTCAACCTTTTGCCACATTTCAGGCTTCAAACATAAAGATATAAAATTTTTATTTTTTGTGAAGAATCACCAACAAGTGGGACACAATTGTGAAGTGGAACGAAATCTATTGGATTTTTGAAATGTTTTTTAACTAATAAAAAATGAAAAGTGGGGTGCAAAATTATTCGGCCCCCTTGCGTTAATACTTTGTAGAGCCACCTTTTGCTGCGATTACAGCTGCAAGTCGCTTGGGGGTATGTCTCTATCAGTTTTGCGCATCGAGAGACTGAAATTCTTGCCCATTCTTCCTTGCAAAACAGCTCGAGCTCAGTGAGGTTGGATGGAGAGCGTTTGTGAACAGCAGTTTTCAGCTCTTTCCACAGATTCTCGATTGGATTCAGGTCTGGACTTTGGCGGCCATTCTAACACCTGGATACGTTTATTTGTGAACCATTCCTTTGTACATTTTGCTGTATGTTTGGGATCATTGTCTTGTTGGAAGATAAATCTCCGTCCCAGTTTCAGGTCTTTTGCAGACTCCAACAGGTTTTCATCCAGAATGGTCCTGTATTTGGCTGCATCCATCTTCCCCTCAATTTTAACCATCTTCCCTGTCCCTGCTGAAGAAAAGCAGGCCCAAACCATGATGCTGCCACCACCATGTTTGACAGTGGGGATGGTGTGTTGAGGGTGATAAGCGGTGTTGCTTTGTGGGCAAAAAGTTCGATTTTGGTTTCATCTGACCAGAGCACCTTCTTCCACATGTTTGGTGTGTCTCCCAGGTGGCTTGTGGCAAACTTTAGACAAGACTTTTTATGGATATCTTTGAGAAATGGCTTTCTTCTTGCCACTCTTCCATAAAGGCCAGATTTGTGCAGTGTACGACTGATTGTTGACCTATGGACAGACTCTCCCACCTCAGCTGTAGTTCTCTGCAGTTCATCCAGAGTGATCATGGGCCTCTTGGCTGCATCTCTGATCAGTCTTCTCCTTGTCTGAGCTGAAAGTTTAGAGGGACGGCCAGGTCTTGGTAGATTTGCAGTGGTCTGAAACTCCTTCCATTTCAAAATGATCGCTTGCACAGTGCTCCTTGGAATGTTTAAAGCTTGGGAAATCTTTTTGTATCCAAGTCTGGCTTTAAACTTCTCCACAACAGTATTATGGACCTGCCTGGTGTTCCCTGGTCTTCATGATGCTCTCTGCGCTTTCAACAGAACCCTGAGACTATCACAGAGCAGGTGCATTTATACAGAGACTTGATTACACACAGGTGGATTCTATTTATCACCATCAGTCATTTAGGACAACATTGGATCATTCAGAGATCCTCGCTGAACTTCTGGAGTGAGTTTGCTGCACTGAAAGTAAAGGGGGCCGAATAATTTTGCACGCACCACTTTTCAGTTTTTTATTTGCTAAAAAAGTTTAAAATATCCAATAGATTTCGTTCCACTTCACAATTGTGTCCCACTTATTGGTGATTCTTCACAAAAAAATTAAAATTTTTATATCTTTATGTTTGAAGCCTGAAATGTGGCAAAAGGTTGAAAAGTTCAATGGGGCCAAATACTTTCGCAAGGCACTGTATCTACTAAAATACTTTTTAAACAGAAACTGTTTAAGCAGCGAGTTTTTCCCTCTCAAACCAGATCTAACATTTTTTTAATTAACTTTGTAGAATACACAAGTGAAGTATACACAATACTTCATAACCTGCAGATTTTTTTTTATGTACATGAAATAAGAGGTCCTGCAGGATAGTTTAAGTCTGCAGCAGACCAGCAGTAATGATAAAATCCTGCAGGATACAAGCAAACACTGTAGGGTTTATGTAAGGGGTATTGCCATTCACCCAACACCCCTTAATAATCACTAATTATTATTTATGTCTCTGTGTTAATAATACGTGCAAAAAACTGTGCAGAAACCAACACTTCTCATTAATCCTGTACTCACACAGAGCAGTGACAGTGTTAGAGGCCTGAGAGCAGAGACCAGTTCACACATTTGGTTTATTTCTATTGTAATGCATTGCTGCAAATTCAGCTGTGAAGAAGTGGAGGAGGTGTGAAAGTGGATGTGTGAAACTAATAAGAAACTTTTAAACGTTGATATGGTGGATACATTTAACTCCAGCTCGAACCAGGCCATTCACCTCTGACCTCACTCATAATCAAGGCATTTGTTTGTCTTTGTTTGTTTAATCTATAGGGAATGCGTTTGTGTGTGTGTGTGTGTGTGTGTGTGTGTGTGTGTGAAAATCCAAGGAGATTTCAGAAATTTCAGAAATCTTATTAATGAGTTTAGGAATTATGCAGCTGTCACATGATTGGCTGATTGGAAACGTGCATGAATGAGCAGGTGTACAGGTGTTCCTAATAAAGTGGACAGTGAGACCATAGTGCACATTTAAATATATCACAGCACTGTTTATTCTTTAAGGCAAATGGTTTTAATACTGGAAAAGTGAAACATTATAGGTTTTATACTGCAAAATTTAAAATTATGGAAACAGTAGCTGCAGCATCTGTATCAACTAAAATGTAGAAGTGACACATGCTCTCTCCCTTTCTCTCTCTCACCTCTCTCTCTCTCTCTCTCTCTCCCTCCCTCTCTCTCTCTCTCTCTCCCCTCCTCTCTCTCTCTCTCTCTCTCTCTCTCTGTAAGAACACAGGAAGTTGAGACATTAACACACACCACTCCTCTGTCAGTCAGTCAGTCGTTAGAGAGACAGGATGGAGTTCAGTCCACTCGCTGTGATGCTCTGTGAGTAAATGTTCTCTTTGTGTCTTCATTAGAGTGAGTGGTGGGGTATAAAGTTGTTCATCTGCAGTCTGAATGTCCTGAGTGATGAGTTTATTGTGTGATTAGGACATTGTGTGTACTTCAGCATGTCATTTGTTCATTAGCATAGATAATGTAATTTAAAGTAGTTGGCTAGCTTCTAAGGAGCTACTCTACTGATGTCCTATGTGATGAGAACAAACTCCATGTAGACGTGCTTAAAATTGGCATAGAATAAAAACAGGATTAAAAGAGTTGAATATAATCTAATAGTACATATTAAGTAAAATTTTTAATGTGACATTTTGCATTTAGCTATTAGCATTGAGACTGGCACTTAAAAATAAATGTAGACCTAAGTGCTGCACATATGTGCAAAAAAACAGAAGCTGATGCAGTTTCACACCACAAACAGAACAAAACCACATTTTCACACCTCTTGAAATACTAATGATGTATGTGACATATTCAGACTATAAGTAATCTGGGCAGCGTTCATCACCAAGAGACAGAAACAAAACTGTTTGTACTCTCTCTCTCTCTCTCTCTCTCTCTCTCTCTGCGCATGCGTGGTAGTGGAGCGAGTGGAGCGTGTTGAGCGGTTGGCGTTTTGCCAGCTTTATTCGGCATTTGATGCCATTGTTTTCCGTATATACATCTCGGATCAATTATTTTTGTGTGTGTGAACGAGTGTGAAAACGGGCAAGTGTGTGTGTGTGTGTGTGTGTGTGTGTGTGTGTGTGTGTCGCGGTGGAGGAGCATGGCGGCTCCAAGCACGCGGCTGTGTGAGAGTTTGACTCGCCGGCACGCTGTGAGGGTGGTGTGCAGGGCGAGTATGGAGGAGTGTGTGTTAGCGGTGGGAGAAGTGGTGGGATGTGAGAACATTGTCGCTGCCTCCCGCAAGAATAACGCAGTTGTGGTCTTTGTGAATGAAGTTGATAGGGCAAATAAACTAGTGCAGAAAGGCATTGTCCTTAATAATGAGCTTACAACGGTCTCTTCCCTGAGTTCCCCATCCAAAAAGATCATACTGTCTAATGTCCCTCCTTTCGTCTCTGATGAGTTATTGTCAAAAGAACTGTCTAGGTACGGGCGGTTGATCTCCCCCATAAAGAAAATCCCCAAACTAAGTACATAGTGTCTTTTAGAAGTATCGTCTTTATGGTTCTGAAAGATGGAGTAGAGGAGTTGAACCAGGTGTTCAAATTCAGTATAGGAGGCTTTGGTTACAACATTTTTGTATCCTCGGAAGCGAACGTGAAATGATTTAAATGTGGCAAAATAGGGCATCTATTTTGAGTCACAACACATCAATTAGTGGTGGGGTTGCCCTACTGTTTGCTCGCAATTTTATTCCTAGTTCTTATACAGTAGATGAGGTTTAAAATGCGAGGCTTTTAAAAGTAAGAGTTTTTTATGAGAATGAGAGTTTTGTTTTTATCCCACCAGTGCAGTGAAGAGAATGGCATTCTTAAATAAACTAAACAATGTCATTGCTGACTGCAACACTGCCGACATTTTAATTTTGGGTTGGGATTTTAACTGCACAACAGATAACTTGGACAGGAACCATACAGAATCTCATGTAGCCTCCCGTATGCACCTGTGGGAGATAATGGAGGCTCATGAACTGATTGACCTTTGGAGAAATTTTAATAAAAAACAGAGACCGTACATGTGGGCCCACTCCATAGACAACACACTCTCCCTGGCAAGACTAGATCGCTTTTATGGTTTTAAACATCAGCTGACACTTTTTACTAAATGTTTTATTGTTCCAGTTGGCTTCTCTGATCACAGCATGGTGCAGTGTATCGTCAGTAAAAAAAAATGTAAAACCAAAGAGTGCTTACTGGCATTTTAATACTGCACTTTTAGAGGATGCTAATTTTAGAGAATCTTTTATTTATTTCTGGAATGTTTTTAAGTCTGAGAAGATGGCTTTTAGTTCTATGCAACAGTGGTGGGATGTGGCTAAAGCACAAATTAAAACATTTTGTCAACAGTACACTCTTAATGCAGATTGAAGCCCTCAGAAGTAAAAAAAACTATAATAAACGACCTGTTGGGCATTACAGCACAGGGGGCGCTGGTCCGCTCACGCTTTTTAAAAGCATGAATGAGATGGATGCTCCTTCTAAGTTCTTTTATGGTCTAGAGCAGAAGAATGGACAGAAAAGATTCATACATGCTGTGCGAACAGAATCAAGAGATCTTCTGTCGTATCCCACTGAAATTCGCAAGCAGACAGTTAGCTTCTACTCGGAGCTGTACAGCAGTGAGCAGTCGGGGGCACAGACAGTGGAAGAGAGCTTCCTTAGAGACCTGCCAAAACTGTCAGAGCATGTGGCCAGTGATATGGACGTATGGATGTGCTGGAAGTTCTGCTAGACAGTGTGAAGAGAGGTGAACTCCCACTGAGCTGCAAGAGAGCCGTCCTGACCCTTCTGCCGAAAAAGGGAGACCTGACGCAGTTTAAGAACTGGCGCCCGGTCTCACTGTTGTGCACTGACTACAAACTGCTCTCGAAAGCATTAGCATCAAGACTGACTAAGGTAACGGAGCAAATCACTCACCTTGACCAGAATTACTGCGTGCCTGGCAGATCTATAATTGATAATATACATTTAATTCGTGACATTTTGGACGTCTCTAGGCTATTGGGATTAAAGACTGGTCTTATTTTTCTAGATCAGGAAAAGGCTTTTGACCGGGTTGAACATGAATACTTGTGGAAGGTGCTGGATACCTTTGGTTTCAACCCAGGTTTCATAGCCATGATCAAGACTTTGTACAGTGAAATTGAGAGTGTACTGAAGGTTAATGGTGGTTTGTGTGCCCCTTTTAGAGTCTACAGAGGTATTCAACAAGGCTGTTCTCTGTCGGGCATGCTGTATACCCTGGCTTTTGAACCTCTTTTATGTAAATTGAGAAATCAACTTTCTGGTTTTAAGATATCTCAGTCCAGTGCTTCTCTGTGTCTCTCAGCATATGCAGATGATTTAGTTGATCGTCTGCCAAGGTCAACTAAGCCAAAAGTGAAGCCATTTTAGTTGGAGAGTGGGGTGGTGGGCAGCCCACATTACCAGCTGGTTTGGTGTGGAAAAAGGGTGGTTTTAAATACTTGGGGGTTTATCTAGGCAGCACTGTTTTTTTATGTAAAAATTTTGAGGGTGTGCTTGAAAAAGTGAAGGGCAGGTTGAACAGGTGGAAGTGGTTGGTCCCGAAAATGTCTTACAGGGGACGAACGCTGGTCGTCACCAACTTGGCAGCATCAACCCTGTCGCACAAGTTGGCATGTGTGGATCTGCCACCAAACCTGCTCGCAAACATTCAGGCCCTGCTAGTGGACTTCTTGGACTACTGGATCCCTCAAAGTTTCCTTCTGACTCCAGTTCATCCAGAGACTCCTCACTGGACCTGAGAGGTTGGTGTGGAGAGTGGCAGCTTATAGGCTGTACCACAAGGTAGAAGGACTAGGATTGGACAGAACTTTGTTTTTAATGGACATAAAGACGCTAAACCTTGCTGGATTACCAGTTTTTTATCGGGGCTTTTTAAAATATGGACTTTAAAGAAAAAAAATAAATCAAGGGGTGCAGAACACCACACTGGCTGCTGGAGGAACCCCTGGTGAATGGTGAGAGATTAGATATCTCTGGTGTGACCACCCGATCATTATCCAGAGTTCTGGTCTCATCGGGGATTGTGACACTCCAGCAGCTGGTGAACATCACAGGAACGGACCTGTCACGGGCTGAGGACTTAGCAGCGCGCCTAGGACTACGTTCCCTACGCGTGGTAAGTAAACTCCTGCATCACTGGTGGTCCACCCTAATGCCAGAGGAGCGTGTTCAGCTGATGGACAGTGAAACGAATGAAGAATGGACCTACTGAAGAGGAACCTTTTCCTCAGCTGGGCATCGCTCCAGATCTAGATGGGTGTGGTGGCCCCCTCCTGGAGTTCAGCAGAGACATGAACATTGACCGTTAGAGACAGTGACTGTTAAAGTCCTGTACAAAGCCTGCGTGAAAGTTTTAAACAAGAAAAAACTGAATGGAAGAGTGGACACCCCTTGGCGAGCTGTACTGGGTTTTAATGAAGATGTTAAACCAGAGTGGAGGGCACTTTACAAACCACCATTAACTAAAAATTTGCTGACCTCCAATGGAGGATTTTACATGGAATCGTGTCTGTAAATTCTTTTATCTCCATTTTAAACCCTGAGGTCACACAGGAATGTCCATTTTGTTCACACAGAGAGAACTTTTTCATGCTTTTATATATTGCTCCAGGTCGCAGCCGCTGTTTATGTTTTTAAAAGACAACCTGAGGTCATTTCATGTGGATTTTACTTTTCAGATTTTTATCTTGGGTTTTAAATACGTCCAAAAGAAGAGGTATAAATGTCAGCTGATCAATTTTATCCTTGGTCAGGCAAAAATGTCAATTTACCTGAGCAGGAAAAACAAAGTGGCACAGAACACAGACTGCGATGCCAGGAAAGTTCTCTCCAGACTGATCAAATCGCAAATTTTGATCGATTTTAACTTTTACAGAAGTCTGGGGGACTTAGAGATGTTTGAGGCGGTCTGGTGTTGCGAGGAGGCTCTGTGTTCTGTAGTGGAGGGAGAACTTTGTTTTACACAAACATTGGGCTGAAGATATTCTTAGTGACTAGCCTTTTGTTGCACTGACTTGTTTTATTTACCGAATTTATTACACAAAATATTTATGGTTTTTAATGCTATTTAAATATCTATTTATTTATTTATTGACTCACATGAGACTTTTATGTGTATAATGAGGCATTTTGGTAAATAAAGGATTGTAAAAAGTAAAAAAAAAAAGTCTCTCTCTCTCTCTCTCACTTCTCTCTCTGTCTCTCTCTCTCTCTCTCCCTCTGTAAGAACACAGGAAGTTGAGACTTTGACTGACTGACAGAGCAGAGGTGTGTGTTATTCGTTAGAGAGACAGGATGGAGTTCAGTCCACTCGCTGTGATGCTCTGTGAGTAAATGTTCTCTTTGTGTCTTCATTAGAGTGAGTGGTGGGGTGTAAAGTTGTTCATCTGCAGTCTGAATGTCCTGAGTGATGAGTTTATTGTGTGATTAGTACATTGTGTGTACTTCAGCATGACTGTTCAGGTGGATCGGTGGATCCATATCTGTTATGAGAAGGTTTTAGTTTGATGTGTAACTATGGAACTATGAGGTGGAAGTCAGGGTTGTGAATAACTGAAATGTCTTTAGCTGCTGTGGTGAGACTCTGGTGATGTTTCCTGTGAACAGAAAGATTTAACAAAACCATGTTAGTGTTAACTAGACTTACTGAGAAAATGCCTTATAACCTATAGGAAACTTTTTGTCACTTTTATCACACACACACACACACACACACACTCACAGGGCATGACAGTGACACTGTTACACGCCTGAGTTGGCTCTTGTGGTTTTACTTTGTTTTTTGTTTTTAATTCAGGGATGTGAGCTCAGCAGTAAAAAAAAGGGGGGGGGGGAGGTATAAAGGGAGATGTGTGAGAGATGTTTTACTAACACAGTACGTGGTAAATGGTAAATGGCGCACTTACATAGTGCTTTTATCCAAAGCGCTTTACACATTGTCTCATTCACCCATTCATACACCAATGGTAGCAGAGCTGCCTTGCAAGGCGCTAACTTGCCATTTGGAGAAACTCGGGGTTCAGTGTCTTGCCCAAGGACACTTCGGTATGTGGAGTCATGTGGGCCAGGAATCGAACCACCAACGCTACGATTCGTGGACAACCCGCTCTACCACCTGAGCCACAGCTGCCCAAGTAGTGCTCATAAATTTACACACCCCTTTCAGAATCTGCAAAATTTTAGTAACAAATAAGTGGAATCATAATAGCATTGTGTTTTTAATTTTTTTTTGTCCTGCCCTGAATACGCTACTTCACAGATGTTCACATATAGTCCACAATACACAGTAATAACTTAATTTACACAGATGACCCAGTTCAAAGGTTTGCAAACATATGATTGTTACTACTGTGTGTTGTTACCTGGATGATCAACAACGGTTGGTCACCTATCCATCTATTTTCATGATAGATCTTCCATCATTACAAGGGAACACTATCATAACGGTGATTATAGACCAGTTCTCGAAATCTCAGTACCACCTGGGTGTCAGAGTCAGTCTCACTTCTCTCATGTAGCAGTCCAGTTGATTAAAATAAGTTTGCTCGTCACTGTTGATTGTGATAATCAATCTTCCTATACTACTCTTTGCACATTAGGTGAATCCACAATAAATGGTCCAATAAAATTCCTGTAAAATTGGAAACTTTTTGTTACTTTTATCACACACACACACACACACACACACACACACACACACACACACACACACACACACACACTGCACTGATAGAGGCCTGGATTCACTTCTTTTTTTAAGCTCAGCGGTAAAAAAAAAAGGGAAATGGGTATATAGGAAGATTGATTGTGTGATAGATGTTTTACTAATACAGCCGTGCTCGTAAATTTACATACCCCTTTCAGAATCTGCAAAATGTTAAATATAAAAAACAAAGAGGTCTCATAAAAATTGCATTCAGGTTATTTATTTAGTACTGCCCTGAATAAGCTACAGTGGGGGACATAAGTATTGAACATGTGAACATTTTTTTCAGTTAATATATTTCCCATGAGGCTATTCACATGAAATTATTAACTGGTACCATCCTCACTATTCTCAATGATCTTTAGGCTGCACTATGTAGGGCCATACTCAGCAGGAGCATGTAACTCCTAATTGGTGAGAACTCCAACCAGAAGTAGGGCATCAGGATGGATCAGGAAGGTCCGGAGAGCGGATGGCGTCAGGAATACTGGTGTCTCAGGAGTATCATGTGTAGCTCCAGAGAAAGAGAGAGGATACAAGAGAAATATTTCTGAGATGAAAGAAGGCTATCCAAGTAATATTGGAAATTTTGATATTGCTGATGTTAATCTTGAATTTATTGCATTACATATCATTATTGCATCATCCTAAATGTTTATCACACATCACAGTTTTTCCCCATATTGTGCATCAATACTCACCACAATTACAATTACAGACTCACCTGATACAGTCAGAGTAACAGAATCACTGATCTCTGAGCTCTGAGAGTCTCTGCTCTGTCCTCTGCAGGTGAAGTCACCACTGAGAGAGTCTCTAACAAACCTCATACTGATCTCCCGCATTGTGCTGTCTGTATAGAACATGGCTATCTGACATGTAGGATCTGTCAAAGTGGAGTGTGTCATTATTCCAATACCAGCTTTAAATTCAGTCTCACTGGATACTCATCTAATCTAATCTGTCTGATACTCACATATATTCATTATGATTCTGCCCACGCTGCATTAGCATAATATTTTGGCTGAAAATGAATCACACGTTAGAATTCCTGAAGAATTAGTAATACATTGTGAGGGAGCGTTTCCTCTGGGAAACACAATGAACATTCTAGCATGTTAAAGACCTGGGTGAAAAGGGTTTGTGATTAGGACATGTGCAGAAAAAAGTGTGACAGTCCATTGGTTTTATATCCTACTGTTCAGATTAATGTGTGCACTGAGTCCAAATTTCAGTAATAATATTTGAGGAGACATATTTGTTTATTTACTGAAACACACACAGAACAGGATTGAGCTCATTGTTGTAATTTAGTTTTATACTTTACTTATTATTGAAACAGATCAACATATTGTATTTCTTTCAGATGGTTAGATTTATCCTATAATTTAATGTTTTGAGATCCGTGTGTCTAAAATGTGCTGTTTTCAATCACACACTGAATCTTTTCCATGTTTTCATCATGTTCTGTTTCTGTTCTCTTTTTAGTGCTGATTTCACTTATACCAGTGCCACATGCTCAAGGTGATTTATATATTTATATTTTCTCTATATTCTGTTTACATTTTTGATATTTAATTGGAGCTGAGAAGGTTGTGTTTGTACTGTATGATGCAGGATTTGTTAATTTGTTGAGATTTTTATCAATACCATTTTATTCAGCAGAAAGGAAGTCTCTTTAACCTTTAATCTGATAACAGTTTATTTCATGACTAATTTCACTTTGTGTTCTTGGTGCATTCACACACTCTTTATTTACTGTTTTTTACTAATTACTTTTACTTGTGATGAATAGTGTGATATAAATAGAAAAAACTGAGCTACAATATGTGTTAAATGACTCTGTTCACCTCTGTACACTTGGGGTTTATTGTATATATATAATTTATTAACAGTAGAATGTTTTTACAGGGAGTCCTAAAGCTGTGGTGTCCATAAAGCCTAATACACATGTGTACAGAGGAGAGAGAGTTACATTCAGATGTGACGTACAGGGAGGAGGAGACACTGAGTGGACATATAGCTGGTATAGGAATAATGACACATTCCATCATTTCAGATTCGACATGTTCTATATAGACATGTTCCATAAAGACTTCACAATGCAGGAGATCAGTATGAGGTTTGTTAGAGACTCTCTCAGTGGTGACTTCACCTGCAGAGGACAGAGCAGTGACTCTCAGAGCTCAGAGATCAGTGATGCTGTTACACTGATTGTATCAGGTGAGTCTGTGACAGTAACATTTGGATTTTATAGTTTTACATTTACAGTGTAATTGTGGTGTGTATTGATGCACAATATGGAGAAAAAATGTGATGTGTGATAAACATTAAGGATGATGCAATAATGATATGTAATGCAATAAATTCAAGATTAACATCTGCAATATCAAATTTCCCAATTCATTTTAAAAACCAGCAAGTTTAAATCTCAGGAGCCAGTCACCAGGAGCTGCAGTTTAATTGCTTTCAGTGTTGTACCAAATTTCTACTCCCTGACAGAATCTGACTCCTTCCCATGCATACAAACTAGGAATAATGATGCTAAAAAGAGATTTAAAGCATTTTTTTTGTAATGGCCACATACACATTAGTCCAATGTCAAGTGTTTACAGTGTTTTTACCTTGCTGATAAACAATTACATCATTAACACATTTTTTTCAGTAGCCAACTTTATGTCACAATGTTTATTGTTCTATTTCACACTTTAGTGAAATAACAGAGATTAGCTGGACATTAAGCACTTGTGGTCTTTAATGTTTTACATTTTAAACATGAATTCTAAATGCATTTGGTGGATTGTGGATGTGAGATATGATGTAAAAATAGTTCAATTCAGACATGTAGTTATACTCATTTAATGACTTAGTTTTGTATCCATACTGTATTTAGTAACCAGTTGATCTGCATTACACATTTATAAGATTGTTATTGTGTATAAAGTAAATGTACAGATTTATGATTGTGTATTTCCTGTTTAACAGTGAGACCACATGCAGTACTGAGTGTATCTCCACAGAGCTGGCTGACTGAAGGAGACTCAGTGACTCTAAGCTGTGAGGTAAAAGACTCCTCTACAAACTGGACATTCAGATGGTACACAGCTGTTCCCTACAGAATAACAATAAGAGACAGTCATGGTGATATCGTCAATGGAGACTCCTACACTATCAGTCCTGCTGCTCTTAATCACACAGGAGTTTATATGTGCAGAGCAGAGAGAGGAGAACGGGTTTATCGCACATATTACAGCAACAAACAGCCACTATGGATCATTGGTGAGGAAAAATAACAACAATAGTGTAATGTTGGAGTGTTGAATATAGTGTATGTATAAATGAAATAGTTGAATAGCCCTAAGCACTGGTAGAGGATTACTCTCATTCAAACAGCAGTGTTTAATTAAATGATGTCACTTCTCATGACGTAAGGAAGATAGAACGGATGCAAGTGCAGTAAACAGTTTTATTTATGAGAGACCAAAATCGTAATCCAAAAACGTAATCCAGAAAATGCAAAAGATCAGGCATTCGGCAAACAGACATAAACTGGACAAGGCGGGAATCAAGGTCGTGGTCACGGAAAACAGGGTCGATATCTATGACCACTAACTGGGAGTGGAAAAACCAGTGTGACTTAAACAGACTCTAAACATGAAACGTGACATGGACAATAACTAAGACTATGACTATGACTGTGGTTCACTATGTATGGAATCTAAACTAAAGTAATCTAATGTAATACATTGTAAGAATCTTATCTAGTATTATATTCCATGCCATGTGCTGGGAGGCGCGCGGTACGTATACACAAACATAATCATCCTAAAGTGCTGATGGCTGACTACAACCTAGACACAAATGAAATAACAGTCAGTGACAGAACTGGGAGGAGACATAACAGAAACAGAAAAGCACGTGTCCAATGTACATAATGTCACAGTTGTCAACAAACGAGAAGAAGGTGCTCGCACACCTTGCTCGTGCACGCGCGCTCACATGCTCTTCCGTGCGCTGCTTAAAAAGGAAACCGTGACAAACAGGGTGTAAATGTGTTCAGTGTAAGTTATGTCATGAAAACACAATCATAATAACACATGTGAATTATAATGTTCTGTGTTGAAGGTGAATCTCCTCCAGTCTCTCTGATCATCAATCCCAACAGAACTCAACACTTTACTAATGACTCTCTCTCACTGAGCTGTGAGGACCAGAGTAACTCTACTGGATGGAGAGTGAGACGATACACACACAGTGAGAGAGTGTTAGATTGTTCACAGTGGGGATCAATTACAGGATCTACATGTAATATCAGCTTCCTCTCCACATCCTACACTGGAATTTACTGGTGTGAGTCTGAATCTGGAGAAAACAGTAATCCTGTCAACATCACAGTGCATGGTGAGTCTTCATGTACTGTGTTTATTGTTAAAGGAAAAGGGAAATGTTTCGTGGTACATGTGATTTTCTGTGTTCTAGATGGTGATGTGATCCTGGAGAGTCCTGTCCATCCTGTGACTGAGGGACATCCTCTGACTCTACGCTGTTTATATCGATACCCAAATTCCTCAAACCTCCGAGCTGATTTCTATAAAGATGGATCAGTTCTCCAGACACAGACTACAGGAGAGATGATCATCTATAACGTCTCAAAGTCAGATGAAGGTTTCTACCACTGTAAACACCCAGAGAGAGGAGAGTCACTGAAAAGCTGGGTCTCAGTCAGAGGTGAGAAATCATTTCAATATTCATTTAAATACAACTGTGACTGAATGTGTTGAACTCAGTATCTTTACATAATGTAATCTATAGTACTTAATTTATGTAAGTACATGTACAGTATGGTATTTGTGCATGAGTGAACATGGATTTATTTCTACTGCAGTTTGAGTAAAACATACAAACAGTTCATCATGAATAAAGTGTTATTATAATGATTATTTTATTCAGTGTCAGGTCCATCAGGTGTAGAAGCTCCATTCTCAGTGCTCATGCTGATCATGAGTGTAGTGACGGCCTCTCCGTATCTGCTGGTGACCATCATTCTGCTGGTCAAATGTTACAGAGCTCGAGGTAAGAACTCTTTCAGTGAGTTTCACATAATGAACAAACTAACTTTACTTACTGCAAGAAAAAAAGGGTGAATATAATATATGATGGATATAATTATTCCTGCAGGCATTAGATCATGACAATAATAATACACAAGGTTTTAAAAGGAAGAGGTAGCATTTAATAGAGCAATAGGACACTAATAAAGTGTTTGTAATAATTGATAAAGAATCTCTGACCTACATTTTGCAGTTACTGAAGATGACTGAATGAATGATGTTTATTTTCTAACACATCTTTTCCTGAAGCTCTGTCACGTGTCACTTCACTGTCATTCATAAGCATTAAAACAAACACCCTTTAAACTGTGTTTAGGACGATATTAAATGCAGTTCGGTTGATTTTCTGCCATAAACACCTGGAATAAACTTTGAAATGAAACAAATGACTTTTTAAATGTCTTTAACAGCTCACACTGATGAAGAGAGAATTGAGAATGCAGTCATAGAGGAGTGAGCAAAGTTCATCTATAAAAAGAGGATGCATTTACTGTCAAATAGTTTCATCATATCTTGTTCTTTAATGCTTTGTGTGATTTTAAAATAATACTGATTTGTGATTTTAATGCCATGCTGTTATTTGCTCAGCATCTTATAAACACCTTCATTGTTCTGACTGGATTTGTTTAGCTAAAGCCTGCAAACCTCCTCATGAGGTGAATGTTACTATGTGTGTATCTCCAATAAAGCTTACATGCTGCTAATGCAATACAGAGTAAAACATTAACAAATACTCTTATAAAAATATTAATCAAGGGGAAATGTTGATGCAGAGAGTGTATATGGTTTAAATTGTGTTATTTCAGAATGAAAATGTGCAGTGTAATGTTTTCCAGTGTAGGTTGTATTTTCTGTAAGTTGACTACAGTCAGAGCGGTTGGTGAAAAGCCCAGTGTTACTGGAGTTAAAGTAAGTTAAGCTTTGTATGGATGTGATATAAAAACAAGTTCATTGACTGTTATCTGAAACATGGTGGGGAACTAATATTGTGCGTTGTGTCTTCTCAGTATTAGTTCTACCACTACTGCATTTGTACTGCTGTGTTTTCTTCTATTTCTTTGTGAGATTAGCTCTATTTGGATTACGAGGAGTAGATTTACAATCTCAGTCACACACTGTTGTTAGTTTTGTTCGACTTTTCAGCTGTGTGAACTTTAATTGTAGTTGTGTGAGGAGATTTGTGGATGAAATGATTTGATCAATTCAATAAATGCATCATTATCAGTTCACTGAATTATTTAACCTGGTAGCAATAATGTATCATATGGAGTACAAGTAATACACTGAGAGAACTCTTGTACCTTTGTCAATATCAGCATTTTTAATATTTTGTATTTTTATACAATTATGTACTTTTCATTGTCTTATATTGTCTCTTGTCTCCTGCTTTAAGATTGGAATATCCCACATGGGATTAATAAAGTGTTTTCTTAAAAGCAGAACTTGGATCCTGCAATATTATTCAGTGTAAGTAGAGGATGTCAGTGCAGTAAAGTTCAGGAGTAAATGAGGACTCAAACAGAAGTGATATTACTCTTACTGCATGTCTACACACTGGTACACTGATGTACAGGACTAATATAACACTGAAAATGTCCAAAACACAACACAGGACGTTAACATTACAGCAGTGGCAGTGATTCAGACAATCAAAAAAGCTACTTATAAAGTGAAACACAAGGTGTCACTGTTAAACCCTGATAGATAATTTCCTCATGAGTGCATTACTTCCCAGTCCTGCAGAGGAACACTGAGGTGTGTAAATCAAGCTTTTGTCTAAATAAATGTTGCATATGTATTAACACTAACACTGTATTCACAATTGGGGATCATTTTTGGTAGGCTTCTGCAGTAAGGAACATCACACACTTCTTCCAGGGGAAAACAAGCAGGAAAATAGTTTCATTTACTGTGTTACTAAACATGTATTCCCTTTTGTTAATGTAAGATGCAACGCTACACCTCCAGCAGCCAGCAGAGGGCAGCAGCGGTGTATAGTGAGAGTGACCGTTCAGCAAAACTCAAGAAAAAGGAAGATTAGAATGAAAAGTCTTAGAAAAGGAACTGAAAAGAAAAGCAGAGGAAAGAAGGAACTAGAGAAAGTGCACCAATCACACCCTAAACCCTGTCTTTAACCTTTATTTCACCGATATAGAAACCGTGCTCAGCCATTTATGTATAATCAATCAAGAGTTTTCACTCTGCAGTTGGGTTCATGCTGAACCGTTGTTACAACCCCGGTCTAGGGTCGGGGTGTAACATAAAGGGAAGTATAAACAAAAATAATCATGAGGTAATGCACGTCTTTCAAAATCTTTGAAATCATACAAATGTAATTACTACAAGAAAGAAGAATGAAACAATCCAAAACAAACAATCACCATGAAAGCAAATCTCTTCAGAGCTGGGAAAGGCCAAAATAATAAACAGAACAGTCACAATCTTGTCCCGTATCAGTTTAAATTACCTTACAAAAAAATTTATTTTCAAAAGGAAATGCAGAGTCTTACCTGAGGCAAAAACAGCGAGCAAAAGATAAATGTCACCTAGTCCCTACCGCATTCTTGATTAGTAGAAAATAATTATTTACAATGAAAGGTATTTACAATAGAGTCGTACACACAGCCACAGCACAAAACAAAACGGGGGAATGGGACAACACAAGATCCTACCAATCACTTCTTTCACTCACACACTCTCTCTAGTGAGTTCTATTAACTCAGTAATCAGCGCTTCATGAGCATAGATTTTATTGGGGCAGGGTGACATTAATAGTGATATAGTCTCTCAACTTTTTTTTTGTTTGAGGATTTCCTACATGACATATGCTTTACACTTTTATCTAATTTTGTTTTTTTTTGTTTTTTGTTTTATTTTTTTTCTAGAGTAACCGCTTAATAGATCATTGATAGTCAGAAACATAAAGTCATCCAGCCTACTGTCTAGCAGCTCATTTACAACAGCTTTAGACACACCTTTATTAATCTCCGTTTGAGGTAATATCATTATCCAGGGTTTACATGTTTCCATTAACCGTCTCATGATTTTCAAATCATCATCTCATATTCACTTGGATGTCCTCCAGTCACATACCACTAGAGGGCAATAATAGCATGGTTTTACTTCCAAATATTATATAGATATTAAATATTATTGAAAGTATTCCTGTCTCCTAAGCCCGTGGGGAAAATATACAAGACACTGTGGACATCTAAGATATTATTTTTTAATCTGCAATGTGAGATTGATTGTATCTCGTTTATTGGCACTGTCCTCTTTTGTATCTGGGTGTTACAGCAAGTATATAATGAAAATAATTTTTCTGGAAAGAGGAAGGAAGACCAGATACAGAGTCTGCATGTACTAAAATAGAAGGTAAAGATCATAGATACACCCATTCTCGTTCTTTCTTTATTTCTGAGTAGTGCAATCTGACAGCGAGAAAACACAGGAAGTTGAGACTTTAACACACACCTCTGCTCTGTCAGTCAGTCAGTCATTAGAGAGACAGGATGGAGTTCAGTCCACTCGCTGTGATGCTCTGTGAGTAAATGTTCTCTTTGTGTCTTCATTAGAGTGAGTGGTGGGGTATAAAGTTGTTCATCTGCAGTCTGAATGTCCTGAGTGATGAGTTTATTGTGTGATTAGGACATTGTGTGTACTTCAACATGACTGCTCAGGTGGATCAGTGGATCCATATCTGTTATGAGAAGGGTTTAGTTTGATGTGTAACTACTCTCAGTAACTATGATAGTTCAACAGGTAAGAGTACAAGTAGAGCAGGTTTAAAACACAGGGTTTAAATAATCTAATGAGTGTAAACGAGTCTGTATTGTTGGAATCTGTAGCTGATCTTCTGTGTCCTTCTGTCATCTGCTGCTCAGTCACAACCTCTCATGATCATTTGATCTGCTAAAAGAAAATGACTGGATGGTGTTTGTACTTTCACCAATGGAAGTCAGGGTTGTGAATAACTGAAATGTCTTTAGCTGCTGTGGTGAGACTCTGGTGGTGTTTCCTGTGAACAGAAAGGTTTAACAAAACCATGTTAGTGTTAACTAGACTTACTGAGAAAATGCCTTATAACCTATATTTCCATTATTGCAGGGAAACATCTCTGTACAGCAAGTTAAGTCTAATGCACACTAATACCAAACTGATGCACAGCACAAAAACATATGATCACTAATTGTTATTTTCCTATCTGTGTTAAAAATGAGAGCAATAACTGCAGAAACAAACACTTCTCATTAGTCCTGTACTCACACAGAACAGTGACAGTTAGAGGCCTGAGAGCAGACACCAGTTCAAGGATGTGGTTTATTTTCTATTTTAATGTAGTGGTGCAAATTCAGCCATGAAGAAGGGGAGAAGGTATGAAGCTAGACGTGTGAAAAAAAAACTATCACTTCACTTTTTATATGGTTTTATAACCTTTTTTAACACTGTTGATATGGTGGTAAATTTAACTCCACTGACACTCACTGAGATCTTTTAAAGACAAAAATTGGCCAAACTGAAAATCACCATTTGAAGCCAGAGTCTCAACATCAGGGCCAGTTGGAGTCAAAATGACTATTCAGAGTGATAAGACTTCTGAACCTACCCTCACTGGCCACTTTATTAGGAACACTATGCAGTTACTGGAACACTATGCTATTACTTTCACGGTATATTATAGTATTACTATACGGTTACTATACTCTGCTGAGTGAAAGGTCATAAAAGAATTCATGACGTTACATATGTGCATGATCTTTCTCTCTGTAAGAACACAGGATGTGGTCAGGCTTTAACACACACCACTGCTCTGTCAGTCAGTCAGTCATTAGAGAGACATGATGGTAGGTAAGAGTAACAAGTAGTGCAAGTTTAAAACACAGGGTTTACACACTAATATCTTTTTTATAATCACTAATAATGATTTACATATCTGTGTTAAAAAATAATACAATGCAAAAAATGTGCAGAAACAAACACAGAGCAGTGACAGTGTTAGAGGCCTGAGAGCACAGAGCACATCAGGGATGTGGTTTATTTTCTATTTTTATGTAGTGTTGCAGTTTCAGCCATGAAGAAGGGGAGGAGGTGTGAAGCTAGATGTGTGAAAAAAAAAACTATCACTTCACTTTTTATATGGTTTTATAACCCCTTTTAACACCGTTGATATGGTGGTAAATTTAACTCCACTGACACTCACTGAAATCTTTTAAAGACAAAAATTGGCCAAACTGAAAATCACCATTTGAAGCCAGAGTCTCAACATCAGGGCCAGTTGGAGTCAAAATGACTATTTGGAGTGATAAGACTCCTGAACCTACCCTGGCCACTTTGCAGTTACTGGAACACTATGCTATTACTTTCACGGTATATTATATTATTACTATACTGTTACTATACTCTGCTGAGTGAAAGGTCATAAAAGAATTCATGACGTTACATATGTCCATTCTCTTTCTCTCTGTAAGAACACAGGATGTGGTCAGGCTTTAACACACACCACTGCTCTGTCAGTCAGTCAGTCAGTCAGTCAGTCATTAGAGAGACATGATGGTAGGTAAGAGAAAGAAGTAGAGCAAGTTTAAAACACAGGGTTTACACACTAATATCTTTTTTATAATCACTAATAATGATTTACATATCTGTGTTAAAAAATAATACAATGCAAAAAATGTGCAGAAACAAACACAGAGCAGTGACAGTGTTAGAGGCCTGAGAGCACAGAGCACATCAGGGATGTGGTTTATTTTCTATTTTTATGTAGTTGTGCAAATTCAGTCATGAAGAAGGGGCGGAGGTGTGACAGTTATAAGTGCCTACATCATTTCCTGGCTCTCTGGGCAAAATGTTCAGAAAGCCCACTGGTTCCAATGCATGTTCCTCGAGGAGCAGACATGAGGCTGGGGCTGGTTCACCAGAGTCATTAGGCAATGTGAAGTTGTGTTGTCAACTTTAGACTGCGGCTTGAATTGGTGGGTTGTCTCGTGTGCCTTTCTTGAGTGTGGATCAATGTCCTCTGTGTATCATGGAGGCAGAATGACATCCTCAGCTGAGCAGGAAAGTAGAGTGATGTCCTCAGCGGCGTGGGAAAGTGGAGGAATGTTTCTAGAGAAGCCTGGTGTCGTGATGTCCGAGGGAGAGTAGGGAAGCAACGAGGAGCTCTTGGCTGCATTGGGAGGCAGAGATATGTCCTCAGCTGAACAGGACGCCACTTAGGTCTCTTCAAATATAAAAAGAGACCCAAAACAAAATTGAAGCAAAAAAAAAAACAAATCTAAAAAATATATCAAACAGAACAAAAAAGAAAACATGAACGCCTTCATCTCCGAAAATATTTTTGGTCTTACATTTAATAACAAACTCGGCGAAGCTCAGTGTTCGACTCGTGTTCCATAATGTTTTTCATGCATTTCAGAATGTGTGCAAAGGATTGTGGGTGATTGGAGAATGTGAAGGATACACTGATGCATCCTTCAAAATCAACTGTATGAAGGCCATGAAACGTAGGCTGCCTTCCACCCTTTTTCAAGGGGAGGCACAAGAAGGCACTTGATGGCGTGTCTTTCTTTTTTGAGAGATTTTTTTAATTTACTTTTATTACCAGCAGCCCAAAATCGAGATATGCAGCCTTACTAGCATGCAGTCTTCCATTTGAGTAACACTCACAGTGTAGAATTATGTTTTCCATACCAAGCCTTATTTCAGTGTGTTTGTTCAGGGTTACTGTAAGATTACATTTCCTACTATACAGTCATGGGAAAAAGAAAGAACACCCTCCTTCTTTTTTTATATAAAAACTCCTTCTTTTTTGTTTTTGTTTTGTTTTATCTGGGCCTAAATAACAATTGTGAGGTCCACACCGACTTCTATAAACAAACAAATAAGCTCAGGTGACAACAACAAAAATAACAAAAACCCAACGGATTTCAAAATGTTGTTTTTGTTTCCCTAGAAAGTAAAACAACATTCAGAAAACAGGTGGGGAAAAATGAGTACACCCTATAGTTCAGTAACATGTAGAACCATCTTCAGCAACAATAACTTGAAGTAAGCATTTTCTCTCACATCGTTTTGGATAAATTTCGGCCCACTCTTCTTCACAACATTACTTCAGTTCAGTGATGTTTGAGGGCATTTGTTTATGCACAGCTCTCTTAAGATCCCACAGCAGCATCTGAATGGGGTTGAGGTCTGGACTGTGACTCGTCCACTCCGACACTCCGACAGCAAACACACAGCACAAATACTGATAGAGTACCGCAGCGGCGATGGAGAAACAAACAAAACATGCTACCGGACAGGAAAAATCTCCTCAAGCTAAATATGAAGAACGTTGTGTGTGTGTGTGTGTGTGTGTGTGTGTGTGTGTGTGTGTGTATTCCGCACAAGCGGTGAGCAGAATGCAGTCGTGTTGTTTAATCACAAGAATATATTTACTGGAACTTTGGCGTATAATCTGAGACAACACCATCACACAAACTGTTAGAGAATTCACACCACAGTGTATCGTACAGGATCTGTACAGTCAATTACAAATACATAAATAAGAATTATGAGTGTGTAAGATTGTCCAGTGATCAGAGCAATAGCTGGTTTCTGAGCATGTGCAGCTCAGAGGTGAATTTGCAGCAGGCGCGTGACTCCGCCCCCAGCAGCACCTGCATTTGGTTTGCTTCTGATAGGTTGCAAACTGTGGTAAGAGCTTAGAGAATTTTTTTTGAGTTACAGAAAGTTTTGCAGTGAAGGAGAAAGTGGCCTCTATCTCACCCTTATAGTGGAAGCACAGTCTTTCTTCCTTTGGAAGCCATGTTTGTTTGTGTCTGCCTTTCTCTATGGCGAGGCCATGATCACTGATCACCTGGAGTTTGTAAGGATCTGTCTCAGGGTCTGATAACTTTGTTTTTTACTTTCCCAGTGGTCCAGATATGCATTTTCATTAGATTTTATGATTTGGTTTATTCTAATTTGGTTTAGTTTAGTCGAGCTGGTCTGAAACTGATTGTTAGATGTTGGTGGGTTTGCGAGTTTCAGAGCCAGCTGACAGAGGGGACCCGTTTCAGTCTTAGTTCTTGGGTTTTAAGGGCTTTGTTTTGAAGTGCATTAGAGGAGCTTGATTTTAAATATTTAGAAATAAGGGATATTTGTCTAATTCAGCTCTGCATGCTTTAGTTGGTGTCCTTTTCTTCACTCTCAGAACGTTTGGACAGAATTCTGCATGTAGGGACTCTATGGAGTGGGGCTCATGTCATGACAGAGTGAGTCCCACACTTCACATCGATGAAGAGCTATAGGCTGAATAATACTGTCAAATATTTTGCACTAAATTGTGATATTCTCTCTCTCTCTCCCCCCAACGCATTTCTAAATGACTCCCATCTGAATAACTCTTTCTGAATGACTCTCTCTCTCCGAACTCTTTCTAAATGACTCCTCTCTGACTAATAAAAAAAATCACGTTAGTTCCATCTATTAAAAATTAACAAGGTAATTACTGTAGTAATGATTGCATACAACACAAAAGGGACACAAAAATGTTAATGTATTGTATTGCGTTGTATTTTCAGTACTTGTAGAGGTAAAGTTTTAAATAAATTAATTTATCTTAACAAGGTTTTTTTCTTTCATACAGTCAAGCATTTATGTTAACACTGATATGAAAAATTTCTTGTGCTGGCTGTGTTTCTTCTGTTTCAACTTTATATTTTATAACATCTCTTATTTCTCTATACTCAGATGTAGACGTGTCTAAATATCTCTCCTCTCACTCACTTCATCAGGAGATCTGTTTGGTTAATCAGATTCCTCCTGCTGTATTTATCTACCATATTGATAAATCCATCCTTGTAGTATCTGTTTGTGTCAGTCGCTTCAAGTCCAGAAATCTGGGTCGCAATATTATGATCGATACCTTCCAATCAGATATAGAGAAGATGTTAGGTTAGGTCTGAATGACTCCTCTCTCTCTCTCTCTCTCTCTCTCTGATTGAAACTTCAGAAGAGGTGAGACCTGCATGCTCTGGCTTCAGAACTGTTGCCGCTGGTCAGCGCACGTCGGTGATCTGAGTAAAGGGTGTTCATGCAGAGCTGCTTTTTCCTATTCTGGTCATTCTTCATGGTCATCACTAACTCATAGGCTGCCAATTGAATTGACCATTTCTGGATTTCTTCTGAGTAGCCTACAGACTTCATTTAAACTATTTTTTGGTGGAATGTGGTCTGCTTCAACTACTCCTGGAATGGGTTTATCCATCTCTAAAAGGCTTTATAATACTGGATGAAAAGGACAATGTTTAGTATTGTTAGTGATTTTCTGTCAATTATGTACACATACACTGGATATAAAAAGTCTACACACCCCCGTTAAAATGGCAGGTTTTTGTGATATAAAAATGCAACTAAGATCAATCATGTCAGATCATTTCCCCACCCTCAATGTGAAATTACAATGGATAAAATTTAAGTGGAAAAACAAATCAGAAGCATTTTAGGGAAAAATAAAGTTACAATAGCCTGGTTGCATAAGTGTGCACACCCTTTTATAATTGGGGATGTGGCTGTGTTCAGAATTAACCAATCACATTCAATCTCATATTCAAAAGTAATTATTAGAGATTCACCCATAGTGAATTTCTCAGCCGATAACGATAACTGGTTATTCAGAGTGATATCGGCTGATACGATAAGCGATACCGATAGTTCTGCCTTTTATGCCTACTTATAAATTAAAAATAATTAATTCCACAATTCTGAAAGAAATGCAAATAAAAATTTTATTTTCTATTTCAACAAGTTGTTTCCCAGTAACTGGTCTCAAACATTAACACATTACTCTAATTAACATTAACACATGAACTCAATTCTGAAGATTAAAGTAAGATTTCTTAACATGTTGAATGTTATTAATTCATATTAACATTAACTGAATTCTAAAAAACCTCACATTCACTCACCACAAACAAAAGCATTTCTACTTCATCACTGAATGTCATGTAATCAGAGAAGGAACTGTGAACTACAGTTCCCAGCAGCCACTGCATCACAGTCACATGACCACCTGCACCTGAATCTCATGTTTGTCTCTGAGTGGCGACAGTGGCAAGGAAAAACTCCCTAAGATGTTTAAAGGAAGAAACCTTGAGAGGAACTCGACTCAGAAGGGAACCCATCCTCATCTGGGTAGCAACAGACAGTGTGAAATAGTACAGTATGGATGTACATGAAGTCTCTATGGCCTTCGGAGCAGCCTCAGTCCCAGTAGTCTGGAATTGGAGAAGATTCAAGACTTGAGCTCCATCCAGAGGCTGAAATGATCTGGATCTCCAGTATCTCCATAAATTCGTGTGTGGCTCGGCAAAAGGAAAGAGGGAGAAAAAAGATTATTATGACTGTGAAGTATTAAAAATAGAATCTAGTCAGGGTAGGCTTGAGTAAACAAATACGTTTTAAGCCCAGACTTAAACACTGAGACTGTGTCTGAGTCCCGAACACTAATTGGAAGACTGTTCCATAACAGTGGGGCTTTATAAGCGAAGGCTCTTCCCCCTGCTGTAGCCTTAACTATTTGGGGTACCATCAAATAGCCTGCATCTTTTGATCTAAGTAGGCGTGGCGGATCATAGAAAACCAGAAGGTCGAGACCGTTTAGTGCTTTATAGGTTAATAAAAGTACTTTATAGTTAATGTGAGATTTCACTGGGAGCCAATGCAGTGTGGATAAGATCGGGGTGATATGGTCGTATTTTCTAGTTCTAGTTAGGACTCTAGCAGCTGCATTCTGGACTAACTGGAGCTTATTTATATTCCTACTGGAACATCCAGACAGTAAGGCATTACAGTAATCTAATCTAGATGTGATGAATGCATGAACCAGTATTTCTGCATCATGTAGTGACAGTATGTTTCTTATCTTAGAAATATTTCTGAGATGAAAGAAAGCTATCGTAGTAATATTATCTACATGAGCATCAAATGATAGACTGGAGTCAATGATCACTCCGAGGTCTTTAACTGCTGTACATGATGAAACAGAAAGACCATCCAGAGTGACCATGTGATCAGAAAGATTACTTCTAGCTACACGCGGGCCTAATTAAAGTATTTCTGGCTTATCAGAATTAAGTAAAAGGAAGTTGGTTAACATCCAACGTCTAATGTCCTTTACACAGTCCTCGACTTTACTAAGCTTCTGTCTGTCCTCTGGCTTCGCTGAAACATACAACTGTGTATCATCAGCATAACAGTGGAAGCTAATTTCATGCTTACGAATAATTTGTCCTAGGGGTAGCATATATAAAGTAAAAAGCAGTGGGCCTAAAACAGAACACCGTGGAACTCCAAAAGTAACTTCAGTACGCACTGAGAAATCACCATTTACATCTACAAATTGCTACAATGTTTTGCCCCAAAGTCATAGTGTATTTTTTATGTTGTTTAGTTTTTCATTAAACTTTAAAATCTGCACTCGCATCCGTCTCAGCCACCATATCGTGACACTGAACATCAAACTGGTAATATATGAACTTTTTATATATTAACATTATCCGGATATGAAATAATACTGTACAAATAGTTTTCTGCACAATATATATATATATATATATATATATATATATATATATATATATATATATATATATATATATATATATATATATATATATATATATATATTTGTCTTCATTTAAATGTTTCAACTGTGTACTGGTGCTTTAATTTAACAATTTAACAATTTTACTCAACGTAAAATCTCCCGCTTCACTGCTGCAGCGTCCAGTGTAAAATTTTAGCTCTGAATCCGCTCACGCACATTGTCGCTTGAGCGCCCTCTGCTGGCGCAATCGTGACAGGAGCGTCTTTATACTGGAGAAAATGTGTAAAACCTCTTTTCCCACAAGAGATAATGCAATCTTTACCAGTCTGTCAATTCAGAGAATTCAGAACTGTTTTTTTATTTGTTTGTTTATTTGTTTGTTTGTTTGTGCTGCTGTTCAATTTGTAAAATATTAAACTAAGGTTAGGGTTCATTTTTGGATGTCTAGGAGAATATTTTTTAATCTCCAAGATGAGATCAGTATGACCCCTAAACTGTGACTGTCCACTTGTGTGTGTGTTAGAGAGAAAGAGGAAAGAAGATGAGATAGAAAGTCTGTATGTACTAAAAGAGAAGTTAATGATGTTAGATGATGATGATGATTCTATCTTTTTTCCTTGTAGTGTGATCTGACTGTAAGAACACAGGAAGTTGAGACTTTAACACACACCTCTGCTCTGTCAGTCAGTCAGTCGTTAGAGAGACAGGATGGAGTTCAGTCCACTCGCTGTGATGCTCTGTGAGTAAATGTTCTCTTTGTGTCTTCATTAGAGTGAGTGGAGGGGTATAAAGTTGTTCATCTGCAGTCTGAATGTCCTGAGTGATGAGTTTATTGTGTGATAATGACATGTGCAGGATGTTACAGTGTGCAGTCTGTTGGTTTTATGTCCCAGAGCTACGTTTTTCACACTTCAATAAAGTTAAATAAAGGGGAAAAACACTTTAATGAGCAGAATTGTGACCTTTAAGTTATTGTAGTTTTTGTTTATTTATTATTAAGAGTGTTTAGAATGTATTTCTTACAGATGGTAGTTTAGATTTCCTGAATAAGATTTAATCTTGTGGGTTCAGTGTCTAAAATGTGCTGTTTTCATTTATACACTGAATATTTTCCATATTTACATCATGTTCTGTTTCTGTTCCCTTTTTAGTGCTGATTTCACTTATACCAGTGGCCCATGCTCAAGGTGATTTATATATAGTTTATCCTTTATATTGTGTGTGTAATTTATTTGTTTTGGGGCTGAGAAGTTTGTGCACAATTGAAAAGCAATAAAATACTCAGAGTACCTAAATGATGCCCTGTCTGTTTTTTTTTTTCTTGACAACAATTTGTGCCCCTTCTGATCTCTCCCCTGTTGAAAACCAGTGTTTTATATTATTTAAATGATGGAAATGATTATGTTCAATGAATGGGAAAAGTCATTTTCACACATATCTACTGTAATCTACCTCATCAGATGATGATTCATCAGTAATATTATCCTTGCCCCATTAAAAGGGTCTAGAATAGTTTTACGCTGCTTAAATGCTTTAATCTACTGAATATAAAACAGAACAAGTTTAATGACAGCAGCACATGGTAACAACTGACATAAATCCGTGCTTAATACATGTCCCATGATGCCCCTGATTTCTTAATAGTAGGTAGGTTACACATATCGGTATCAACAAGTAATAAAAAACATGTACTCTAATACTCTGTCTAAAACTTATACACGTGGTAATTAGTTTATGAAAGGTTTATGTCACGACTCATGTCTCATGTGTGACGTCATGTCTTCGTCCCGTCGGGTCAGAGGTCATTGGGTCACGTGTGTCTTAGAAGTACCCAACTGCTAACGGTTGCGGGATAATGACTGGGTAATCTATATATACCGTGAGCCGTGATCCCGCCGGCGGTTCAACGGACTGATCTACATATGGATATATCGCCGTGTGTTTATGACGGAATGTATGCCTTGTAAAGCTAAAGGGCGACTATCGGGAATCGCCGTTTCAGTCTATGTTTATGCGTTAGCGTTAGCATTAGCATTAGCCATAGCCAAGTGAGCATAGTTAGCTCAGGAGTTTGTTTCAAGTGTTTTGTGTTACATTCGTCACTGTTAATAAAAGTCACCGTTCCACTGCGACTGCATCCTGTCTCCTTCTCTTCACGTCACGTCCCGTAACTGTTTATTAACTGAATGTTTTATAGGGAGTCCTAAAGCTGTGGTGTCCATAACGCCTGATACACATGTGTTCATTGGAGAGCGTGTTACTCTCAGATGTGATGTACAGGGAGGAGGAGACACTCAGTGGACCTACAGCTGGTATTGGAATAATGTCGGACTTTATGCAGATGGAAATAGATTCTACAAATACAGCACAAAGTTCCTAATCCGGTCTGTTAGTGACTCTGACCGTGGTGTCTACACCTGCAGAGGATGGAGGAGTTACTCTCGGAGCTCAGAGATCAGTGATGCTGTTACACTGACTGTATCAGGTGAGTCTGTGGGTGTTTTTTATTTCTTATTTAATATATTAACATTTTTTTTAGGGTTCAGATTTTGATCTGTTGTAAGTATTTTATCCTTTTTGTTTTATTTTTTTATGTATTGTTTTTTTTTTCATTTCTTCTTGTGCAGGTTTTTGCAGTATATTATTGTGAAGTCTGATTAATAATACACAGTGATTATTTTGGTAGAATCTGCAGTAAATACTCTATTATGAATTTAATGATCTGATCATTTGAAGCATTGGATTTATAAGGTTTTATCTGAGAATTCTGTAATTTTGAGAGATTTTGATGATCAGCATCATCCACATCAGTCTGTGTCTCATCACCTGAGGTAGAAGTCACTCACAGCCTTTAAATACGAGACTCATGATCTTCTCTTCACTTGACACTAACACCGCTGGGGAAATAATCCCTGATTCACTTCTGTTCTCTTCTCCATGGTTCTGGTTATTAATGTCTTTGTATTGAGGCATTTTAAATATTTTATAACTTTGTTTGTTGTCGTCTGAACAAAATGTGTAAGCTTTCCTCTCTGTTTTAATGATGATGTGATTGAGCAGGAACATCAGACATTTTGACAGACACTATCTGATTACAAACTGAACTTATTAGACTTCTGTCTGTTTCTATGTAACTATCTGTAACAATCTTCAGACAGGCGAGGAGGAGGCGGGAACCGGCTGAATGTAAACATAAAGTTTATTAATAAACAAAACTCAAACATAACATAAAACACAAAAAACTGAACTGAAACACAATGTGCATGTGCATCTCTCTCCCTCTCTGGTGTTTCCAGCTGCTCCTTTATCTCTCTCTCCCCACTGATTAGACAACTCGGTGCAAGGCGTGCTCGGTTGGCATAGATGTGAAGTTTCTGCACTGAGACCATGGATTTTGCCCCCCCTCCCGTAATGTCTTCTATATTAACCTCCTCACTTATATTATGTTTGGGTTCAAACTGAAAAGGCTGATAACATGTTTATGTCGATGTAGGGTCACTGGAGAATCAAAACCATTGCAAATATTTGGCCGTCACTACCCAGTATGCACTGCGACGTACACAACAATGGTGGCCTACAAGTGCCAAGGATTTTTATTATTTAAAAATAAAACTGACCTGTGTTTATGTATAGTGTATGTATACATGAGGTATATAGTGGATGTCAGTGTTAATCTAATAAGCCATACAAGTCTTCATAGTTGGTGTTCCCTTTAAAGTGACTCATTACCCACCATGATGTTTGTACACAGACTCCAAGGCAAGATTAGAAAGTACAGTGTTCGACATTACCTTTTATTTAAAAAAAAAAAAATTCACATTTAACTTATTGGTTAACCAAATGTAATAGTAAAAATAACAGTCCACTAAAATATTATAAAAGAATATGGACATTTCAGCAGCATTACCAATTGTAACTAAAATAATAAACATCAATTATTACATTAATTATAATTAAAATAGAAAACAGATTAAAACACAGTGTATGAACTAATATAATAACACCTTAGACATTAATAAACTCATCAAATGTTTGCTTGTCCAAATATGTCAAAAAAGTCAATATCAATGGGGTGTACTTATTTTTTCACATACAGTACTACTCTTTAAAAAAGTGATGAGCGTTGGCCTGGTAGTTTCCTCTCCTCAGCTACAATGTAGTATTATGAATTAATGTCTGAATGAAAGTCGGGGTTTTTACTGGAAAATTGAATGGAGGAGGAGCACAGTGAGTGGGTGGGGCTTATGATTGAATAGGACACAGGGTATTTTCACTTCAGCTGATGTAACAATCAGCCTTCATGTTTTAAATTATTCAAATGATGTAAATGATTCGATTCAATGAATAGGAAAGTCTACTTTTAAACATTTCCAGCTGTAGAGACTTCTAATGGTTTAATAATAATTTTTTCCGGACTGCCTCACATACAGTAAATAGTGTATTTAAACATTACTTTAAAAAAGACAAAAGTCAGACTGAATATAATACAATTTCATATCATTTCAAGTACTTGAACTGACATGCATTCAAAACACATTTCTTCTTCACTACATCACCAGACTGATCCTACTTTCATGCATGGTGTCAGGGTTTTCCCCCTCGCTCCGGCGCGGCATGCAGAAGTTGTTCTTCCAAGTTATTGACCTGGTTCTGTTTTCTTGTTTGTGTATTTTGGATTATCCCTGCTACTGCCTGTGCTGGCCGCCTGACCTGTGCCTGTGTTCTGTTCACTGATCTTCATTCATGATGTGGATTTGTCCGTTTGTCCTTTAAAATAAACACCCTTAACTGCACTGAGATCTGTCTCTACTGGCCATTTGTGACAGATGGACTGAATTGAAAACGATTAAGAACAATCTAAAATCAGTAAATACAGTGTTTAAAACTTCAATCTAATCATGGATTTAAATGGAGAATATACTGAATATCAGTCGTGTAAGAAAATATATACGAAAACATCTTGTATCAAATGTTGAATATAAATATTTTAGACACAAAGTATATGTTAAAGCACAGTGAATCTACTGCTTATGTTGTAAAGAGAAAAACAGTTCTGACATGTTCATCATTTCATACCAACAGAAAAACCCAAACCGACTGTGAGAGTGAATCCTCAGAGCTCCGTCTACACTGGAGACACCATCACTCTGATCTGTGAGCTGCAGTCGACTGGATGGGAGATTCAATGGTATAAAAATAATCCACAGTTACAGCCTTTGAGCACTGAACAAACATACACACTCAAAGTGACAGACAATAATGAAGGAGAAACAGAGTACAAGTGTCGCGCACGCAGGAGAAACTACTACTACACAGAGTTCAGTGATCCTGTCAGGATTACAGCGAGAGGTATGTCATGATTTTTTTTCTTTTTCGCCACAGGTTTGTTAGAAGGGATGAGAGAACTATATTGCTTAATTATTGTAATTCCTTGTTATTCCAGAATGTTCAAAATAATCTTGAAATACATCTGTTTTAAAAGTATTTGTCATTTGTGGCTGGTGCAAATGCAAAACATTAAAAACGTTAATTAACAAAGGAAAGAAAAACAGGTCAAGCTGCAACTTTACATTTTCCAACATGGGAAAGTCTTCAGGACAGGAGTTTATGATTTGCAGTTTCTCTGTAACATGACAAGCTGTGTTTTTGTTCTTTATTCATTAAAAGAGAGGCTGGTGAGGGAACTGTTTATAACTGCTATAATGTAAGTGAGAACAGGAACTAATTTGTTTACAGACATTCCACAACAATAAATGTAACTATAAACGGATTAAAAGTAAAATGTGTCATTTATTAATAAATGTAAAAAATGTCATCATTGTCAAATTGCTGTGGTTTAAAAGGAATAAAACTCATGAGGACATGCTGTTATAGGAAAATAATCAGTACTTCAGGGTGGAAACAGAAACTCAGCTTCATAACACCTCCACATCACTCAGTATTTTTCTATAACAGTGTGAGACTCAGTGTTTTATTACTTATTTACACTTTGTTAAAATAAGGAAAAAAATAAACATTAAAAAACAGATAGTTCTGGTGCTTGATTCTGATTGGCTGAGCTCTGTTCAATGCCATTGTAAATCACTCTGTAAACACACGTGACCTCATTACATCAGTATTACTGCACCAGATTTTGTTAACATTTGTTATGGTAATAATACCAGTTTCTGGAGGGAAAAAAAATGAGTATGACATCCTCTATTCTTCAACAGCTGTGTTTTCTTTTAAATACACTTTACAGTTTGTCAGCCGGGTAACATACAATAATAAACCAGACTACAATGATAATTGTTTTGTTTTCACTAGCTCACTTCATCCATTCAGATTAAGACATATGATGAAGGTCTTCCTCTTTCAGTAAAAGAGGCTGATATCATGCTGAAAGGTGCATTATCGCCACCTACTGGACTGGAGTATAACCGAGTATAAAGTGTTTAATTTCAGTGTCTTGGCAACCATTTTGCTAAATGCTGTTGAAGAACTATGTTTCTTGGCAGAAGAATGATTATTTGTTATCAATTAATTATATATATTTTTGTTGCTATTTGATTGTTATGAAACCTTGTCAGGTATATGTAATAACCATTTTCTAAAAGCAATAAGTCGAGGCCATGGTTTACAGTGATTTTATAACCACTAAAGCCTGATTTGCAAGTTCCTGAGAAACATCCCTTTGATCAGAGACAAATCGGCGAGCAATCAGCACTCGCCAATCGGCAGTGGATCGTTATGTGTGACCTAAAACACATCAAAGAAGCTCGCCGACACATCACCGAGGCATCAGCGACGCCAGACACATATTTGGCATGGTAAATATCTGGAGCTGTCGGGTGACTCCACACCCTGTGGGGTGAAAACTGTCGTCACTGGCAGTGATTGCGGTGACGACTTGCAGCCAATGAGAGAGCAAGGCATGGAGTGAGGTCACTGTTAGGAAGGGAAACCTGCGAGTGCTAATCCATTCTTTACTCACTTTCTTTGTCGTATCCTTTTTGGGGTTTCTTCAACACAAATCATCGCACAAACAGCTCGCACCTGTTGCATCTGTCTCGTGTGTGTTTTCGCATCATGTAGCCATGTCACTTCTTACGCGTGTTTTCATGACAAAATGTGGTTTGGACACCAGATACACAACAAAATCACCAGTGTTGAATTCACACCCTACAGTGTTTATATAAGTCCACTGGACTCATATAAACACTCTGGGTATTGGTTAAACTCTAGGGCTTTTACTCTTTAGAGTTTAGGGTGACAGAGTTGTTGTCAGATCCTGTAGTGTGTGAACACACGTAGTGTGAACACAACGACAAGTCATGTAGTCTGAACAACACAGCGATCTGTTGAAGTTGGAAGTCGTGTAGTGTGAAGTAGCCTTTAGCTGTCCTAAAATCACTGTAAACCACGGCTTCATGGGACTTATTGCACAACATACTATACTTTAATATAATAATAAGTAGTTAAAAAATTCTGTATATGGAAATATCTTGTAAATAATTAAAACATGGTTACACAATGTATGTTTAGTGTGTAACTAAACACCTGAACTCCACAAACTGTTGTAAAGTCTTAATATTTAAGCACAAATTTACAGTAATTAAAAATATAAAATCTTTGAAAATTTGTACAAATTATTGTGTGTGTCATACTGAAACTGTTTTACTAATGAGGTCTGGGTTTTTCAGGGAAAATGTATATTTATAAATAGTAAACATGACTATATAATATAGAGATATAACTACACATCTAACTACACATTCATATTTTATCCATAGTTAGTATTTGTAACTATTACTCACTCCTTAGTTGGTCTTTTGTAGTTAAACAGGGCTGTAAAATAGTGTTTCTGTAAGAAATTATAGTTAGTTATAGTTATACTGATTGTATGTGTGAGGGATTCATGGGGACACATGAGAATGTGCAGTTAGACGGTCATGATAAAGTTCTTACAGTGTTTTAAATAAATCTATGGAGGAAAAAAAGTTTTGTATTTCCTGTGTAACAGAGAGAGCAAGAGCAGAACTGAGTGTATCTCCACAGAGCTGGCTATTACAGTTTAATATCTTGTATCGAATGTTAAATATAAATGTTTGTTTTAGACACAAATCATATGTTAAAGCACAGTGAATCTACTGTTTATGTTGTAAAGAGAAAAACAGTTCTGAATCCATCATTTCATACAAACAGGAATACCCAAACCGACTGTGAGAGTGAATCCTCAGAGCTCCGTCTTCACTGGAGACACCATCACTCTGATCTGTGAGCTGCAGTCGACTGGATGGGATATTCACTGGCATAAAAATAATCCACAGCTACAGCCTCTGAAGAGTGAAAAAGCAAACACACTTAAAATGACAGTTGATAATGCAGGAGAAACAGAGTACAAGTGTCGTGCATGCAGGAGAAACTACTACACTGCGTACTACTACCACTACTACTGCACAGAGTTCAGTGATCCTGTCAATATTACAGTGAGAGGTAAGTCATGATTTTTTCCCTTTTCACCACAGGTTTGTTAGAAGGGATGAGAAAAATATTGCTTGAGTATTTAGCAGTTGATGGTGAATTGGCTAACCTCTATTTACCAGATGTTGTTATACTATAACAGGCAGAAATGTATGTAAATGATTTAATCCCGAATAGCGCCGGTGCCTCCACTGAAGAATTACCCCACTCACACACTATGAGCGGATATTGTTATTCCCCAGAAACAAATATTGAGTATAACTAGGCCAAATATATATAAACCTTATTAAATCAAAAAAGAAAAGTTCAGTAAAGCCAGGTAGTATGTATAACAAAAATAAAAAACATTTATTATGCTAAACAAAAAACTTCAAACTGTATGTCATAGCTCAGCCAGATCAGAACTCCAAGTCCCAAGATGCAACGCGCTTCTCGGCACGACGCGCTCTCCATCCCCGGAGTTCTGATCCAAGACACCTGCCGCTAATCAGACTCACACTCAGGCACCACTACTTAGGTTTGCCAGTCACAGAGTTGCACTGCGAAGTATACGCCAGTTATCTCATTCTCTGCGTTACCAAGCTCTACTCCGTCTTTGATTACCTCGTTACCTTGACCCTTTGATTACGCCTTCGACCACGCTGTTTGTCTTGCACTCGTTATTCTGTTTGTCCGATCGCCTGACCCCCGCACGTTACTCGTTTACGCCTCTAGATTGTCCCCGACTCCACGCTTCGTCCGCCGCCTGCTCCTGCCTCCGTGCCCCTTCCTGCGATTTGTGACAGTATACATATATTAGAAACAAAATTTAGACCAGTAACTCAAACACTCCTTTCTAATTATTAAACACCAGGAACAGTACAGTTTGGATTTACCACTTAAACCTTTTTTTATTAAATGTTCAGTACCTTCACCAACCGCTTGGGTTTTCTGTTGGGGCCCGTGAGTTGGTGCACATACAAACAAAACCCTCCTCGGTTCCTTTAGTGAACGCTACTAAAACCTCTCCGTTACTCACACCTCTGGAACAGAAGAACTAGCCGACATGGACATGAGCTGAGAGAATGAATCCGCTGCACGCGAGGTTCCAGAAGGTTAATTCAGTGACGCAGGTCCAGCGATGGAGTTCCTCCTCCAACAGACATAGCTACCATGCTACCTAGCACAGTTCTCCACAGTCCTCGTCCTTCAGTTTCACAGCGAAACTGCGGCTGGGGGTTACAGCTGTCCGTCCCTCACGAAGACATTAGCTTAACGTCCCCGAGTTACAGTTTGTACTTAGCTTTGTTTTTCCCAAGCTAGTGCAAAACAAACAAACGCAGATAAGCTAGCTGCACTTCACCTAAACTTACAGTTCACCAATTTACCGAGCTGATGGTTGCTCTCGACTTTTCGCTGAATAAAATATTTGTGCCACTACTGTAATAGAAGTTTAGTCTACAAACATCACCAAACATCTTCAAGGTATCATGGAGCGGAGGTATTTCTGGAACTCAGCAACTCACAACTGGCGTTCCACAGGGATCAGTTCTGGGTCCACTCCTCTTTTCTATATACACTACATCTCTCGGCCGGGTGATTGAGTCTCATGGCTTTTCCTATCACTGCTATGCTGATGACACTCAGCTCTATTTGTCCTTCCAGCCTGACGACCCATCTGTTTCTGCTCGCATCTTATCTTGCCTGTCAGACATCTCGGTCTGGATGAAGAAGCACCATCTTCAGCTTAACCTGGGAAAATCGGAGCTCTCGTCATCCCAGCCTATCCCTCAATCAACCAGAACTTCACTGTACAGCTCAGCTCACTTACACTCATGCCAACCAAGACGGCCAGGAACCTTGGGGTGATTCTTGATGAGGGCTTGACCTTTACAGACCACATCTCAGCAACTGCAATGTCCTGTAGGTTCATCCTGTACAACATCAAGAAAATCCGACCATTCCTCACCAAACAGGCTACACAGATACTTGTCCAGGCTCTTGTCATCTCTAAACTGGACTACTGCAACTCACTGCTTTCAGGCCTCCCAGCCAGCTCCATCAAACCCCTTCAAATGATTCAGAATGCTGCAGCGCCGCTTGTCTTCAACCAGCCCAAGACTACTCATGTCACACCCCTTCATCTCCCTCCACTGGCTTCCTGTAGCTGCCGCATCAAGTTCAAGGCCTTGATGCTCACCTACAAGACCTTGTCAGGAACAGCACCCTCCTACCTCAACTCTCTCCTGAAGGCATACATTCCCTCTCGCAATCTTCGATCGACTAGCGACCGACGTTTAGTAGTTCCCACTCAGCGAGGCGTAAGGTCCCTTTCCAGAACCTTCACACATACTGTTCCCCAGTGGTGGAATGCTCTTCCGATCTCAATCCGGACTGCAGAGTCTCTCACTATCTTCAAAAAACAGCTAAAGACCCACCTTTTCCGTGAACACCTAACCATCTCCCTAAAAAAAAAAATAAAAAAAAAAAAAAAAAGACTTGCACTTACACCTTTACTCTGTACACTTTGCTTCCTCTGGTATTCAATTAATGGATCTTGTATAGTAGCACTACTTGTATTGTTCCCTGCTTGATATATCGCTTTGCTTATTTGTAAGTCGCTTTGGATAAAAGCGTCTGCTAAATGAATAAATGTAAATGTAATCACCTCTGCGTTAAAAACTCCGGTTCTCTCTTTCCCGCTCTCGTCCCGCGTGTCACCTCCCTCTCCCGTCCGCTACCTCTTCCCTCCTTTCCTTTTTTTTTCTCCTTTTCCCCTCCCCAACAAAGGTGACCTCTGATTGGCTAGGAGTTTAATTAAACAGGCAACCCATTGGCTTGAACTACTCCAATGGAAACCAATTGCAATGCATCCAGAAACAAAGGACCATGGGAAATGTAGTCTCAAATGAATCCACCCAAAAATGCAGCGGCACACCATTTATTCAACTACATTTTTGGGGGAGGTGCCCACCCCCCACCAAAAATCCAGTGTGCCCCCATGCTGGCTACACTAATTAGAACTAGTTAACTAATTACTATGTACCATAAATGGGCCTTCAAAATGTGATAACAGGTATTATAATAGGAGAAAATAGTGATCTCTTAGTCACACATGACTTGCATTGAGCAAAAGAGTTACACCACCATGCATGATTGTAGTGTTCAAGAAAGTGCATTATGTGTGAGTGAACTGCATGAACACTATTATGCGTTACCCCTACAGGCTCTGCACTAGGCTCACCTAGCCTTGAATACGTCAAATGTTCTGCAGGTTTTCTTTCTCTCTCTGACATCCTTATTTCTGGTTCCGGATTCTCTGCATCTGCCATGTCTGTAGTGCAAACAGTCTCAACAGAACATTCCTTTTCTACCTCCCTACTCTCACCTATCCCCACAGGTACATCTTCAGAAGGTGGTAAACTCACTACAACTTCTGGCACGTCTAGAGCTGAGTAAGGTGTGTTGGACTCTGTAAGCCTTGCGTCATCTCTTGGCTTAACACAGCTTTCCTCTGACTGGTTGGCTCAGATCTTCAGGGTAATGGCCATACTCCGACTCAGAGTCTGAAGAGTACTGCTCTCCCAGGGGGATATCAACTGGAGGATAATTTTTTTCAAGATTGGGAGTCTGCTTCCTCTCCTTCACCGTCCTGCGCCTGAGAGCTCTTGTAGAAGGAATAGGTTTGAGGTCAACCTCAGGGCTTAATCTTACTTCTTGTCCTAAGGGCAAAAGATGATTGCGGTGCATGACTTTGACGGGTCCTGAACCACTTACAGGTGTAAGACGATAGACGGGAAGATCAGACATTTGACTCTCAACCACATAAGGGGTTGCACTCCAGCGATCTGCAAGCTTTTGTTTTCCTTTCAGGCCAAGGTTTCAAATAAGGACTCTATCTCCAGGATTCAAACAATGATAACGCACCTTCTGGTCATATCTCTCTTTGTTACCTTGGTTCAACTTGGCAGAAGCAGACTGGGCCAACTGATAAGCTGCTTGAAGTTCTCTTTTCATGTTAGCCACATATTTCCGGTATGAAGTTGCCGAAGTTCCATCAGCTGACACACCAAAACAAACGTCCACGGGAAGTCGGGCTTCTCTACCAAACATTAAAAGGTAGGGTGAAAACCCGGTGGCTTCATTGGGTGTACAATTGTATGCGTGCACAAGATGAGCAAGGTGCTGAATCCATCTTGACTTTTGACTAGGCTTAAGAGTTCCTAACGTGTTCAAAAGAGTTCTATTGAACCTTTCAGGTTGAGGGTCACCTTGTGGAAGGTATGGTGATGTTCTTGATTTCTTTACACCCAGCATGGTTAACATCTCTTTCACCAACTGACTCTCAAAATCTCTGCCCTGGTCAGAATGGATGCGATTGGGAAGGCCGTAGTGAATAAAGTCCTTCTCCCATAATGTCCGGGCAACTGTTATGGCTCTTTGATCTCTAGTTGGGAAAGCTTGAGCATAACGTGTAAAATGGTCAGTTATTACCAACACATTACTCACATTACGGGAATCCGGTTTGATGGTAAGGAAATCTATGCACACAAGATCCATGGACCCCGAGCTTGTAATATGTGACAGAAGCGCTGCTTTCTGTGGCAGGGTTTTCCGCTTTATGCAGCGTTCACACATCTTGCAATACGCCTCCACGTCTAACTTCATGCGTGGCCAGAAAAATCTGTCAGAGATAAGGGCATAAGTCTTGTCAAAGCCTAGATGTCCATTATTATCATGTAAAGACTTCAGAACGATGCTATGGTACTGTTTGGGGTACTGTCTGATCGCTGGTCCGACTGTCTGACTGTTCGGTAAAGTAGACCTTGTTCAATGGACAGTTTCTCCCACTCTCGTTTCAGAAGCGTAACATTTGGGTGACTTTTCAGCATTTGACTTGCTGGGTTGTTTTGGCTGACAGCTAGCCATGCCTCTCCAATACAGGGGTCACTTTTTCTGAGCAGTTTGAAGCTCAACTGAGCTGAAACTGGGCATATGATCATTGATTACTGTAGTAGCTTGAGAGAATGCTTTGGGAACTGCTGAAACGGATGCTCCTATGTGGTTAATGACACATGACAAAGCACTTCGTGTGCCATGAAGCATTCTGACAGAGAGCTCGTACTCCTGTAACTGGAATCTCCTGCCAGTCATCAGGTGTTGTGCCGTCATGAGGCCAGCGAGACAATGAGTCTCGTCAACATTCTGCCGACCTGGTCTATACTTCAGACTAAAGTTGTAGGTGGATAGGGCCGATAGCCAGCGATGACCAGTAGCATCCAGTTTGGCTGACGTCAGGATGTACGTCCGTGGGTTGTTGTCAGTTCTGACTTGTACAGTAGCCCCATAAAGGTAGTCATGAAATTTATCCACAATTGCCCATTTGAGAGCTTAAAACCCCAGATTGTGCGCGGGATAGTTTTTCTCAGATGGCGAGAGACTTCTGCTGATGAATGCAACTGCGTGCGTAAACCTTCATCATGTTGTTGGTATAAGACACCACCTAGCCCATCCAGGCTAGCATCCACATGCAATACATATGGCTTCTGGGGATCAGCAAACATTAAAACAGGTGCTGAAGTGAGCCGGGTCTTGAGTTCTTGGAAAGCATTTTCACATTCCTCAGTCCATAGAGAGCCAAAGGGTTCCGAAGGCTTCAAATAAGTCTTGTCAAGTGGTTTGGCTGTACTCAATCTTGAGAGAGAACGAGGAGGATAGCCTTGGAGAAGTCCATTGAGTGGGCAGCAGAGCTTGGATAAATCCTTCACGAAATGGCGATAGTAGCCACAAAATCAAAGAAAGGATCGTAGTTCCGTCACAGTCTGGGGTCTCGGCCAAGAAATGACGGCCTCTATCTTGGATGGGTCAGTTGCTATGCCATCCTGTGACACCACATGTCCAACATAGTTGACAGAAGTCCGTCCAAACTGGCACTTGTCGAGTGATACTTTTAGACCCTCTTCTTTGAGCTACATATAACTTTAAGATTTCCATCGTGGGAAAGGCTTCAGGACAGAGGAGTTTATGATATGCAGTTTTCCTGACAAGCTGCGTTTTTACATCACTCAGTATTTTTCTATAACAGTGTGAGACGGAGTGTTTTATTACTTACTTAAACTTTCTTAAAAGAAGGAAAAATACACAGAATACAGTATGTCTGAAACCAGAAACTCCAATGTGTGAGAAATGTAAGAAATTATCTTCACTTCCTTATAGTCTAAACACAACATACTATATTAAATAGAAAAATAAGTAGTGACAAATACTATATATGGAAATATCTTGTAAATATTTATAACACGGTTACATGTGTGTAACTAAACACCTGAACTACACAAACTGTTTTTCACTTTTGTTGCCAGCGGTTTAGACATTAATGGCAGTGTGTTGAGTTATTTTGGGGGGGACAGCAAATTTACACTGTGACACATGCTGTACACTCACTACTGTACATTGTAGCAAAGTGTAATTTCTTCAGTGTTGTCACATGAAAAGATATAATCAAATATTTACAAAAATGTGAGGAGTTTACTCACTTTTGTGAGATACTGCATATACATAGTAGTCTTGAGATGTTCATCTCATTACACCGTGAGCAGAGCCTCAATGTACTAGAATGGAAATTAAAACAGAATTACCTGGGAGTGAGGAACTCCGAATCACCAAGACATATATGCGCTTGCCAAAATAAAGGTCCTTAAACAACAGGTTAACTCCCACCTCATTGGTCTGCCAGCCATCTGAGCAGGGCCAATAGGATAGTTAAATCACTTATCCTGCAACACGCTCATTAAAAAATATCATCATGTGCAATTAGACATTCATAATAAAATCTTATTATTATTATTATTATTATTATTATTATTATTATTATTAAATAAATGTAGATAAAATGTTTTGTATTTCTTGTGTAACAGAGAGACCAGGGGCAGTACTGAGTGTATCTCCACAGAGCTGGCTGACTGAAGGAGACTCAGTGACTCTAAGCTGTGAGATTACAGACTCCTCTACAGACTGGACATTCAGCTGGTACACAGCTGTTCCATACAGAGACGGCTTAACTCAAATAAAAAACAATCATGGCTATATCATGCATGTGGAGCTCAGCAGCAGAGGATCTGGAGGCAACTACACTCTCAGTCCTGCTGCTCTTAATCACACAGGAGTTTATATGTGCAGAGGAGAGAGAGGAGAACCAGTCTTACACACACAGTACAGCAATCCACAGCCACTATGGATCACTGGTGAGGAAAATAACAGTGGGTTTAGGTTAAATAGTAAATGTGTGGATGTGTGAATGTAAGAAGAGATTCATGCAACATTTATTTATTAATATGTATAAGGAAGTTAAAGACCCTACGTGCTGGTAGAGATTTTTCCCTTTGTGACAAAAAAAAGCCATGTGCTGTGTTTTTGGGCGGTCTGACCCTCATCTAGCCATTGGTTTATTTTGCTGGAAACAAAGAGGACTAAGGAGATTATTAAGGATTGAGAATTTATGGGCAGGAGGATTTTATTATGAAATCAGAAAACCAGAACAGGTCAAAGAAATGTAATATACATATACAAAGAACATGTTAATAAGAAGCGCAATATTCTGGAGTTGTTTTGTTTGTTTGTTTGTTTGTTTGTTTGTTTTCAGAAAGCTTGCCAGAAAGACAAGACCATGCCTGCTTCAGGTTTAAACAGGAATACAAACACAGATACGGCTATTAGGAGAACTACACAGTTACAGATACAGATGATGTCATTATGTTACACTGTTAGTGAACACAATACAAATAGCAGAGCTGTAAAACAGGAAAGGGTCAAACACAGTAAAGTACAATATAAGAGAGCAGAGGGAAAATCCAAAAGAGTAATCAAAAGCTAAGGGTCTAAACACAGCAACGGCAATCACAAATTAAACATGGCTCTGAACTTTACATTGTGCAAATGTATGTGCTGACCCTAATGTAATCTACAATGAGGAAGTGACCTGGAGGTGGTGTGCTAGAGCTAGGCTAATACTGAGATGATGTCTGGTGGTCATGTGGTGTTGACCTGATGTGCTGATCATGTGCACTTATTCCTAGTTTCACCTCAAACTCTTTTTGTATTTATTCCCTCTGTGTTGTTCTGTGTCTTTGCTGATTTTTGTTCCTTTGCAGCAGCTGAAGGACTTTCCTGTGTTCCTAGTCCCAAGTTTTATTTTATTTCTCAGTTTTGACCTTTGCCTTTTGGCATTTATGATTATACCTTATCCTGTGTTAAACCTGTCTGTGTTATGACCCATGCTATAGACTGTGGCTTTGATTCCAGATTAATAAACATAATTCTGAATGCACGCACTTGTATTCTCATTATATTCCATATTACGTTTATTCTTGTTTACAGGGCTCTCTTCTGTGTTTTATGTGAATTATAATGTTCTGTGTTGAAGGTGAATCTCCTCCAGTCTCTCTGATCATCAATCCCAACAGAACTCAACACTTTACTAATGCCTCTCTCTCACTGAGCTGTGAGGACCAGAGTAACTCTACTGGATGGACAGTGAGACAATACACACACAGTGAGGGAGAGTTAGATTGTTCACGGTGGGGATCAGTTACAGGATCTACATGTAAAATCAGCTTCCTCTCCACATCCTACACTGGAGTTTACTGGTGTGAGTCTGAATCTGGAGAAAACAGTAATCCTGTCAACATCACAGTGCATGGTGAGTCTTCATGTAGTGTGTTTACAGAACTCTGAGTTTCTAACTGGGAGAACTGTTCAACAAGACAAAGTCATTATTTTCCAGACTGAGTAGAAGTAGATGCTTACCGATACCCACACTGATGATGATAATGAAATGAGTAACGTACTGAGTATTAATCAGGGAGGTCATAGAACATTTTATTTCTCTCTGTTTATGTTGATTGCTGCTGTGTACAGATAACTCACTGTGCTTAGATTATGTTTAATATGCTATGGTATTTAAACAGTGTCTTTAATAGAGAGTGAAGGTGGAACCTGAGTTGTATCAGTTAACTTAGTCATTAAAAATGAGTGCAAAGTGCCGTGACTTTCACCTTCACTCACAACCAAAGTGTAGACGGTGGGGAGCGAGGGGAAAGGAAGTGCACATGGCTCAGTGCTCAGTGCTGTCACGTGTGATAGTTTCTCTGCACACTCTCTTCACTGCTCCATTCTCACAAGTACCTTTATGCACAATTAATGGCACCTTGATTTCATTTTTAATGGCCATGTTCACTGATACTGCTCTGTTCACTCCTTAGGGTCACCCCCACACTTTATTAAAAATAAAATGTTTTATCAGGTTACTCATGTTGTAGGAAGATGCTGTAATTTCACTTCTTGATATTCTCAGAGTCCAGTTTGCAGTCTGCTTTACTTTGAACATTAATCGTGAAATACTTCCAGATCACTTTCACTTTCTGTCATCTGTTCTTTAGCATGACAACATCAGATTTTGGTATCAACAGATTAATTAGAGACATCAATAATATAATTAAGTAATTAGACATATCATTTATTTTATTGTACATGTGATTTTCTGTGTTCTAGATGGTGATGTGATCCTGGAGAGTCCTGTCCATCCTGTGACTGAGGGACATCCTCTGACTCTACGCTGTTTATATCGATACCCAAAGTCCTCAAACCTCCGAGCTGATTTCTATAAAGATGGATCAGTTCTCCAGACACAGACTACAGGGGATATGATCATCCGAACTATCTCAAAGTCAGATGAAGGTTTCCACCACTGTAAACACCCAGAGAGAGGAGAGTCACTGATAAGCTGGGTCTCAGTCAGAGGTGAGAAACCTTGTTGGAATTTCTTTAAATTCTATTTTCTTTTTAATAACACAGTTTATATGCACAGTGTTTAAATCCTTAAATTCCGGTGTCTTTCTAGCTTCAGTCTCAGGTTCTAGAGCCAGTGGTGGAACAGTAGGAGTGGCTGTGGGTTTGGGATTTTTGTTCATCGCTTTACTGATCTTAATGATCCTGCTGTGGTCCTACAAAAGAAAAAAAGGTCTGATTACAGCTTCACCTATTTTGTGTAGAATATAATCAGAATTTATAAAGACTCATGCTAATTTTGATCTATTACATAATTGTGGAAAAATAACGAAAGGTTACTTGCTGAATGAATAAGTGAAAGTGTTGTTGAAAAGATCTTGACATTATTATGGATCGAGATATCGTCCTGATTACAGTGTAAGAAACAGTTTAAATACAATGTAGATTATACAATAAATAAAACGTAGTTGCACATATTAAATAGAGAATACTAACTGTAATGTGGTAAATATTACATATTCATATTATTATATTATATTATTATAAACCCACAACCTCTTCTAAAGTCACATTTACAGCTAAATTACACAATTTCATAAAATTTGGTAGAAGAGCTGAGGGTTAAGAAAATTCACTGTGATGAGAATATATGTAAATTATTTTAAATAAAAATACTATACAAAACCTGCTACTAGCTTTAATCTTAATTGTAAGTTGTTGTCGTTGTTGTTTTTAATTTCGGTTAATTCATGCAAATTCTTAAAAATTATTTTGGATGGGAATTACACTGAACCTGGTTTATTAATGAAATCTGCATTTTTATCATGTGATTAAGTTGTAAATATGTCTTTATTACAGGTTGTGCAGTTCAGACATGTAGTTACTCATCTACCTACATATTGTTATTAGAATTATATCATAATTAATATTTGTATCTATTCCTACTGTATAATTGATCTTCTGTAGTCACTCTGTTTATTACACTGTAATCAGCGCTGTGTAAAATAAAGTGTTTCTGTTACCATTTACACCCTGTTCAGATGTAGAATCTGTCTCCCTCTATAGAAAATCAGACATCAGAGCAGAATCAGATCCGGTCAGGAGCTGAAGACTCTCAGTCAGGACTCACACCACTTCAGGCTGGTCAGACACTCTGTCAATCACTGTTTATTTCTACATTTGATCATCATCTCTGTAATAAATATCATTCAGTAAATTCATTTCATTTGTTTGAAATCTGTTATGTTTTGTAATCTACAGTCACATTTACAACAAGTTCAGTTCATCTTCATTCTGTTTTCTGCAGGAAGTGAACACATTTATGCCGCGGTGGATCAGACAGATACGAGTGGAACAGGTAGCTTTATTTCATTTCAGACATTTCCTCTTGCATTAGGAGAATTAATGATAGATTAACTCTATACAGTAAAGTACAGCAGTGTCTTGTAGTGATTAACACACTGCACTGTGTTCAGGTGAAGCTGCAGATGAGAGCAGAGAAGTCACTTACGCACAGGTCACGAAGAAAAAGAAGACAAACAGGAACAATGGTAGAGTATTTTAAAGATGGGACTTTTCATGGATTTGTGTATTTTTTCATGTAGTCTGAGGTCATGACCTACAATTTTCCTCCAGATCAGACGAGTCAGTTCCATCACAGGCTCCATTAAAAAGCAGACATGTGTTCTACATAGCAATAATCATAAAGTTATCACACATTGAAAAGATGGCACATGCTGAATGATAAAGGAAGCTAAATGAAGTAAACTCAAGAGATTAAAGATCTACTCTAAAAAAAAACAGCTAGGGTTCAGTGTGGTTTTGGCAGGAGACTGATAATGACTTATGTTTATGTGTATGAGTTATGATTGATGTATTACACGGCTAAAGATCATTAGGATGTTTTGTTCTCTGCTGCTGCAGGTGCTGATGCTGAACCCGGTGTTACCGATGTGACTTATGCTGAGATTGAACTTAAACCAATGACAAAAGCAAAGAGAATGAAAGGTAGAGCAAAACGAAGAATATTTATTTTGTGTCATGGATCACTTGCACCCTACTCTTGTTTTATGTAAAGAATAATGTTGTGCTGTTATGGGGAAAACAACAGGGAAGTGTGAAGTGGAGTTCCTGTTACAAATTCAAAGTTTTCATTTTCCTATAACAGTGCATCCTCAAGTGTTGTATTCCCCTTATATAACAGCAATTTTTAGCAACTACATGCTTTAATTAATTAAAGAATGACACTTTATTAATTTAGTTACATCCTGTGTTGTGAAATTCCACAATGCAAGTTAGTTCCTGTTCTCACTTCTGTTACAGCAGCTATAAACAGGCGTTCCCTCACCAGCCTAATACGTTAATAAGATGACAAAATACTGCTTCTCATATTAGAAAGAAACTGAAGTGTAAACTCCTCTGTCCTAAAATTTTCCTCATATCAGAAAACTTGGTTAAAAGTGCCGATTTTTAGTCTGTTCCATAATAGTCCTTGGGGCAGTGGTAGCTCAGTGGTTAAAGGCTCTGGGTTACTGATCAGAAGGTCAGGAGATCAAGCCCCAGCACTGCCAGGCTCCATTGTTGGACCCTTGGGCAAGGCTCTTAACCCTCAGTTGTATAAATGAGATAAATCTAAGTCACTCTGGATTAGGGCATCTTCCAAATTCCATAAATGTGAATAAATATAGAACATTTCCTAATAGAAATTGAATATACACTTTTCTTTGTGTTTTAAATCTATTTATTACTTGCCTGATATATGTTCTTCCACCTTACAAGTCCCTTTGAATGGGCTGTTATGATTATGTATTAAAATGAGCCTTAAAACACCTTCTGACATTCAGACTTGAGAATGCAGCAATGCTGTGGTATATTGTGTGTGTGGGGGGGGGGTCTTTGGGGGGGTTGTTTTGTGGGGTTTTGTTGTTTTTGTAATTTGGATAAGATGTATTTTTTTCAGGATTTTAATCAAGGATTTGTGTCTTGCTCCCAACTAGAAAAGACCAGTGTGGGTGATGATACTGTATACTCAGTGCTGCAGCAGAAGGTAAAACTCATGACATTTATAAAGTTTAAAAGGCAATCCATACACCATGAAGTAAGAAATATGTTTAATGGTGCATTGTGTAGAATTGGGCCACAAACAGTTACAAGGTGATTTATATATACAAAACACTATAATGTTCATGTTTTATCCTTGACCCTCATATCCATGAACACAAAGTCCCACTTCTCAGAATCTATGATGGTCTATGAAATCTATGAATCTATCTATAATCTATGAAAAGTTAGTTTGGTAGCCATCTTGACAATTTTTAATCATCTCATTCTACTTGGATAGTTATGATATACAGTAGTTAGATATGAACATGCAAACTATTTAGTACTTTGTACCATCACTGATGGCAATATCAGGGGAAATGTATTTGTAACCGTATTTATGCTAACTTTTTTTTTTTTCTCTGCAGTGAGCCATATGTCTATGAACTTCATGAAGCAGATGCTCCTTGTTTTCTGAGGCCCAACCTCAGCAAACTAGAGAAGGTGGCTGAACAAATATTTCCCATCTTTTATGCCAAGTTTACAATTGTATGGGCGCTTGTACAGTATCTGGATTTCCAATTGGGTCACAAAAAGGGCAGCCTGCCTACAGCTGGGGAGCATTTTGTCCAAAGTGTTGGAATGGGATGATTGTTTAGTACAGCAGCACTAAAAATATATGCTTGGTTTGATTCAACTGCACAGCTATGAAAAATGTAAGGGTAAATTAAATACATAAAAGCTTGGGCAAACAGAACCTTCTCTTGAACTACCAATTTCACCTTGTTGTATGAAGACTCCAGTAAATGCCTTGATAACGTCTAGACTGAACTATTGCATATAAACTGTACTATTTTCTCTTTAAGAAAGCTTGAGCTAGTCCTTTCCAGAAAAGAACACAGTGAGCATATTACTCCATTCTTACTCAATCTAATTTGGCAGCCTTTTAAATTCTACATTGACTACAAAGTCATTTTTATTACACTTATACTGTATCTCCAAATTGGTTCTTTATGGAATACCTTCTTTTAAAAGCAGTATACCCCATTCAGCAGGCCAAGTGTTAACCCAAAGGACCACTTGTAGCTCAGTTGGTGGAAATGTTTGAGTTATATGGGCGGCTGTGGCGCAGTTGGTAGAGTGGGTTGTCCACTAATCGTAGGGTTGGTGGTTCGATTCCCGGCCCGGGTGACTCCATATGCTGAAGTGTCCTTGGGCAAGACACTGAACCCCAAGTTGCTCCCGATGGCAAGCTAGCACCTTGCATGGCAGCTCTGCCATTGGTGTGTGAGTGTGTGTGTGTGAATGGGTGAATGAGACACAGTGTAAAGCGCTTTGGAAAAAAGCGCTATATAAGTGCACATTTACCATATAGTTTCCAAACTCTGGAATCATTTTTCAATCTATGCAATTTCTATATGTAATATCTATGTGTTTTTTTAATACAGATTATTTTTATATGGTACTTGTTTAACTCTTGACTGGTTATTGTCCAAGTTTATCTTGTTAAATATACTTCATGATTAGTAGTAGTGTATGTTTATAATTAAGTCATTACAGTTTTTCACAATTGCTAACAAGCATTTTTTTAAAGAATGTGTTCGAATAACAGTGCTTTTTATGGAACAAACAATAGACCTAACAGATAGATAGATAGATAGATAGATAGATAGATAGATATGAATGAGAGAGATAGATACTCACAAAAGTGAGTACACCCCTCAATTTTTTGTAAATATTTGAGTATATCTTTTCATGTGACAACACTGAAGAAATGACACTTTGCTACAATGTAAAATTGTACTGTGTGTTCAGTTATTTTGAGGGGACAGCAAATTTACACTGTTTCACAAGCTGTACACTCACTACTTTACATTGTAGCAAAGTGTCATTTCTTCAGTGTTGTCACATGAAAAGATATCATCAAATTTTTACACAAATGTGAGGGGTGTACTCACTTTTGTGAGATACTGTGTGTGTGTGTGTGTGTGTGTGTGTGTGTGTGTGTATATGCATTTAGGGCGGCTGTGGCACAGACGGTAGAGTGGGTTGTCCGCTATATAAGTGCGCCAGTTTATTTGTTTTTGACAGAAAAGTATGTCTAAATTTTGACTTATTATCTCAAACTTTTGACATATGTCTTTGCAAATAATTACCAGTTATGAGAAGTCTGAATTTTTAGAGAATAAGTACAAACGTCGCACTGCCATCATGTTCAGCTGAGGACGTTGCCCTGCCATCCTGCTCTTAGGACATCGACCTGCCATCCTGCTTAGCTGAGGACGTCGTTCTGCCATGCTGCTTGGCTGAGGACGTCGCTCTACCATTCTGCTCGATTGAGGACATCGCCCTGCCATGCTGCTCCGCTGAGGACGTCACTCTGCCATCCTTCTCCACTTAGAAGCCATCGCTCACCCCTCATGCTTCGTGGACAGCATCACTTCCCCCTTCTGACCTCGCAGAGAACTTCACTCCTCCCTATGGTTCTGCCTTGAGCGATGTTGCTCCCGCTGGCTGCACAGTAGCTGCCGTTCTTCGGAAGAGACTACCCAAAACCTAAACCTCAAAGAGCATGCCAAGTTCCAGACTGAGGTCGACGAGACAGCCAGCCAAGCTGTACTCTTGCCTGAGGCCGATGTCACAACCAACTATGATGCTCACACCTGCTCTACTCTGCTCACACCTGAGTCTACTGAAATGGTCACACCTGAGTCTACTAAAATGGTCAACCAATTTCAGCCTGCAGAGTCAATGGTGAATGATGCTCAGTCTCCTTGCTCGACTGAGGATGTCGCTCTGCCATAATGATCCACTGAGGATGTTACCCTGCCATCATGTTCCACAGAGGACCTTGCTCTGTCTTCCCATCCCACTCAACCTGACGACTCGTATTCCCCCACCTGGGTGCTGCCTAGCAACAGAAAAAGTGTGATGTGGTGTTCTTTCATTTGTTTTTATTCTGGCAAATGGCTGAGGGGCAAGAGAGAATAAAAGACTTGAACTAAAACACTGAAAACAATCTTAAGGGAGGTAACAGTCATTTCATTTCATCACACCACCCTGCCACTCAGTGTATTTGTGTAACAGCATAACAGGGTGTTTTATTTCTTTTTTTTTTGCCTTTGTTTATTTATTCATTTTCCTGTGGTTCATTTTCCTGTGATTCATTTTCCTTTTCTCCCCTCCCTTCCCCAAATATTTCATTGAGAAGAATATAAATAAAATAATAACACTAATAAAATAGATAGATAGATAGACAGACAGACAGACAGACAGACACTACACTGTGTAGATGATGCAGTTCACCCCGGTTTTAAGAGTTTAACAGCAGCGGTTGTACAGGTGTCAGGGCCCTCTGGAACGTTATTGGGCCGTGACCTCGACTCCAGATCCTCACATTTATTCTCTAATTGAGTCACGGTCGCAGTGAGAGACTCGATAGTAGTCTTCATGTGAACGGTGTAACCGGAGAGCGCGTGCTCCATCTCCCCAACGGTACTTTTCAGTGTTGATATGGTGGCCTCGGTAGCGACTTTATCGCTAGCCTGCTGTGTTTTCATGACCTGCAGATCGAGCTGGATAGTAGACAGCGCATCCCTGAGAGTCTTCTGAAGATTCCCCTGGTGCTTCTCCTGGTGCTTCTGATGCTCCTGGAACTCCTTTTTAAAAATATCAGCGATGTCCTTCCTCAGTAAAGCCAACAACTCAAACCGGAGTGTGGCGAGGTCAGGACCGCTCGGGGATGCGGATGCAGTCGGTTCACGGAGAGAAGGGAGCGTGGTTATGGATTCATGAGGAGAAGGAGGCGCAGCTGCGGATTCACGGCGAGAAGGAGACGCGCTCGCGGTGCGCACACTAGATCTCTGTTTTGTCTGAATGCTACCACCGATTTTCAAGTTTTTCCCCGACATCTTAACGAACCACCGAGTTAAATGTAAGAAATAGAATAAGTCAAAATATATTATATTACCAAAAAAAGTGCTAATTACTTACAATTTTTAATTGAAGTCAGCAGGAGACTCAAACTTCACGTCTTACTCTATCGAACGCCGAATTCGAACCGTGTTTTATTTAACTGTGGTAAATTAATGAAAAAAACATATACCATGTACATCTGAAATCAGAAATCTCAAATGTGTGAGAAATGTAGCTCATGAGTGGCACATGAGAGAAGCATTTGTCCTATTGTCCCGAAAGTTCGAATATTATAATGCCACAGCCATCAGGGACCAGGACCAAAAGCACAAATTTGGCTGTGCATTCTGGGTGTGTCTCATCGTTTATTAAAAAATAAAATAAATAAATAAAATAAAGGTTCTTTGTAAACTAGCTGAACTTTTATGCTATTCCCAATTAATCTGTATACACTCATAATGACAAACAACACGTGACTATGTGAATAATATATGAAAATGAATTAATCAAATGAGAAATGTGAAAAATATAAACCCACGCACTACGTGTGAGAACAATGTGGAGGGAAAATACCTTTTGAATTAGAATCATATGAGAATATCATGTTAAATCATCTATCAAAATAAATGTATCAAGTGGAAAAAATATGAAATAATTTTAAACAATGTTTAAAAACCACATTATTTACATGTAAAATGCATGTGCCTTTTCTCGTAGATATTCGTTTCTATTCATGATTATTACTGTGTCTTCAAAAACTCTACAAATTTAAATAATTTGTATTTCCTGTGTAACAGAGAGACCCCGGGCAGTACTGAGTGTATCTCCACAGAGCTGGTTGACTGAAGGAAACTCAGTGGCTCTAAACTGTGAGATTACAGACTCCTCTACAGACTGGACATTCAGCTGGTACACAGCTGTTCTCTACAGAGACGACTTAACTCAAATTAAAAATAATCATGGCTATATCATGTATGTGGAGCTCCTCTCAGACAGCAGCAGAGGATCTGGAGGCAACTACACTCTCAGTCCTGTTGCTCTTAATCACACAGGAGTTTATATGTGCAGAGGAGAGAGAGGAGAACCAGCCTTACACACACAGTACAGCAATCCACAGCCACTATGGATCACTGGTGAGGAAAATAACATTGCTGTGTTGGGTGTAGGATGTGGATGTGCAAGTGGAAAAATATACTACTCTAGCATTTTACTACTATAGAGCTGCATTTAGTTATTTAGTTATGAGGACTTACACATGATGCACATGCATTACACACAATTCTGACATTGACCTTATGTCTATTCTTCCTGCTACATATCAGCCTGAGCAAGAAGTAGAACTAAGTCAGAAAAAACATATGGAACCGTTGGCACTGAGCATACATTAACAGTGCCAGTGAGGCTTGCTACAGCCACAGCAGGTCAACATCTACATGTGTAATCAATGTTATTCCTGGTAACCCAGTGAATACTGGGCATAGGGTATTTGGAGTCCAGGGAAGATTGGAGGACATCCAATAAAGACTGGAAAAGACCACACTGGTAGTAGGTGGCTGGTAACCCAATCCACTAATCTCTAAGAGAAACACCATGTACTTACCACAAAGTCAACAAAGAGAAGACAACCCATAGGTCTTCCAATAGGCGGGGTGAAAGATGGACTGAATTGGATGGATGGAATTGGATGGATCACACAGAGATGACAGGAATGAATACAGATAGCAGGTGCTGGTGGGCAAAGGTGACCATGCAATTCTCCAGCACATCTTGTCAGGTGTCTTGTCACATCGCAAAAGCACTACAGGTGGCAACACAATCAAGTCCAGAGCAGATTGGCTGAGGTGCTGGAGGGTTGTAGACAGGTCATTTGCAGTGGTCATCCTCCACCAGTGTGTCAACACATCCAATTTGTCAGAGAAGGTGGGGGTTGCACGCTTCTTATCAAGAAAACTCACTTTGTTACGGCACGTAGTAGAGTCGGACACAGATGCAGATCAGAACTCTTTACTCAACGCAAAACACAAACGGAGTGTAGAACATAACCTTCTTGGCATGAACTCTAGCGCTGAAAACATAAACAGGTTTCCTTCCTACTACGCCTAACCGCTAAACGTATAAATAAGTAAATAAGCAAATGCGCAAGTAGGAAAATAATAACGAGCTCCGTGCTCTGAAAACCCGGCGCTTAAATAGTCAACATCACTAGATCTAACATGAAACACCTGTGCTAGATCTCGGTGGTTATGCTAGCCCTTAACCCCGAAGTGCGCGCTCAACCCAAAGTCTTTCCAAATGAAGCGCCCGTGGCGGCCTCTGGCGGCCGTGGCGTGACACTATTAGATAATTTACTTAAATCAGCTGCGTAACCATACTCTGAAACCATGTAAATTTCCCCTCATAAATACTGACTTAATCTTTGGACTAGTTGCTCACACTAAATATAGGTTGTGGAGCATTATAAATGAGTGGGGAATGTTTAAAGCAGTTGAATAGCACTAAAGGATTATTCTCATTTAAATAGCACTGTTTAATTAAATGAGGTGTAAATGTGTTCAGTGCAAGCTATGCCAAGAAAATACAAAAAAAAAAATAAAAATAAATCATTACAGCTTTTTGTCTTTAAGATGAATCTCCTCCAGTCTCTCTAATCATCAATCCCAGCAGAACTCAACACTTTACTGAAGACTCTCTCTCACTGAGCTGTGAGGACCAGAGTAACTCTATTGGATGGACAGTGAGACAATACACATACAGTGAGAGAGTGTTACATTGTTCATGGTGGGGATCATTTACAGGATCTACATGTAAAATCAGTCTAATCTACACATTTCACACTGGAGTTTACTGGTGTGAGTCTGAATCTGGAGGTAGCAGTAATCCTATCAACATCACAGTGCATGGTGAGTCTCTGAGTCTCCCATTGGGAGAACCATTCAATAACACAAAACCTGTTTATCTTAGTACATTTCCTTCTGCTAGGGTGTTATAGCATTTATAAGAGTTTAAGTATGGAACATTTTTAGTGCAGGTATCATTAAACGTGCATCAGACAGATACAGAATACGAGATGCCTGTATCAGAATCGATGCATCTCAAATTCTAAGACAGCAGTACCACTGCACTCTTAAATGTTTTCTCAGGGGATAGTTCCACAGGTTTTGTTCTGCAGATTACACAGGTTTAGTGTGCATTAATCAATGCACAGATAAATTAGAGGAGTTCTATTTCTATTATCTAAACATCTCAACATATAGTGTGTGGATTTCCTTACTGGAACCATATTAAGTTGTACATGCAAATTTCTGTGTTCTAGATGGTGATGTGATCCTGGAGAGTCCTGTCCATCCTGTGACTGAGGGACATCCTCTGACTCTACGCTGTTTATATTGCTACACACAGCCCCCAAACCTCCGGGCTGATTTCTATAAAGATGGATCCGTTCTCCAGACACAGACTACAGGAGAGATGATCATCCGAACTGTCTCAAAGTCAGATGAAGGTTTCTACCACTGTAAACACGCAGAGAGAGGAGACTCACTGAAAAGCTGGGTCTCAGTCAGACGTAGGAAATCCATCTCTTTTGATTAGATTCTCCCTTTAACAATAAAGTTTATTTGCACAGTTTTTAAATGCAAATTACATTCTCTTTGTTTCCCCTAGGTTCTAGATCTAGTGTTAGAACAACAGGAGTGGTTGTGGGACTGAGCTTGGCCATTTTATTCACCTCTTTATTGTAGTTATGTGATCTGTTTTTCTGTCTGCAGTGAACCGTGTATGCTGATGGAGCCACAGTTATCAAATGAATAGCTGGAAAATTATGCAATTTCTATTTTTCCTAAAAATGTTCGGCTGTTAGACTGCAATGTTCTAAACGTAACTGATCAACACAATGGCATGGAGAATTTGCCCACTGACAGATGAGCATGTAGGTGCCAAAAACATCTGCTTTTCCCTGAGATCATGAAATTGTTTTCTCTTGTATCAATCCCTGATACATCTCTGAAACATCAGGAACATAATCTCTATATGAGTTTTTAAATCCAGATGTATAAAAATTACTTGTTTAACTTGGTAGTTTTAGGTATTAGTATTTTTTTTTTTTACAGTTTTTTTTTTTTTTTTTTTAGAGGTTACTAAAATCAAATCAAATCAATCAAACTAACATATTTAAGGTGTTAGGGAGTTTTTCCTTGCTACCGTCACTTAGGAATGTAAAACTATATTGGGATTTCTTTTTTTAAAGCTGCTTTGTAAGAATGTCTGTTGTTAAATGTACTGTACAAGTAAAATGAAACTACAGGCACTCTGGGGAATAAATATAAAAATCATTTTTTAAACTGAGTAATGGGTGGTACGACTATCAATTTACAGTATACCATGGAAAAAAATTAATTATCACAGTATCAGTTTGTCTCAGTATATATTTTGCAGCAAAATGCTTATTTATTTAGTCATGCGTGTAGTTACTTTGAACTGGGCTGTAAATAGGAATTCTGGGCCCTCTTAATGAACATTGGAGTAGGACCCTATACGTACTCAATGACTACTTTAGAAGGAACACTTGTACGTTTTATCATTCATGCAATTATCTGATTAGCCAATCATGTGGCAGCAATGCATAAAATCATGAAGAAGAAGGGGGACTAGTTGAGAGTGACCACTCATAGCAGTAGGACCATGCTTCCCATTCCCACTCCCAAAGTCAAGTATAATGATAGATCTTGGAAAGTTGGGAGTTGGCGCTCGTTATGATTGATTGAATTAATGAGTCATTTTTGGCATTTGGTTGGGGAACACCTCCATGTTCATCTTTTGTTAGCAACAAGCTAGCCAGCTAACTGTGATGAGTGATGTATACTTTCCCTCTCAAAACAGTGAACTGGATATTATAGATTTAAGTGACTATGCATTTATGTTGATTGCTCTAAAGCAAATTCTGATTTAAAAAGTGCGCATTTGTTTACTGTTGATGCTGTGTGTGTGGCCATGTTGACTTCACGTCACTTGCTGAACTCGGGGTTGAGTTAAGAATTCGGAGTTAAGGGAGCGTTTTATTTGGTTTTTCCACCTATGCTGCCAAGCTGGATACGTTAAACTTTACTTGGACAGAATTGTGTCCTGTGCTTTTTCTAGATATTTTAACAATATAATATAGTAGCCTATCAAAACATTACAATACACACAGGCACGGTTAACATCCTCTTTATGGGAAACTAATTGGCCGGCTAACTAGCAAGCTAAATTACATTAGCCACTCATATGTTGCTTCCTAGCTAATTTTAGACCATCAATCCAATGGAATTAAGCTAGCTTAGCTAGGTTAGCTTCATTTGAAGAATTCTGTTCTTTACATAACAGTTTTTGAACAATGTTCAGAGGAAAAAGCTAGCAGCTCATTGGTTTGTCAGGCTTCTAGTGCTTAGACTTAGCAATATCTGTTAATTACCACACTCATCTTAGCTACTGGGCATGCTGCTATATCCAGTTTAACATGCCAAGCAACACAATGAAGTTATGCTTACTGTACCACTGCTTTCCTTTGGAAGCACTGTTTCCATTGAAAAGAAGGTGGCTGTCCTCTGCAGCCCTCTCCACTTCTCCTTACTTCTCACTTTTTCAGCCTTTTCTTTCACACATTTTCTTGTAATTAGCTATTCAGCTCGGCTCAGTGGACTAAATCATTTTTTTTAAGTTTAATTTTTATTGAACATTTCTGCTGAACATTTCTACAGAACAATTCTACAGAACAATTCCACAGAACATTTCTATGGAACATTTCTACATTTCTACTGAACATTTCATTTTTATTGAATGTTTTTGCTTTCTAATAAACTTTCTGCTAAACATTTCTGTTGAACATTTCTGCTAAGCCTATCTAAATCGCCTTTTCTGTTCTGTCCTCCCCACCATTTCCCAAAAATAAAAACAAATTGAGCAACAGGTTTTTTTCTTTTCATACAAAGGAAAACAAAATTGAACCCACAACCCACCCCTCCGGCTCATCATGGCTACCCATTAACTGTCGCTGGTTATAAAGTTATTATAAAATTCAACAACAGGCACCAAACTTTAAGTGGGTAGTGTCTGTAACTCCATAAAGTATGCAATAAAGGGATGCCATTTATGAAAAAACTTATCTGTACAACCATTCGTCGTATATCTTATTTTCTCAAGTTTCAGAAAAAAACATCACATCCTTTATCCACTGGGAGATAGATGGGTATTTAGCAGACTTCCAATGTAACTATCTAGAAACGAAATTCCGTATTTGAAAGTACAGAAAGAAATGCGTCAAGGGGATCTGGTAAGTGGATGGCAAATTGGCAAAGCTATCAAACACACCATCAGAATACAAATTTCTAACTTGTTTAATACCCTTTTCATACCACACTGAAAATGAGGAGTCCAAACACGATGGGGGAAATAGATGGTTGTTCACTAAAGGACACAAAGAGGATGCACCTACAAATTTAAAATGTCGTCTAAATTGATACCAAGTCCTAAGTGTGCTGAGGACAACAGGGTTATCAGTATATTGGGAAAGTTTTGTAGGTAAAGGGGAGCAGGTAAAGAGGATTCACTACAAGAAGATAATTCCAATTTAGACCAAGAAGATCCAGGAGATTGAACCCAGTATCAAACTTTATGGATGTGTGCAGCCCAGTAATAGAATTGAAAATTGGGTAATGCAAGTCCTCCCCTAAGTTTACGTTTCTGCAATAAGATTTACTAACCCTTGGTGGCTTCCCTCCCCAAATAAATGTACTAATTATCTTATTCAATGAATTAAAGAATGATTTTGGGAGAGAAAGAGGCACTTGTTGGAACAAGAAAAGAAACTTCGGTAAAATATTCATTTTGATGGCATTGACCTTGCCAATTAGGGAAAGTGATAAGTTACCCCAACTCTGAATGTTAGATTTAACTGAGATAAGGGGAGTAAAGTTAGCTGATAGAAGATTAGATAGAGAACGTGTCACGTTGATACCTACGTATTTAAAACCTGACTGACTAAATCGAAACGGTAGATCCGACTGTTGGAGAGACAGAGCTGGAGTATTGACCGGAAAACAGTTGCTTTTATCTAAATTTAGTTTATAACCAGAGACAACACCAAAAGACTCCAGAACATCAAAGACAGAAGGCATAGAGGCGGTAGGATCAGTTACATACAATAACAAATCATCAGCATATAGCGACAATTTGTATTCTACACCATATCGAACTATTCCTTTAAACAAGGAGGAAGATTTTAGTGCAATAGAGAGCGGCTCGATGGCAACAGCAAAAAGCAGTGGGGATAAAGGATAACCGTGGCAACACCCTCGTCCAGCGCAAAATGATCCGAATAAGTATTAATAAGTATAAGGAGGCTAATCCAAGAAACAAAATTGTCCCTAAAGCCAAACTTCCTCAGGACTGCAAACAAATACTCCCATTCGACCCTGTCGAATGCTTTTTCAGCATCTAATGAAATTACAATCTCAGGGTGAACAGCCGAATGCTTTGAATAAATTATATTAAAGAGTGTACGGGTATTGAAAAACAATTGACAGTCCCTTTATAAAACCGTTCTGATCTTCAGATATAATACAAGGGAGTACATTCTCTAAACGAGATGACATTACTTTCGCCAACACCTTTATATCTGCATTCAGCAGTGATAGCGGTCTGTAAGAACCACAGGAGGATGGATCCTTACCCTCCTTTAGGAGCAGAGCTATCGTGGCTTGTGTCAGAGTTGGAAGCAAAGACCCACAAAGATTCCAAAGATTCGTTGAACATAGCCAAAAGCAATGGAGCTAATTTTCCAATAAACGTTTAAAAAAATTCGATTGGAAACCCGTCCGGGCCAGGAGCTTTGTTAGATTACATAGATTTAACTGAATTTAAAATTTCTTCAAGAGAAATTGGTGAATCCAATTGTATAGCAGTATTCGTATCAATAACAGGGTTACAGAGGTTTTGAAGAAATGCGTTCACTTTAGTATTATCTGTTGGAGATTCGGACTTATAAAGCGAAGAGCAAAAAGTAGCATTAATTTCCATGGGATCTGTAGTGACAATATTCTAAGTGTTTTTAATGCTAGGTATGAGACAGTGTTGTGGATAAAATCAACCTTTCTAGCCTAAGTCAAAAAACTTCTAAGACAGAGAGTTTAGTAGATGTCAAAAGTAATAAACTTTATTGGAAACCAACAAAGGTGACTGTCTGCAGAGAGTCCAACTTGTAAATACACAAACATGTCTTTATATACCTGCCAAAACAGTGAATATAATTCCTAGGTGTGGCATTCAACTTTTCTTTTTAGAACTGACCAATCTCTATAACCTTAATTAATTATTCATGTCTATACCTTATCTTAAATTTGTGGAGCATGCGCAGTGAGTTGATTTTCCTGAAAAGGTTTTATAAGGACAAGTTTTCTTCTTTTTAACAAGGAGAAGGTTTCACCCAGGCTTATCTGTCCTGTCCTTGAACCACACTCCCACCCCGAAGCCCTCTTCATACTTCGATAGGCCCCTGGCTTCAAAGTGTTCTCCCACAAAAGTGAATGCATAATGCCTAATCACTGCCGTGTACAAAGGTGCCAGCCGGTACAGAAGAACTTCTTTGGTGCACAGTAAGACATGGCATTCATCCAACTCAAATCCATCCAGAATACAACTTGACCAACCATTGTTCAATGAGTTTAGATTATTCTTACAACTATGGACTATACATACAGATTATGCTTCTTGACCCATACAGTTATTTGAATATGCCTTAAGTAACTCTTCCAAATGCAGGCCACACACCGAATACACTTCATTAACATATCCAGAAGTGAGCCGCACATATTGATCACACGTCCTAGCTATTTTCTTAGACATATTTTTGATATATTTTCTATAACAGCAGGTGGCCTGTCGCCATAGCTGATGTGCCAGTAGACGACTCGGCTTATCGCCATGTTCATAATAAGAACCACGAGCACGTAACAGTAAGCGTTCCGCTTAAATTCTGCCTGTAAGTAAAGAATCTGTTTATGAAGTTCTGGGGAGGGATTCAATGCACATCTTTGATCGAGACTACTGACTGCAGATGCAAGTTCATTAACCCTAGCAGTGCGTTTTTTATTATAGCGAGCAGAATACGAAATAATCTGCCCTCGGATATAGGATTTAAGTGTCTCCCATAACAGTGAATAAGTGGAGTCATTCTGATTGAAGAAAAGAAAGTCATCAATAGAACTAGAAATGAACTCGCAGAATTCACTGTCTGCTAAAAGAAGAGAATTAAATTTCCAAGGCGGTCGGCTATGTTTATAAGTAGAAAGATGAATATCTAATTGTAGAGGCACATGGTCAGAAATTACAATACCCAAATAGACAGAAGAAACTATGCAAGAATCTAGAGTGCTGTCTATAAAAAAATCAATCCTTGAATAAGAATGATGCACCTGGGAGAAGAAAGAAAACTTTTTAAGAGAGGGGTTACGAGATCTCCAGGGATCAATGAGACCATTCTGACACATACAATCTGAAAATGTTTTGGACATTGCAGATTGATTCAGAGTACGGGGATTAGATCGATCCAAGTTTGGGTCAAATACACAATTTAAATCTCCCCCGAAAATCAACAGGTGAGTATTTAAGAAAGGGAGATTGCTCAACAATCTATTAGCAAATTCTACATCATCAAAGTTTGGAGCATACACATTAACCAACAATACCTGTCTTTGCATTAAAGTACCAGCAACTATAATATATCTACCATTCACATCAGCAATAACATTAGTGGATGAAAACTGTAACCTTTTGTCAATTAAAATAGCAACCCCTCTTCCTTTCGAATTAAAATTCGAGTGAAAGACTTGACTCACCCAGGGGCAGTGTAACCTATGATGATGTTTAATATGTAAGTGCATCTCCTGTAGAAATACTATATTGGAGTTTAATCGTTTCAAATGTGTAAAAACCTTAGATCTCTTAACAGGATTACCCATACCTCTGACATTCCAACTAATAAATCGTAAAGGCGTGCCTGTCCCAGCTATGCTGGGATCTATGTTACTACTAACCATTTAAAAGTAATGCACAATATCCTCAATAAGAATTTGTATTCTCTAGAGCTGGAAGGCCGAGTGCAAATAAGAATAAAAAATATTATCAAAAATAAAATAAAACAAAAAATAAAATAATAATAATGTAAATAAATAAATAAATAAATAAAGAACACTACACTATGTATGTGATGCAGTTCACTCGGGTATTAAGAGTTTAACGTTTTCTCCTGCTTCCTTCGCTGAAATAAAGTCCTTCTGGCACTGTTGTATGTAATGCGAAGCCGAGCTGGAAGAAGTATTCCATAACGAGCTCCCTCAATATCACGAAATTGACGCCGAACCCCGTTAAACCAAGACCAAACGCGTCTTTTAACAAGGCCGCTACAGCAGCGGTTGTACAGGTGTCAGCCCTCTGGAACTCCGACTATCCTCACGTTATTGCGCTTCGACTCCAAATCCTCACATTTATTCTCTAATTGAGTCACGGTCGCAGTGAGAGACTCGATAGTAGTCTTCATGTGAACTAAATCATCGGTGCAACTGGAGAGCCCGTGCCCCATTTCCCCAACAGTACCTTTCAGTGTTGATATGGTGGCATCGGTAACGACTTTATCACTAGCCTGCTGTGTTTTCATGGCCTGCAGGTCATGCTGGATAGTAGATAGCGCTTCACTGAGAGTCTCCTGTTGATTCTCCTGTTGATTCTCCTGGTGCTTCTCCTGGTGCTTCTTCTGGTGCTTCTTCTGGTGCTTCTTCTGGTGCTTCTTCTGGTGCTTCTTCTGATTCTCCTGAAACTCCTGGAACTCCTTCCTAAAATCGGCGATGTCCTTCCTCAGTACAGCCAGCAACTCAAGCCTGAATGCGGCGAAGTCAGAGCCACCACTCGGGGACGCGGATACGACTGCGGGTTCACAGGGGGAAGGGAGCGCTGCTACGGATTCATGAGGAGAAGGAGGCGCGGGTGCGGGTTCATGGAGAGATGGAGACGCGGCTGCGAATTCATGGAGGGAGGGAGACGCGGTTGCGGATTCACGGCGAGAAGGAGACGCGCTCGCGGTGCGCTCTCTAGACCTCAGTTTTGTCTGAATGCTACCACCGGTTTTCGAGTTCTTCCCCGACATCTTAACGAACCACCGAGTTAAAAGTACAAATAAGGAAACGAAATAGAATAAGTCAAAATATAGTATATATATTTTTTTATAAATAAATTATATATAAATATATTATATTACCAAAGAAAGTGCTAATTAATTACAATTCTTGATCGAAATCAGCAGGAGACTCAAACTTCACGTCTTACTCCATCGAACAACTAATCAACCCTATTTTTATTTTATTAATGCTCCTGTAAATATTTATTTATATATTGAGTCACCAAAAATAAATAAATAAAATTATATATATATATATATATATATATATATATATATATATATATATATATATATATATATATATATATATATATAATATATACAGTGCTCTGCAAAGTATTCGCCCCCCCCTTGAACTTTTCAACCTTTTGCCACATTTCAGTGCCAAACATAAAGGTATAAAATTTAAATTTTTGTGAAGAATCACCAACAAGTGGGACACAATTGTGAAGTGCAACGAAATCTATTGGATATTTTAAACTTTTTAGCAAATAAAAAACTGAAAAGTGGGGCGTCGCAAAATTATTCGGCCCCCTTTACTTTCAGTGCAGCAAACTCACTCCCAGAAGTTCAGCGAGGATCTCTGAATGATCCAATTTTGTCCTAAATGACTGATGGTGATAAATAGAATCCACCTGTGTGTAATCAAGTCTCTGTATAAATGCACCTGCTCTGTGATAGTCTCAGGGTTCTGTTGAAAGCGCAGATAGCATCATGAAGACGACGGAACACACCAGGCAGGTCCGTAATACTGTGTGTAGAAGTTTAAAGCCGGATTTGGATACAAAAAGATTTCCCAAGCTTTAAACTTCCCAAGGAGCACTGTGCAAGCGATCATTTTGAAATGGAAGGAGTATCAGACCACTGCAAATCTACCAAGACCTGGCCGTCCCTCTAAACTTTAAGCTCAGACAAGGAGAAGACTGATGAGAGATGCAGCCAAGAGGCCCATGATCACTCTGGATGAACTGCAGAGAACTACAGCTGAGGTGGGAGAGTCTGTCCATAGGACAACAATTATTCGTACACTGCACAAATCTGGCCTTTATGGAAGAATGGCAAGAAGAAAGCCATTTCTCAAAAATATCCATAAAAGGTCTCGTCTAATGTTTGCCACAAGCCACCTGGGAGACACACCAAACATGTGGAAGAAGGTGCTCTGGTCAGATGAAACCAAAATCGAACTTTTTGCCCACAATGCAAAACGATATGTTTGGCGTAAAAGCAACACAGCTCATCACCCTCAACACACCATCCCCACTGTCAAACACGGTGGTGGCAGAATCATGGTTTGGGTCTGCTTTTCTTCAGCAGGGACAGGGAAGATGGTTAAAATTGAGGGGAAGATGGAGTCTGCAAAAGACCTGAAACTGGGACGGAGATTTATCTTCCAACAAGACAATGATCCCAAACATACAGCAAAATCTACAAAGGAATGGTTCACAAGGGGGCCGAATACTTTCACAAGGCACTGTATATATCCCTCTCTCGTGCGGAATTCATTCAGATTCAAATTAAAATAATGATTTTATGATTTGGAGCTATGTTTAAGTTTCATCGGCACACTGGGTCACAAGAGCTTTGTGGGCATCCCTACTGATTGTGGTAATAATAATCCAGGAGGCGGTGGTGGAAGAAAGATATCTGATTGATGGTTTGAGTGGGACCTCAACCTCCCTGCAGCAGCGGGGACGGGAGGTGGGCCATACATATCAGGAGCGGGCTGATATTGACCAGGTTGATAATATGGGACAGATTGTGCAGGAAAATACTGCAGGCAACTTCTTACCATAGAACCACGGCCACCTTGATCTCTCTTTTGCAGCCTATGCCCATCCCGGATTTAAAAATAACAGTAACGAGCCCAATGGCCAGGATTCTTACAATAATGTCATGATGTTCCTAAAGGATAATCCAGACAGGTCAATGGAAGATGAGCACGACAGGACAGTGCGCGCGCTGGGTGTGTGGGCGGTTTATCATGAGTGGGTTTTTGCTTTGAAATCGGAGCAGCAGCGGCGCTAGAATTTAGGCTTGGAACTTTATCATTTTGGAGTTTTATCATTCACATGGAACGTTTTAGCGAGTTTGTTTTTTAAATTATAATGATTATTCCATAAGGGGAGTAGGCGAAGCCAACCCATATAACACTTTGCCATATATTCATAATCCCAAAACGGATCACCTTCCCCGTCATAAATCATTCGTTTGATCTGAGCGAATACATGCGCCTCAAAGGAACCACGAAGAGCGCACCAGAAGAAAACAATAAACCATTAAAACATCAAACGGCACAGACGTTATAATCCTGTTACCATTAGTCCTCACTTCTTTCTATATTCAGTTTGTGTGTTTAAGAGGCCCTGAACACACTGACACCTGCATGCTCACATAGACGTCCGATTTATTCTTTCAAAACAGGAGTATGTATACAGTACACATTGTACACATTGATAACAGCAGTGCGTGGACGGTTTCAACTGGTCCAGGTGTCAGACAGATTTAGAAAAAACACACAGCACATAGTCATGATACAGAATAAGTCCCGTGACATGTTGACACGGAAATACATAATAATATAATCAAGGATAGCAGCTGGTCAGCTTATTCAAAGAGGTAATTAAATCAATACAGGGTAATTAAATGAATACATTCATGATAGGTATTTGATAGTAGTTCATAATATAAAAGAGTGCATGATATAAGAGAATTTCCTTTCAGTAATACACGTCCATAACGCGACTAAAATAGGAGTACTCCACCTGTCTTAATTCCATTTGTGTTTACTTCGATTTTGACCTTGATTAGATTAAGGTAAGTAAAAATGGCTGTTTACATGGTAGTTTCTTATTCAAAGTATGGTCTTAATCGGGTTAAGAGTGGATTATTGTTGTCCATGTTAACATGTTAACGCTGACTTTTTTGCTGTAACATGACAATATAAAATAAAATGTTATCAGGACATGTCTTTATACATTTCTGAATCAACATATTCTTAGAGATCATTACACACTTACCAGTCCTATCAAACTTCTCAATTTCCTCAATGAGAGTTTCCTGAGGCTGAGACAGAGCTCTCATCAGAGGCTCCAGACTCAGATGAGAGTTAATTGTGACGTCAGTCCAGTCCTGGGTGTGTGGAGGGCTGCACAGTGACGGGTAGCTGTATTAGCTTAGCATACCACAACGCAATTAACTAACTTTAAACTTAACTCACCAAGTTTCACGTTGGATACAACTGCACACTGAAGTTCTTCAGCACTCCAACTGGCAGTAATACTGTTCGGACCTTTGTTTTCACTCTTTCAAACAGTTAATTTTAATATATAATTATAATTTAGGCTTTTTCTATTTTTTATGTCTCCTTTTCTCTAATTGCTTTGGCCGTGTGTGCCAACAAACTCCCCCCCCCCCCCTATCACCTGTCAATCAAGGCGGGATCTATGTGTAGAATGGCGTTAATTGGTCAAAATTATCTACATGAAACATTTTAACTGGTTCACATAACATATTTGAATTATGGTGGTTTACATTCTACTTAATCTTTTATTAATCTATATTGTTTTAAATTCGGTTTAAACTATTTATTTATATACGTTTTCTAGTGGGCTACAATTTACATTTTACAAATAAATATAATGTAAATATAATTAATTGTTTTAAAACTTAAAACAAATGCCACACAATAAAAGCACTGTTTTCATTTTTATTAAGAAATACAAGTCAGTTTTATAAATTTATATTAGATTTGACTAACAGAACAGATGATCAGTGGTGCTGAATTTTCACCTCCATCATTAGTGCAGGGGCTGAAGTATGGATAAAGTTTCTCAGTGAAAGTCTGACCAGTGAAAGAGTAGATATGAGATTTTACATCAACATCATAGAAGGAGATCAGACCCTCCTCATTATCTACAAACACCCCCACTTTCTGAGGAGCCTGTTTCAAGGAGAGGGAGACAGTGGGAGAGTCCAAAGCCACATATTCAGCCTTATTCCTCAGCCACACACACCAGGATCCATCTTCAGGACTGTATGTAATCTCCCCTTTCCTGTTAATGGACTCTCGGGTCACTGCTAAATCCCACTCAGTCTTCCCTTTGACCTGCACCTCATAGTAAAATCTCCCTGAGGAGAATTCCTTCTTTCCCAACACACAGGGACAACAGTTAAACCTCTCTGGGTTATCAGGGAGATCCTGTTCTGTGTCTCCATCTGTAACTTGTTTCCCATCATCAGACAGGATGAGTTCAAGATGAGCTGTGTCAAGATCCAGAGTCACATCCACTGAGAGACAGAAACACAGCGTACATCAGTTTTATCATTGCACAGTGTGTAACAGTGAAGAAATATAGATTTAGTCATGAAATCAATAAGAGCTCACAAACCTGCATATTGCTGAATTCTCTTCAGTTCTGTTTGGAAAATATTATACAATATTATTTGCTATTACATTTTTATTTGGTGAGATTAAATTCGTGATTATTATAAATTACATATAAATAAAAATACTGTAACAATAAAACCAAAACACAAAAAAGTAGTGTAAAAAACATGTATTTCTGTTATCAGAATCTTTAGAAATTTCACCAAAATGTATTTATTCTTAGACTGAATTTTTTTTGACCAAATACTGACCAGTTTCATCAAGCTTCTCCATTATCTCACTGAGAGTTTTCTGATGCTGAGAAAGAGCTCTCCTCAGAGTCTCCAGACTCAGATGAGAGTTAATTGTGACGTCACTCCAGTCCTGGGTGTGTGGAGGGCTGCACAGTGATGGGTAAATCTACAGTACAGCAGGAGAGAGGAGAAATCCCTCAGCATGGGGACTGCTGTCCTGTCATGTGCTGCATTGCTATGGAGAAACAGAGGGACTCTGACCTGTAGGAGGCGGAGGTGATCCTCAGTGTGTGAGATCTGCTCCAGCTCGGTGTTTCTCCTCTTTAGCTCAGTGATTTCCTTCTCCAGATGTTTAATAAACTCTTCAGCCTGCTTCTTTGCTGCTTTCTGCTTCTCCTCCATCACCTTAAGCAGCTCAGCCTGGCGTCTCTCAATGCAGCGCATCAGAGCACGGAAGATCTCCACACCGTCTGCTTTCTCCTTCTCTGTGTTTTTCTAACAGGACACACATAGAGCTAAATTATTTTATTTCATCTGATTATATCATGATTCTCCTAATGTGTTTTTATAAAGACGTTATTGTGTAGGTTAGTTAAGAGACTCACTTTTTTGCGTTCTACAGAGTGTTTGATTTCCTCAATCTTCTTCAGTCGCTCCTGGATCATCTGCTGAACTTCTACTTGTGTCTTCCCCAACTCAGTCTGAGAAAAATATATCCCTTCTCAACTTCTTCAGTCCATCTCTCCCACACTATTACCTGCACTTACACACATCTTTAACACATCGCTGTCTACTGGGACATACCCTACCTCATTTAAGCAAGCCCGGGTTACCCCACTGCTTAAAAAACCATCACTCAATCCTGCTATAGTTGACAATTACAGACCTGTTTCCCTCCTCCCCTTTCTTTCCAAAACTCTCGAAAGAGCCGTTTTTAATCAACTCTACAATTTTCTCACACAGAACAACCTCCTAGACACCAAGCAGTCTGGCTTCAAGAGCAACCATTCCACGGAGACTGCTCTGCTTTCCGTCACTGAAGCCTTACGACTAGCAAGAGCAACCTCTAGATCATCTGTCCTCATCCTACTTGACCTCTCTGCTGCTTTCAACACTGTGAACCATCAGATCCTCCTATCAACTCTCTCCAACCTGGGCATCACTGGAACGGTTCTACGCTGCGTGGAATCCTATCTTTCGGACAGATCCTTCAAGGTATCATGGAGCGGAGGTATTTCTGAAACTCAGCAACTCACAACTGGCGTTCCAAAGGGGTCAGTTCTGGGTCCACTCCTCTTTTCTATATACACTACATCTCGGGTCAGGTGATTGAGTCTCATGGCTTTTCCTATCACTGCTATGCTGATGACACTCAGCTCTATTTGTCCTTCCAGCCTGACGACCCATCTGTTTCTGCACGCATCTCTTCTTGCCTGTCAGACATCTCGGTCTGGATGAAGAAGCACCATCTTCAGCTTAACCTGGGAAAATCGGGTCCTGTCATCCCAGCCTATCCCTCAATCAACCAGAACTTCACTTTACAGCTCAGCTCACTTACACTCATGCCAACCAAGACGGCCAGGAACCTTGGGGTGATTCTTGATGAGGGCTTGACCTTTACAGACCACATCTCAGCAACTGCAAGGTCCTGTAGGTTCATCCTGTACAACATCAAGAAAATCCGACCATTCCTCACCAAACAGGCTACACAGATACTAGTCCAGGCTCTTGTCATCTCTAAACTGGACTACTGCAACTCACTGCTTTCAGGCCTCCCAGCCAGCTCCATCAAACCCCTTCAAATGATTCAGAAGCTGCAGCGCCCTTGTCTTCAACCAGCCCAAGACTACTCATGTCACACCCTCTTCATCTCCCTCCACTGGCTTCCTGTAGCTGCCGCGCTTCAAGTTCAAGGCCTTGATGCTCACCTACAAGACCTTGTCAGGAACAGCACCCTCCTACCTCAACTCTCTCCTGAAGGCAAACATTACCTCTCGCAATCTGCGATCGACTGCGACCGACGTTTAGTAGTTCCCACTCAGCGAGGCGTAAGGTCCCTTTCCAGAACCTTCACACATACCGTTCCCCAGTGGTGGAATGCTCTTCCGATCTCAATCCGGACTGCAGAGTCTCTCACTATCTTCAAAAAACAGCTAAAGACCCACCTTATAAAAAAAAAAAAAAATAATAAAAAAAAAAAAAAATAAAAAAAAAAAAAAAAAAAAAAAAATTTTTTTTTTTTTTTTTTTTTTTTTTTTTTTTTTTTTTTTTTTTTTTTTTTTTTTTTTTTTTTTAAAATATAAATGTATTATGTATATATATTATGTATAAACTTATTAAAAAATTAAAGGTGATATTTGTGTTAAATATGCATAAATAATTTTCAGTCTCTCACCTTCTTCTCTCCACTCTCCTCCTCTATAGAAACAGTGTTGTGAGTTTTGTGGTCTGTCTCAGTACAGAACTGACACACACATGTCTGGTCATCTCTACAGAACAGCTCCAGGGGTCTCTCATGTTTCTGGCAGATGTAGTTCTCCAGGTTCTCCACAGGCTCCATCAGTTTGTGCTTCATGAATGAAGAAACTCTCTCATGAGGTTCCAGGTGAGTCTTGCAGTAAGAGGCCATACAGATCAGACAGGACTTCGTGGCTACACATTTTTTTTCACAGCAGACGTCACAGAGCACCAGAGATTGGGTCGGTTTTTCTTAAACGAAGCAGCAAGTCCAGAGATGAACGTATTCACACGTAGTTCAGGACGTTTAGGGAATTCCTCCTTACACACTGGACACTGGCAGTGTGAACTGCTGTCCCAGAACTCTTTGAGACAGATCATACAGAAGTTGTGTCCACATGGAGTAGAGACTGGATCAGTGAACACATCCAGAGAGATGGAGCACTGGAGCTGATCTTCACACAGGACACTGCTGGAGGAAGCCATGACTGAAACAGGAGACACGATGAGAGTGGATTTAGACCACAGATAACTTTACACATTATTCATGAAAATGATCCACAACTAAAGCTCTCAGTGTCGTGCTGTTAGAGTAAAATATAATTTTCTCTGTGTGAGTAAACACATAAAATCCACTTGAACTGTGACAAACCCAGTACAATTTGAGCAGTAAGTAAATGACAAAACAAACAATAATTACTGATAGAAACAAGAAGTAGTCTCACCTCTCACTCTGAAATATATATTAATACATTTATCTTTTTACACTGTACATTTCCAGTATTTGGTAAACGCTGCTGTTAAACCATCTTTCTGAAATAATCTCCAGTAACACAGCAACACTTCCACATGTTTAATGTGAGCTAAAATCCTGTTCTTTAAGATGAAAGTCCTGTGTGTTTTATCCTGAAGAGGAACTGAACTGGATCAGATCCAGTGTATTTTAAACAGTTTAATAGAAATCAAGTGAAAAACAACTATACAAACAGGATGTAGTCTCGTCTGTAGCACTACTTACCAATTTCTATTTATCTTTTCCTCCTGTTTCCCCTCTTTTTCCTCTTGTTCCTGTTCTTTTAGTGTTCACCTGCAGTGGTTTTAAACCCTCGAAGAAATAGAGAGAAGCTTCAAACTGCAGACTGTGTGCTGCTGAAAGGATCTGCTTTTGGTCATGAAACGGCTTTGAGCTGGAGTTTCGTTTCATCTAAATGACGTCACCAGAGATACGCCCACTGTTTGACGTTTTCTAGTGTTATAATTACAGACTTTAGCCACTAGATGGGGTTTCTCCAGTGAACTACATCGTTTAATACTGTCTCCATCTCTGTAATAAAATCTGCACTGTGTACATTGTCTATTGTAAAACGCGCTATACAAATAAAATTTAATTGAAATTTAATTGAATAAGGGAATTGAACCTGTAAGCTGATGTGAATACTGAGTCAAAAAACAAGAAGGATTTGAAGGAAAAATCACAGCATGTGTGGTCTGATGAACACTTTTGATGGAATAAAGTGAATAAAGAACAATAATACAAGTTTATAATCGATATATAACCAACAAGTGTACTTCATTATACTTTTTTGTAAATTTATTATTAAAAGATTTGAGTCAAGTGGAGGGAATACTGAAGTGTATGGTGTATACTGCACACTTATAATAGGCCTCTGTAACTCTGATGGTAATAAGCTCATTCAGTTTGTTCCATCAGCTGAGCACTTTTGAGCTGCTTAGGCTTGACATCCTTTTTGGTCAGCCCATGTGCATCATGTGATCCCAGAATGACTCATCCCTTAGAAATAGCAATGAGGGAAATATCTTCATGAAGGGCCTGGAGAAGTCCATCAACAGCATGGCCCTTTACAACACCTTCTCCATCTTCAGAAACATCCTCTCATGTAAGGTTTGAGCTATGTGCTATGTAGCTGTGAATAACTTCCTAAAACTAAAGTCTTCAACTGACATATGTTCTGTGTGCTCCTGAAGGTGGTGTGTGATGAACTGGGCTCCAGGGGATTCAGATAAGGGCACTTTGAGATCGCAGAGGCTGCTGAGGCTGCCATCAAGAGGCTTGAAAAGAGCTGATGCTGACTCCAGTGTTTATTTCTGAGCTTGTCCACACCATTCTCATTGCATCATTGGATTGTTTGACTCATGTAGTGTGCATCGGTTGCATACTGTAAAATCTCACTGGAAGCAGTACGCCATCCGGGTCAAAAATAACAACAGTTTTACAAGTTTTCAACAGTGACTTTTCGATTGTCCATAATGGGGTAAATGATCGTGAAAGACATGTTGAGGTGAGTAGAACGGGTGTCATTTGTTCATTAGCATAGCTAATGTTATTTATAGTAGCTGGCTAGCTGCTAAGTAGCTACTCTAAGCAAAGTGCTCAGAATAAAAACACAACTAAATATGTTGAATGTAATATAATACTACATATGAAGTACATATTTTAATGTCACATTTAGTATTTAGCTATTAACATTGAGACTGTCAAGAAAATGCTGAACAATGAGTGTAGACCTAAGTGCTGCACATATGTGCATAAAAAATATAAGCTGATGCAGTTTCACACCATAAACAGAAAATGCTGATACTGATGATGTATGTGACATATTCACACTATAATTAATCTGTGCAGCGTTCATCAACAAGAGACAGATGCAAAAGTACAAAACAAAACTGTTTGTAAACTCTTTCTCTCTCTCTCTCTCTCTCTCTCTCTCCCTCTCTCTCTCATGCATATATACATGCTCTCTCTGTAAGAACACAGGGAGTGGTCAGTCTTTAACACACACCACTGCTTTGTCAGTCAGTCATTAGAGAGACAGGATGGAGTTCAGTCCACTCGCTGTGATGCTCTGTGAGTAAATGTTCTCTTTGTGTCTTCATTAGAGTGAGTGGTGGGGTATAAAGTTGTTCATCTGCAGTCTGAGTGTCCTGAGTGATGAGTTTATTGTGTGATTTGGACATTGTGTGTACATCAGCATGACTGTTCAGGTGGATCAGTGTATCCATATCTGTTATGTTATAGTAGAGCAAGTTTAAAACACAGGGTTTAAATAATCTAATGAGTGTAAAAGAGTCTGTATTGTTGGAATCTGTAGCTGATCTTCAGTGTCCTGCTGTCATCTGCTGCTGATACCACCAATAAGGGTTACCCCATCACCCCCCTCACCACCCCTCTGAAGACCTATCAATCAGGGAAGGACAGGGGGTCATAAATTACCAGCACATAGTGTCATAAATCATCACTTTGACAGAAAGTGTATGATATAACTACTACTGTCCTTTTGTGATGTTAGATGAACATTAATGTATTCTTTATATTAAATGTTAATACAAATTTTATTTACATTGTTACTTCCAGGTAGATACAATGACTTTCTGCACGTGTCGTCATATCCGGTAATGAACAGTAGTGTTCCTGTTGTCACTTCGAACATTGTTTAGGTACTGAAATGCATGAGTGACAGTGAATCTGAACTGTATATTAATGGTATATTCCAGATTAAAATAAGCCTTTTATTTGCGTTATTATTTCTTTAGCTAGTTAGCTAGTGTGTTTAAGTTACATTTGCTAATGAACACAATATTGATAAACTAGTTGGCTAGTCTTGGTAGCAATCAGGACATATTCAGGGCTCGATGGTCATTTTATAATATGATAATGTTTATATAAGTTTTCTCACTTATTTTTAGGAGAAACAGCTATGTAATTGAGATCTGTAGCAGGAGCAGGACTCGGGTAACACAACCCCTGGTTCTAGTTGCACATGGGCATATTCAGTTATTAGTGATGATTATCTCCTCTTATACTACTGTCCTGTGTACAACTTTATACCCCACCATCCACTCTGATGAAGACACTGAGAGAAAGTTTACTCACAGAGCATCACAGAGATAATAACAGTAACTTACTCAGTGTCCAAATATTTATGGACATGGATTTTTCTTTTTCTTTTGCCAAACTATCATCTAAATAAATAATGTATGGTGAATGTTTTTTTTTTTCCCCTGCTGCTGATTTACAGTGTGCATGCCTAATGATGAAGGAATAAAAAGGGCCGAGATTGCAGAATAATGTGTAAATATAAAGGTTTTGTGTTTCTAGTTATAATCCAGGTGTGTAATGTGCACAGCAAAGCGAAAGCACATAAAAACGATAATGTCGTTCTCTCCAAACTGAACCTAAACATAAAGTTTCAGCTCTGGTCCAGTTGTGGCTTTTCTTTTGCTTCGCCTCTGCCATGACGTTGTAAAATCAAACACTGTAACTGTCAGTATGATGCTGTTAATGAATTATTTTTTGTGACTGCTGACATGATAAATGTTCATCCAGTGGATCAGGAGCGGAGTTGGGGGTGGAGCATGTCGAGCTCTAGTTAAGCCCAGAGCAAGTTATCTCACTAAATATCACTTCTGTTGCCTTCATAACACAAGCTAAAGACATCTAACAGCCTGAGTTTTAAAATCTCATACACAAATGATTTGGTAACTGTTACAATACGGTTCAGTGTGATAAATGAATGGCCGAGCAGGGTTTATATTATATATTATATTGGGGAAATAAAAGTTAAGGGCAGGGTTTAGGGTGTGATTGGTGCACTTTCTCTAGTCCTTTCTTTCATCTGCATTCATTTCAGCTCGGTTTCTAATACTTTTAATTCTTATCTTCCTTTATATTTTCTTCATACACTCTAAACCATACCTCAGACAAAGACCTGACATACCATAACAGTCGCCCCTCTACAAAACTTTATCAATGGCTATCCTTAAGTATCCTGCCTGGCAGGTGCAGGAAATCCAGGTTAATCAGGCTGGAGAATTCTGGGTAACATTTTTCCTGAATGGCCGCTCTCACTGTACACCGCTGCTGCCCTCTGCTGGCGGTTTACCGTTTACAGTAACAAGTGGGAATAAATGTTTATTTACAAAGTAAAATATACATTAAACTATTTTCCTGCTACAGTTTTCCCCTGGAAGACGTGTGTAATGTTCCTCACTGCAGAAACCTACCAAAATTTTCCCTATTTGTGTAGACTGTGTTAGTGCTAATATACAACATTGATTTAGATACAAGCTTGATTTACACACCTCTAATCCTGACTGTTTAATCCCTCTGCAGGACTGGGAAGAGATTCACTTATGACATTTTCAGTGTTATGTTAGTCCTGTGCATCAGTGTATCAGTGTGTAGACACGCTAAGAGTAATATCACTTCTGTTTGATTCCTCATTTACTCCTGAACTTTATTGCACTGACATCCTCTACTTACACTGAATAATACTGCAGGAACCAGTTTCTGCTTTTAAGAAAAACACTTTATTAATCCCATGTGGGAAATTACAATCTTACAGCAGGAGACAAGAGACAATATAAGACAATGAAAAGTACATCATTGTATAAAAATACAAAATATTACAAATACTGATATTGACAAAAGGTACAAGAGTTCTCTCAGTGTATTACTCGTACTTCATATGATACATTATTGCTACCAGGTTAAATAATTCAGTGAATTGATAATGATGCGTTTATTGAAGTGATCAAATCATTTCATCCACAAATCTCACACAACTACAATTAAAGTTCACACAGCTGAAAAGTCGAACAAAACTAACAGTGTGTAACTGAGATTGTAAATCTATGCCTCGTAATCCAACTAGAGCTAATCTCACAAAGAAATAGAAGAAAACACAGCAGTACATATACAGTAGTGGTAGAACTAATACTGAGAAGACACAAAACACAATATTAGTTCCCCACCATGTTTCAGATAACAGTCAATGAACTTGTTTTTATATCGCATCCATACAAAGCTTAACTTACTTTAACTCCAGTAACACTGGGCTTTTCACCAACCGCTCTGACTGTAGTCAACTTACAGAAAATACAACATCTACATTACATTTATTCACTAAGCAGACGCTTTTATCCAAAGCGACTTACAAATAAGCAAAGCGATATATCAAGCAGGGAACAATACAAGTAGTGCTAGACAAGATCCATTAATTGAATACCAGAGGAAGCAAAGTGTACAGAGTAGAGGTTTGAGTGCATTGTCTGTTTTTTTTTTTTGTTTTTTTTTAAGGAGTTGGTTAGGTGTTCACGGAAAAGGTGGGTCTTTAGCTGTGTTTTGAAGATAGTGAGCGATTCTGCAGTCCGGATTGAGATCGGAAGAGCATTCCACCACTGGGGAACAATATGCGTGAAGGTTCTGGAAAGGGACCTTATGCCTCGCTGAGTGGGAACTACTAAACGTCGGTCGCTAGTCGATCGCAGATTGCGAGAGGGAATGTATGCCTTCAGGAGAGAGTTGAGGTAGGAGGGTGCTGTTCCTGACAAGGTATTGTAGGTGAGCATCAAGGCCTTGAACTTGATGCGGGCAGCTACAGGAAGCCAGTGGAGGGAGATGAAGAGGGGTGTGACATGAGTAGTCTTGGGCTGGTTGAAGACAAGGTGCGCTGCAGCATTCTGAATCATTTGAAGGGGTTTGATGGAGCTGGCTGGGAGGCCTGAAAGCAGTGAGTTACAGTAGTCCAGTTTAGAGATGACAAGAGCCTGGACTAGTATCTGTGTAGCCTGTTTGGTGAGGAATTTTCTTCATGTTGTACAGGATGAACCTACAGGACCTTGCAGTTGCTGAGATGTGGTCTGTAAAGGTCAAGCCCTCATCAAGAATCACCCCAAGGTTCCTGGCCATCTTGGTTGGCATGAGTGTAAGTGAGCTGAGCTGTACAGTGAAGTTCTTGTTGATTGAGGGATAGGCTGGGATGACGAGAAGCTCCGATTTTCCCAGATTAAGCTGAAGATGGTGCTTCTTCATCCAGACCGAGATGTCTGACAGGCAAGAAGAGATGCGTGCAGAAACAGATGGGTCGTCAGGCTGGAAGGACAAATAGAGCTGGGTGTCATCAGCATAGCAGTGATAGGAAAAGCCATGAGACTCAATCACCTGACAGAGAGATGTAGTGTAGATAGAAAAGAGGATGGACCCAGAACGGCCCCTGTCGAACGCCAGTTGTGAGTTGCTGATTTTCAGAAATACCTCCGCTCCATAATACCTTGAAGGATCTGTCCGAAAGATAGGATTCCACCCGGCGTAGAACCCGTTCCAGTGATGCCCAGGTTGGAGAGAGTTGATAGGAGGATCTGATGGTTCACAGTGTCGAAAGCAGCAGAGAGGTCAAGTTGGATGAGGACAGATGATCTAGAGGTTGCTCTTGCTAGTCGTAAGGCTTCAGTGACGGAAAGCAGAGCAGTCTCCGTGGAATGGTTGCTCTTGAAGCCAGACTGCTTGGTGTCTAGGAGGTTGTTCTGTGTGAGAAAATTGTAGAGTTGATAAAAAGGGCCTTTTTCAAGAGTTTTGGAAAGAAAGGGGAGGAGGGAAACAGGTCTGTAATTGTCAACTATAGCAGGATTGAGTGATGGTTTTTTAAGCAGTGGGGTAACCCGGGCTTGCTTAAATGAGGTAGGGTATGTCCCAGTAGAGAGCGATGTGTTAAAGATGTGTGTAAGTGCAGGTAATAGTGTGGATTGAAGAAGTTGAGAAGAAGTGGATTGAAGAAGTTGAGAGATGGATTGAAGAAGTTGAGAAGGGATAGGGTCAAGGGGACAGGTTGTGGGATGTCAAGAGAGGAGGAGTTTAGAGACCTCAGTCTCTGAGAGGAAAAGAAGGAAGTCAGTTGGGATGTACGTGGAGGAGAAGTTGGTCTATGCATGTCTGAGGTTGAGAACTGGTTCCTGATTGATGTAACCTTGCTGGAAAAGAAAGTTGCAAAGTCATCTGCAGTGAGAGAGGTAGGGGAAGGGGGAGGGAGAAAAAAGGGGGACAGAGAAGAAAAAAAAAGAGAGAAGTGTCTGGTAATTGGTTAGGTCAATTGAATTGTTTGATTTTTTTTTTGTGTTTTTTATTAGGTGTTTTTATTTAAAGAAAAAAAAGGGGAGAAAGGGGTAGTGGTTTTGGGTGGGTTTGTTATGGGTGGAAAAGTTTAAAAGTGTTGATGGAAAAGTGAGGGGAGGGAGGTGGGTGGGGGGTGTTAAGTTGGGGGTATGGGGGGAGAGGTTTTTGTAGTGTTGTTGAGGTTGTTTGGGTAAAGGGGGGGGTGGAAAGAGAAAAAGAAAGGGAGTAAAAAAGAAAAGGAGGGGGGGGTTTGTGAGGGGGGGTGAGGGGAAAAAAAAAAAAAGAAGAAAAAAAATGGTGAGATTGTTTTTTTTTTTTGTTTTAGGGGGGGGGGGGGGGGGGGGGGGGGGGGGGAAGGTGTGAGGGGGGGGGGGGGGGAGGTAGTGGAGAGTTACTAATGAGAAGATGGATGTTAATTGATGAACTCCGTTAGACTGGAAGAAAAGTGTTTTTGCTGGGTCAGTGACCATAATAGCATGAAATTCAAAAGAAGTGTATGAGCAAGATGGAGAAAGACAGGTAAATTTCCATGTTTTGGAGAGAAGCAAACCTGTACTACCCCTTGTCTGTTGGGGCGTGAAGGTATGGGAGAAGTTGAAGTTGGAGGCCAGGGCAGCTGGTGTGGCAGTGTTCTCAGCATGGATCCAAGTCTCAGTCAGAGCCAGCCCACTGAGGTTAGAGTGGGTTGCAAATGCAGAAATTAAATCTGCCTTGTTGACAGCAGATTGGCAGTTCCAAAGTCCGATTGAGAATGAGATGGAACCTGCAGAGGCCGCATTCAGAGAGCGTAGGTTGTCCAAGTTGCGTACGTTTTTGGGAGAGTGCCACCGTCTGCGCCTGTGGCAAATGACAGGGATAAACTGATGACACATGTTAGTGTGTGTAGACAGGTAAACGAGAATAATAAAGGGAGAAAAAGTATACTTAGCAGCACGTGTGGTGTCTTGACAGTGTCCTTGCTCGGTGGACTCGCACAGGTAGACTCGCAGGTCTTTACACAAACTTGGACTTCACACGACAAGGGCTGATGCTTCCGCCTCGGCGTTTCTTACTTAATAAATACTGATGTGTTTCAGCTGAGCACGCCTCTTTAATTAGCAAAACAATGAGTGGTCACGTGAACGAGCGACTCCCGACCGAAACCGAAACTGAGTACCGGAATTTGCTTTAATCTAGCAACAAGTATAGAGCTCGTAGCAACAAGGAAGCACAGTTACAGCTTCTATCAGACAATTGGTGCTAAAACAAGTTCCAACTAAAAATCCAGAAAGAAACACTTACCACTTACTGTTCGCCTGGGTCAATAATCGCTTCTGCTGTAGTTACAACCGGCAGACACACTAATATAATCCTCAAGTGCTGAGCACGCCTTTTTAATTAGCAAAACAACGAGTGGTCGTGTGAACGAGCGACTTCCGACCGAAACCGAAACTGAGTACCGGAATTTGCTTTAATCTATCAACAAGTATACAGCTCGTAGCAACAAGGAAGCGCAGTTACAGCTTCTATCAGACAATCGGTGCTAAAACAAGTTCCAACTAAAAAATCCAGAAAGAAACACTTACCACTTACTGTTCGCCTGGGTCAATAATCGCTTCTGAAAGCGATTATTGAATTTCAATCTGAAAATACTCAACGCTTCTCTTTTTGTGAAGAAAGTAACCGTCTCCCCGTCTGTAAAAATCGGTCATGGACAAGCACTTCTCAGCGCCACAGCCAAGTATCCGATCGAAAGAGTCTCTTTGAAGACCATCAGTCTAGCTGCAGGAAGCCGCATTTGTTCAAAAGAGAACCTTTTCCTCGGCCCCTTACCTAAAACCATTATTTTCGGGATGGTAGACAACGATGCCTTCAGCGGGTCGTACAATAAAAACCCTTTTAATTTTAAACATTACGATGCAGAGTTTATCGCATTATACGTAGGTATCGTACGCAACGTAGATATGGTACGCAATATCCCGCAAAACCGTTTCAGCCTGTTTTTCAGTCCGGTAACGTGGTCCGTGAATTCCATTCCTTAATTTTAGCATCAGGAAAGGAGCTGAAATATCAGGCTTTGTCAATAAACAGAGAAGAGTACCTGAACGGGTATACTTTATTCGCATTCAACCTGAATCCTGATGACGATTGTGGTCAACATTTGTCATTAATAAAATCGAGGAATATGCGATTGGAACTGAGATTTCGGCAACCACTTCTGAGCACTGTGAATCTAATCGTGTCCGCTAGTTTTGACAGCATTCTAGAAATAAACAATCGTAGAAACGTGCTCATTGATTACCAGTAACTCATGGATACCAGAGAACTAACGGAGTTTATGAGAAGTTGTCCTGAAATAGATAAAATATTTCATGGCGTGATGGCCTGTGACGAGCTACCTACAAGTATTCTGAGAAAGTTTCCAGCTTTATTCATCGTAAACACACATCCGAGACACATGCCGCGTGAGCACTGGCTAGCGTTATGCCTTAACGACGAAAACACAGGAGATTTTTTTGACTCATACGGAAACCCCCCAGACTTCGAACTCTTTCCTCGATCAATTAAATATTTTTTGACAAAGAACTGTTGCAAAATAAAATATAACCCTGTACAAGTTCAAAACTTTACGTCGGTTTGCTGCGGGCAACACTGTGTGTTTTTTTCTGTGTCACAAAGCTAAAGGTTATTCGTTTAACCGTATTATGTTTATGTATAGCAAATATTTAAATAGAAATGATAACGCTGTTGTGTCTTTTGTTAAAAAATTTACCCTAGAGTAAATAAAAAGCATTCAATTACATGTGTACAATGTGTTAACTCTCTAGATATGTTTCATTTGCATGTGTAGTGGAATGTTAAATGACCATGCTTCACAAGAAAAATGTTAAACAAAAGTTATTTTATTGAAATAAAGGGTAAGATAACATAACATTTGTTGTCCCTCGTCATTTCAAAAGCCAAACCAGTCAGAACGGTTAAAAACGGGGGATTTGAAAACTGGTTCGGAATCATAGTCTTTGCTTTTAGGTGGGGAAACAAGGTGCGAGGTATCTTTAGATCTTTTTATGTCAGATATTTTGCGTCAAACACCACCATTAGGTATTGCTGAAAAGAGTATATTTAGGTTGGCTACTGTCTGTAAGAACTCTTTCCAACCTAAAGGCCTCCGTTCGTCGGATACTCGATGAGGGGCCCTGAGATTTTTAAGCAAATCTACCATGTGAGATCCTTTGATAGTGTTTCCTTTAAAAATAAATTCACCGCTATCGTTCCATGCAGCGCCTGTTTTTAAAGGTTTTTCCATAACGTACGAAGGACCTCTTGCACGATCTTGTCTTTGGGTGGTTCGGTCACCGCTTAGGTAGAGACAGGGTCAACTGAGCGGTTTCCTGCTCTCCTACTTTAACCAAGTTTAAAATTTTTTGCAACACAGACGCGTAGAGTTTCGCCTTATCGTAATCGTTCAGATCAGTCCTCGATAAAATATCTCGTATTGCATCATCCAAGTTGTTTTCGACAGTCTTTCTTATGGTTTCCGTCTCTGCACCGATGTTTCTAAGTTTATCGATCTGATGTTGAGAGACTAAATACATTTTCTCCACAGTCTCCATGTTATTTGTTGCCGGATGCGATTAAGCTGCTTATAAAAGGAATGGCTACACTGAGCAAAGGCAGAAGAAATCCTCCGGATTGATTAATAACTTTCCTTTTTCTTTCTACGGACGCTCTTTTATCAGCAAATAGTTTGAACCATACACTCCTAAACCCTTCAACCGGAAAGTGCACACTAATCCCCGTGATAAAACAGGAGCAAGGCGTAACACACTTCCTGAATTCTTTCTCGCTCATTACTTCCCTCTCTTTTCTTTTCTTTCTAAAAACGGTATTGAAAAGTTTAGAGATATTGAGAAATACAGAGTTGAAATGAAACGTTTCTTTTGTCACACAAACAACAGACATGCAGTCTCTCTGAAGATAATAAGGCTGGCGGCGTGGTCCACAGGTGCCCTATATATATCTTGCAACGCGCTTAATTGACACGTCACCTGATCATGGCAGGCCTATAAGTAGAGGCATGATTATACACAAGCTTCAGATACCGGTCACACGCGTGTAAGGCATTTCCATACTGTTATGCTAAATGCAACGTCGACGTTCCCCTTTGAAAGGGAACACCTAATCACAGAACCGTCTCTCAGAGCATTTACTTTTTATTGTGTCTGGAATTCACCCCATATTCCCTTGAGGGAACTGCTCCAGTTTTCCCATAGACCGGAAGTAGCTCAGAGGGGATGGAAACTGGGTGCTTAGTGACATGAAAATTTGAGTAATTTTTGTTTTTCAATCATTTAAAACCTAAAAACATGTGGCTGCATTTGTGTTGTACAATTATTTATTTATACTGTTCTTTTATTGGCAAGAAAACACAGCTTCAGAACTCCTAATAACTGACAGTGTCAACCTGACTAGAGTTCTGTGTGGAAAATGATGCTTTGCTGACACCTTCTGGCCAAAAGATTTAGTTTCTGGTCTGTGACACTAAAGAGGATGTTATGGTGAGAGGAGCAGGAGGCTGAAGTCTGAACAAGTTACTCCATTAATCTAACTCAGCAAGGTGTTCATTTAACCCTGTATGTTGGTTATGATTAATGTATTCCAGTATGTTAGATTTAATATTTAACCCAAATGTCGGTTTATATTTTCCACAATGCTGGGAGAATCTTACTATTTACAGAATTATTCTTACTATTTAAAGAATATATTGTTATTATATTCGGTTTCCTTACAGAGTAATACCTCTAAAGATGATATATAATACACATGATTAGGATAACAGGTAAATAACTTGTATCTATGTAGTGAAATAAACATATGTAGAACTAAGTGCTGCACATATGTGCATGAAAAGCATTTTCACACCATAAACAGAACAAACACACTTTAGCACCTCTTGAGAATACTGATGATCACTTATCACTTTATGTGTGCAGCGTTCATCACCAAGAGAGACGCAAAAGTACAAAACTAAACTCTTTGTACTTCACCTTTCTTTTTTTTTTTTTTTTTTTTTTACTAAGAAACTGCTTGTGAAGGAACAGTTTAAAAACTAATATATATTCTTTACTAATAATGATAAAGCATTTTCAGATCTGAATGAAGCTGTCACAAGGTTGTAGACGGACGGAAAGCAGGTGCAGATCAAACTCTTTATTAAACATAAAAACTCAAATCAAACGTAACATAGACAAACCAGGAAACCGCTACAACACATAATACTTGTGAACCAAACTACTACTTCTATCTATTTATATATTTATCTAATACCGAGCCACGTGCTTCGTTGCTCGGGAGGCTTAAATACCCGGCGTTACTCAAACTAAACATGATTAAGAGAAATAACAAACATCGGTGTCAAATCAGGAAGCAAAACCATAACGAAGGTCACGTGTTTAGTCCGTCGGCGAAACCCAGTGCCCCAGCGCCCTCTGCTGGGCACCCTGTGACAGAAGCTCCATATGGCATAAAACCTTTCCTGTACCACCTTACTCTACTGTCACTCTGTTTATTTATTTATTTATTTATTTATTTATTCTTTATGTTCTCCAACTCTCAATTATCACAGCACTTTTACACAGTGTGTTACACTTTAAAACAAAACATATCAATATTTGTAAAGTAAAATCGGTTATAGCTTTTACAGTGTAAGTAGGTCTTAAAATTTTTAAATGTCAACCCCCCCCCCCTTTATATATGCACGCACACACACACAGGGCAGTGACACTGTAAGAGGCCTGACTTGGCTCTTGTGGTTTTACTTCTTCTTTTTTAAATTCTGGGATGTGAGCTAAGCAGTGTAAAAATGAAGAAGGTGTGAAGGGAGATGTGTGAGAGTTGTTTTACTAACACAGAACTGCTCATAAATGTACACACCCCTTGCAGAATCTGCAAAATGTTAATAACGAATAAGTGGAATCATAATAGTATTGTGTTATTAAAAATGCATTTAACTGTATTTAACTGCTCAGTTATATAAAACATAGATAATTGTAAGTCACTCTGGATACGGGTTTCTACCAAATGCCATGAATGTAATTAATTACTCAAAACATTCATTATTTTACTCTGTAGGCTGCTGCAACATCAGCTCCATGTGCTGTTCACTACACCTTTCACCTTCACTCAGAGTTTGTAGGTGACTGTCACCTGGAGAAATGGTGCTTCAAAATAAGAGTCTTCGCAGGGAGCATAAATAGCGAAATAATCAGAGAACAAACACAAAATCATCTATATTAAGACTTCAGATGCAAAATAAAATATAGCTACAACACTGGGTGGCACTCAGGTCAATTTTGCATAATATGGAAATATCTCAAGATATCAAAATGTGGGTTTTTTTTTGTTTGTTTGTTATTGGTTTTTTTTTTTTTTTTTTTGCCAGCATGGCCTGATGATCATCTATATGAAATTTGGTGAGGTTTGGATAAATGGTCAAGGAGGACTCAGAAAAAGTAGGTTGTATACATGACTAATAATAATAGGCTGACAAATTATGTTTTTTTAGGACGTAAGGAATTAAAGGAGTGAGACTCCTGGACATTGTATGAAATTCAGGAAACTTTAAAAAATATTTGTAAATATTTATATTTTGTTATATTTTTTCACTAAGCAGTCGCCCACAATTTCAGGTACCTTCAGGGCATGGTTCTGATGAACTTACCAAGTTTTGTAATGATATGCCAGTGTGCTTGTAAAATACAGAATTTTAAATGGCTGATCCTGAAATGATTTTCTTCTTCTTCTTCTTTTTTTCTTTTTTATCAAGAATCTGCTTGTGTAGGACCAGTTTAAAAACTAATATATATCCTTTACTAATAATGATGAAGCATTTTCAGATCTGAATGAAGCTCCATATGGCATAAAACATTTCCTGTACCACCTTCCTCTACTGTCACTCTGTTCTTTATTTATTTCTTTATTTATTCTTTATGTTCTCCAACTCTCAATTATCACAGCACCTTTACACAATGTGTTACACTTTAAAACAAAACATATCAAACTTTGTAAAGTAAAATCTGTTATAGCTTTTACAGTGTAAGTCTTTAAATCCTTAAATCTCTCTCTCTCTCTCTCTCTCTCTCTCTCTCTCTCTCTCTCCCTCCATCATGCATGTGCGCATGCTCTCTCTGTAAGAACACAGGAAGTTAATACTTTAACACACATCTCTGCTCTGTCAGTCAGTCAGTCATTAGAGAGACAGGATGGAGTTCAGTCCACTCGCTGTGATGCTCTGTGAGTAAATGTTCTCTTGGTGTCTTCTGAGCGATGAGCTTATTGTGTTATTAGGACATTGTGTGTACTTCAGCATGACTGCTCAGGTGGATCAGTGGATCCATATCTGTTATGAGAAGGGTTTAGTTTGATGTGTAACTACTCTCAGTAACTATGATAGTTCAACAGGTAAGAGTACAAGTAGAGCAAGTTTAAAACACAGGGTTTAAATAATCTAATATAATGCCTTATAACCTATAGGAAACTTTTTGTCACTTGTATCACACACACACACACACACACACACACACACACACACACACAGGGCATGGCAGTGACACTGTTAGAGGCCTGAGTTGGCTCTTGTGGTTTTACTTCATTTTTTTTATTCAGGGATGTGAGCTCAGCAGTAAAAAAAAAAAAGAAAGGGGGGAAGAGGTATAAAGGGGGATGTGTGAGAGATGTTTTACTAATACAGTCGTGCTCATAAATTTACACACCCCTTTCAGAATCTGCAAAATGTTAAAAATAAAAAACAAAGAGGTCTCATAAAAATTGCATTCAGGTTATTTATCTAGTACTGCCCTGAATAAGCTACAGTGGGGGACATAAGTATTGAACATGTCAACATTTTTTTTCAGTTAATATATTTCCCATGAGGCTACTTACATGAGATTTTTAACTGGTACCATCCTCACTATTCTCAATGATCTTTAGGCTGCACTATGTAGGGCCATCCTCAGCAGGAGCATGTAACTTCTATTTCTGAGATGAAAGAAGGCTATCCAAGTAATATTGGAATTTTTGATATTGCAGATGTTAATCTTGAATTTATTGCATTACATATCATTATTGCATCATCCTAAATGTTTATCACACATCACAGTTTTTCTCCATATTGTTCATTAACTCACCACAATTACAGACTCACCTGATACAGTCAGATTAGCAGCATCACTGATCTCTGAGCTCTGAGAGTCTCTGCTCTGTCCTCTGCAGGTGAAGTCACCACTGAGAGAGTCACTAACAAACCTCATACTGATCTCCTGCATTGTGCTGTCTGTATAGATCATGGCTATCTGACATGTAGGATCTGTCAAAGTGTAGTGTGTGTCATTATTCCAATACCAGCCATAAATCCAGTCTCACAGGATAATCATCTAATGTAATATGTCTGATACTCACATATATTCATTATGATTCATTCTGCCCACGCTGCATTAGCATAATATTTTGGCTGAAAATGAGTAACACGTTAGGATTCCTGAAGAATTAGTAATACATTGTGAAGGAGCGTTTCCTCTGGGAAACACAATGAACGTTCTAGCATGTTAAAGACCTGGGTGAAAAGGGTTTGTGATTAGGACATGTGCAGAAAAAAGTGTGACAGTCCATTGGTTTTATATCCTACTGTTCAGATTAATGTGTGCACTGAGTCCAAATTTCAGTAATAATATCTGAGGAAACATATTTGTTTATTTACTGAAACACACACAGAACAGGATTGAGCTCATTGTTGTACTTTAGTTTTATACTTTACTTATTATTGAAACAGCTCAACATATTGTATTTCTTTCAGATGGTTAGATTTATCCTATAATTTAATGTTTTGAGATCCGTGTGTCTAAAATTTGCTGTTTTCAATCACACACTGAATCTTTTCCATGCTTTCATCATGTTCTGTTTCTGTTCTCTTTCTAGTGCTGCATTTACTTATACCAGTGCCACATGCTCAAGGTGATTTATATATTTATATTTTCTCTATATTCTTTATTTACTTCACTTATGATGAATAGTGTGATAAAATTAGAACAGAATGAGCAATGTGTTAAATGACTCTGTTCACCTCTGTACACTAGGGGTTTACTTCATATATTATTTATTAACAGTAGCATGTTTTTAAAGGGACTCCTAAAGCTGTGGTGTCCATAAAGCCTGATACACATGTGTACAGAGGAGACAGAGTTACATTCAGATGTGACATACAGGGAAGAGGAGACACTGAGTGGACATATAGCTGGTATAGGAATAATGACACACTCGACCTTGACAGATTCCACATGTTCTATATAGACATGTTCGATACAAACAGCCCATGATTAAAAAATAACTGACCTTGACCCTCGTATTAATGCTATAGGAATAATAACAGACTCTATAAAGACAGCACAATGCAGGAAATCAGTATCTGGTATGTAGGAGACTCTGACAGTGGTGACTACACCTGCAGAGGACAGAGCAATGACTCTCAGAGCTCAGAGATCAGTGATGCTGTTACTCTGACTGTATCAGGTGAGTGTGTGGCAGAAACATCTGGATTTTATAGTTTTACATTTACAGTATAATTGTGGTGAGAACTGATGCACAATATGGAGAAACCTATGATGTGTGATAAACATTTAAGATGATGCAATAATGTTATGTAATGCAATATATTCAAGATTAACATCTGCAATATCAAATTTTCCAATTTATTTAAGAAAACAACATGTTTACATCTCCAAGCCAGTCACCAGGAGCTGTAGTTTAATTGTTTTCGGTGTTGTTCCAAATTTCTACTCTAATACTAATGCTCTAATTTCTACTGACAGAATCTGACTCCTTCCTGTGCATACTAATGATTCCTGTGCATAATAATGATGCTATGCACATGAAACTGAGATTTAAACTATTTTGTTTTGTAATGGGCCACATTACACATTAGTCCAATGCTAAAGTAGCTAAGTTTATGTGTTTACCTTGCTGATAAACAATTACATCATTAACACATTTTTTTTTTCAGTAGCTAAGCTTATGGCACCATGTTTATTGTTCTATTTCACACTTTAGTGAAATAACAGAGATTAGCTCTTCTTTCCCCCAATCTTTCAATTCACTTGTGGTCCTTAATATGTTTTACATTTTAAACATTAACTCTAAATCCATTTGCTGGATTGTGGATGTGAGATCTGATGAGTCATACTGATTAATGAAAACTGCATTTTTGTAAGAATTTTATTTTTCTAAATATGATGTAAAAATAGTTCAATTCAGACCTGTAGTTACACTCCTCTATTGACTTAGTTTTGTATCCATACTGTATTTAGTAACCAGTTGATCTGCATTACACATTCATAAGAGTGTTATTGTGTTTAAAGTAAATGTTCAGATTTATAATTGTGTATTTCCTGTGTAACAGAGAGACCACAGGCAGTACTGAGTGTATCTCCACAGAGCTGGCTGACTGAAGGAGACTCAGTGACGCTAAGCTGTGAGATTACAGACTCCTCTACAGACTGGACATTCAGATGGTACAAAGCTGTTCCCTACAGATACAATGAATTCATCATCGGCTATAGACTGGTGCCCCTCTCAGACAGCAGCGGAGGATCTGGAGACTCCTACACTATCAGTCCTGCTGCTGTTAATCACACAGGAGCTTATGTGTGCACTGCAGAGAGAGGAGAACGGGTTTATCACACATATGAGAGCAACGAACAGCCACTATGGATCACTGGTGAGGAAAAATAACAGCAATAGTGTAATGCTGGAGTGTTGAATATAGTGTATGTGTAAATGAAATAGTTGAATAGCCCTAAGCACTGGTAGAGGATTATTCTCATTCAAACAGCACTGTTTAATTAAATGATGTCACGTCTCATGACGTAAGGAAGATAGAACGGATGCAAGTGCAGTAAACAGTTTTATTTATGAGAGACAAAAATCATAATCCAAAAACGTAATCCAAAACATGCAAAAGATCAGGCAATCGGCAAACAGGCATAAACTGGGCAAGGCGGGAATCAAGGTCGCGGTCACGGAAAACAGGGTCGATATCTATGACCACTAACTGGGAGTGGAAAAACCAGTGTGACTTAAACAGACTCTAAACATGAAACGTGACATGGACAATAACTAAGACTATGACTATGACTGTGGTTCACTATGTATGGAATCTAAAGTAAAGTAATCTAATGTAATACATTGTAAGAATCTTATCTAGTATTATATTCCGCGCCATGTGCTGGGAGGCGCGCGGTACATATACACAAACATAATCATCCTAAAGTGCTGATGGCTGACTACAATCTAGACACAAGTGAAATAACAGTCAGTGACAGAACTGGGAGGAGACATAACAGAAACTGAAAAGCACGTGTCCAATGTACACAATGTCACAGTTGTCAACAAACGAGAAGCATGTGCTCGCACACCTTGCTCGTGCACGCGCGCTCACATGCTCTTCCGCACGCTGCTTAAAAAGGAAACCGTGACAAACAGGGTGTAAATGTGTTCAGTGTAAGTTATGTCATGAAAACACAATCATAATAACACATGTGAATTATAATGTTCTGTGTTTAAGGTGAATCTCCTCCAGTCTCTCTGATCATCAATCCCAACAGAACTCAACACTTTACTAATGACTCTCTCTCACTGAGCTGTGAGGACCAGAGTAACTCTACTGGATGGAGAGTGAGTCGATGCACACACAGTGAGAGAGTGTCAGATTGTTCATGGTGGGGATCAGTTACAGGATCTACATGTAATATCAGCTTCCTCTCCACATCCTACACTGGAGTTTCCTGGTGTGAGTCTGAATCTGGAGAAAACAGTAATCCTGTCAACATCACAGTGCACGGTGAGTCTTCATGTAGTGTGTTTATTGTTAAAGGAAAATGTTTTGTGGTACATTTGATTTTCTGTGTTCTAGGTGGTGATGTGATCCTGGAGAGTCCTGTCCATCCTGTGACTGAGGGACATCCTCTGATTCTACGCTGTTTATATCGATACCCAAATTCCTCAAACCTCCGAGCTGATTTCTATAAAGATGGATCAGTTCTCCAGACACAGACTACAGGAGAGATGATCATCTATAACGTCTCAAAGTCCGATGAAGGTTTCTACCACTGTAAACACCCAGAGAGAGGAGAGTCACCGAAAAGCTGGGTCTCCGTCAGAGGTGAGAAATCATTTCAATATTCATTTAAATACAACTGTGACTGAATATGTTGAACTCAGTATCTTTACATAATGTAATCTGTAGTACTTAGTTTATGTAAGTACATGTACAGTATGGTATTTGTGTACAAATGAACATGGATTTATTTAAACTGCAGTTTGAGTAAAATATACAAACAGTTCATCATGAATAAATTGTTATTATAATGATTATTTTATTCAGCGTCAGGTCCATCAGGAGTAGAAGCTCCATTCTCAGTGCTCATGCTGATCAGTAGTGTAGTGACGGCCTCTCCGTATCTGCTGGTGACCATCATTCTGCTGGTCAAATGTTATAGAGCTCGAGGTAAGAACTCTTTCAGTACGTTTCACATAATGAACAAACTAACTTTAATTACTGCCAGAAAAATATTTTCACTTAAAGAAAAGTAGAAATCACTTGACTCTATAGAATAATTTTAAAATTAAAGTGTTTTAAAATGTTTTCTAAAATGCACTAACATCTTTTCCTGAAGCTCTGTCACGTGTCACTTCACTGTCATTCATAAGCATTAAAACAAACACCCTTTAAACTGTGTTTAGGACGATATCAAATGCAGTTCGGTTGATTTTCTGCCATAAACACCTGGAATAAACTTTGAAATGAAACAAATGCCTTTTTAAATGTCTTTAACAGCTCACACTGATGAAGAGAGAATTGAGAATGCAGTCATAGAGGAGTGAGCAAAGTTCATCTATAAAAAGAGGATGCATTTACTGTCAAATAATTTCATCATTTCTTGTTCTTTAATGCTTTGTGGGATTTTAAAATAATACTGATTTGTCATTTTAATGCCATGCTGTTATTTGCTCAGCATCTTTGAAAGGAAATTTTCTTTTATCATCTTATATTTTATATTATGTACCCTCTTATATTATGAACTGCTCTCAAATATATATATATATATATATATATATATATATATATATATATATATATATATATATATATATATATATATATATATATATATATATATATATATATATATATATATATATATATATATATATATATATATATATATATATGAGATTAATGTAATCATTTAGTTACTTCTTTGAATAAGCTGATCAACTGGTATCCTTGATTATATTATTATGTAATTCTGTGTCAACATGGCATGGGACTTATTTTGTATCATAACTATGTGCTGTGTGTTTTGACTAAATCTGTCTGACACCTGGACCAGTAGAAACCGTCCACGCACTGCTGTTATCAATGTGTATAAATTATTCTGCTTTGAATGAATAAACGGGAAGTCTCTTTTGGACACGCTCATATCTGTCAGTGTGTGTGTGTCCATTTCGGACTCTCCAGGCGCCTGACTCTGCAGCAAACCACACTTTCTAGATCATAGCAATATAGAACTAAAAGTAAATAAATGTTACTAGACGTGAATGGTAAAACAGGCTGAAAGGCATGACGGAGATCTCAAAGGCGTAAATGGTAGATTTCTGATAGGGTGAAATCTAACAGTTTGGTGTCAGAAGTGGGAGTACTGCGAACCAGGTGAGTGTTTTTCTTTTCCTCCCCTGGTGCGGTGTAATTTCGTACCCATAAATTTTGGAGTGGTTATTGGGGGCTGATAATCTGTACTCTGGGTGCCTTGATCCTCTGTAACGTTGGTGCCGCCTAATCTGTACTAGTATTCTAGTATTGTATTTAGTTATATAGTGGTAGAATAATTTAAATTTTAATTAATTTAACTTTCAAAACTGTCTGTGTGGTTTGCCTAAGAGTGTTATATTTAGATTGTGTTAAGTATTATTGTGTTATTGTGGTAAGTGGTATTTTCCAAGTTGGTTATGGGAGGGTCTTCGTCCAGCATGGTTCTTCCTTCTCCTGGCATGACACCAAGAGATTGGATTGAGTCATTGTTAGGTGGATTTTATACGGTTCTATATTTAGATTGTTTAGACGGCTGGTCAGTTGCATGCGCACCGCAGCTTCAAATTATTTAACTCCGTGGTTCTTTGAGCTGCGTGTATTAGCTCAGATCAAACGAATGATTCATGACGGGGAAGGTGATCCGTTTTGGGATTATGAATATATGTCAAAATGTTACATGGAATGGCTTACTCCCCTTGTGGAATAAACATTAAAATTTGAAGGATAAAGTACCTAAAACGTTCCTTGTGAATGAAAACACACCTCGCGCACCACCATGTAGAACTAAAGTTCCAAGCCTAAATTCCAGCGCCACTGCTGCTGCTCCAATTTCAAACCAAACACCCACTCATGATAAACCGCCCACACACCCAGCGCGAGCACTGTCCTGTAGTGCTCATCTCCCACTGACCTGTCCTGATTATCGTTTAGGATCATCATGTCATTATTGTAAGAAACCTGGCCATTGGGCTCGTGACTGTTATGCTAAAAAACGAGATCAGCTGCAAAAGAGAGGTCAAGGTGTCCGTGGTCGTGGTTGTAGGGTAAGAGGTGGCCTGCAGTATTTTCCTGCACAATCTGTCCCATATTATCATCAGCCTGGTCAATATCAGCCCGCTGCTGCAGGGAGGTCGAGGTCCCAATCAAACCATCAATGAGATATGTTTCTAACTCCACCTCCTTCTTATAATCACAATCAATAGAGAGCCACAGAGCTCTTGTGACCCAGTGTGCCGATCAAACTTAAACCTAGCTCTAAATCATTCTTTTCATTTTAATTCCGTGTGTTTCTAAACACAGCGCGCACGAGAGAGATTTTTTTTTTGTGACTCCATGTATAAATAAATATTTAAAGGAGCATTAATAAAATAAAAATAAAGCATACTTTTGTAAAAGTAAATAATCAATCAGAATTCTTGATTTTATCAGTCTGGAGAGGACTTGTATGGCATCAGTCTGTGTTTTGTGACACTTTGTTCTTCTGCTCAGGTATATGGCCATTTTGGCTGACCAAAGATAAAATTTATCAGCTGACACTTGAATCCGACGTACTTAAAATCAAAGATAAAAACTTGAAAGAGTTTCTTACTATTGCCATTGTATATAATATTCAGGGATTGTTATGAATGAGTACAAATTATTATGTTTGGATCATGAAATTTTCATGCATGAATTTGCCAACATGCTGGAGTGTCTTTTTAATTTTGCATTCTAAGACTCAGTAAATTTCCTAAATCAGCTCAATTTGTCAGAATATGTCTCATTCAGAATCAGATCCAGGTTACAGACTCTGCCTATCTCTCTAGACCACAATCAGCTAAGTCAAAACATTCTCATCCTGTATGTAAAATAACAATATGTCTGAATCCCTTGTCTGAATCGAAAGCCCTTGATATTGATGTTATTTGTAATTCTCTGTTACAGCAAGGTGTTCTGACGAGTTACACAAGACCTCATGTGGAAGCTGTTTACTGCATGTGAGGCAGTCCGGAAAAATCCATTAGAAGTCTCTACAGCTGGATTTGTTTGAAAATAGACTTTCCTATTCATTGAACGTAATCATTTACATCATTTGAATGATTTAAAACATGTTTTTATAATATTGTTGTAATGAGTTTTGGAAATTATATTAAAAACAGAGTCAAACTAATTAGTAAACACTCACCAAGGATGACAAATTTCTCTATTTCATCATTGAGAGATTGCTGAATTTTTATTCTCTCAGAAGGGTCCAGACTCAGATGAGAGTTAATTGTGACGTCAGTCCAGTCCTGGGTGTGTGGAGGGTAAATGTGATGGGTAAATCTACAGTACAGCAGGAGAGAGGAGAAATCCCTCAGCATGGGGACTGCTGTCCTGTCATGTGCTGCATTGCTATTGAGAAACAGAGGGACTCTGACCTGTAGGAGCTGGAGGTGATCCTCAGTGTGTGAGATCTGCTCCAGCTCAGTGTTTCTCCTCTTTAGCTCAGTGATTTCCTGCTCCAGATCTTTAATAAACTCTTCAGCCTGCTTCTCTGCTGCTTTCTGCTTCTCCTCCATCACCTTAAGCAGCTCAGCCTGGCGTCTCTCAATGCAGCGCATCAGAGCACTGAAGACCTCCACACCGACTGCATTTCTCCTTCTCTGTGTTTTTCTAATAGGACACACATCGAGCTAAATTATTTTATGTCACATGATTTTATCATAATTCCCCTAATTTGTTTTTATAAAGATGTTATTGTGTAGATTAATTAAGAGACTCACTTTATTGCGTTCTACAGAGTGTTTGATTTCCTCAATCTTCTTCAGTCGCTCCTGGATCATCTGCTGAACTTCTGCTCGTGTCTTCCCCAACTCAGTCTGAGAAAAATATATATCGTATATAAACTCATTAAATTATAAATTCCATATTTGTGTTAAATATGCATCATTAATTTTCAATCCCTCACCTTCTTCTCTCCACTCTCCTCCTCTGTGGAGAACCTGGAGGACTACATCAGTTTGTGCTTCATGAATTTAGCTGTAGTTTTATGGAGCATCAGATGAGTGTTACAGAAAGAAACTCCACAGTGCAGACAGGACTTTAGAGCCTCCAGATTCTCCTCAGTGCAGGAGTCACACAGAACCTTTTTAGTCTCGGAGGAAAGCGGATCTGCAGCAAGCTGGATTTCATCTGATCTTCCTAAATGGAGCAGCAAGTCCAGAGATGAACGTATTCACACATAACTCGGGTAGTTTAGGGAATTCCTCCTTACACACTGGACACTGTGTGATAAATATATATTAATACATTTATTTAATAGTTACCTACATTCTGTATTCAATTTTAAAGTGTTAATACTTGTGTAAATAATAGTGATGGAAATGAATTCATTGATAGAAACAGTAGTGATTTTGTTTTTGTTTCTTACAGAGAGTCCTAAACCTGTGGTGATAAAATTTTGCTAAAATCCTGTTGCCTTTCAAAGGGAACGAGACGTTGCATTTAGCAGTATGGGAACACCTTGCGCGTGACCGGTATCTGAAGCTTGTGTAAAATCATGCCTCTACTTATAGGCCTGCCATGATCAGGTGACGTGGCAATTAAGCGCGTCGCATGATATATATATGGCACCTGTGAACCACGCCGTCAGCCTTATTATCTTCAGCGAGACTGCATGTCTGTTGTTCGTGTGACAAAAACGCTTCATTTCTACTCGATATTTTCTCAAAATCTCTTAACTTTTCTATCCCTTTTTAAAGAAAAGGAAAGGTAAGTAATGAGCGAGAAAGAGTTAAAGAAGTGTGTAACGTGCTCCCGTTTCATCACGGGGGAAAAGTGCACACTTTCTGGGTGAAGTGTTAGTGGTGTAGTATGCGATGGCGGCCTCTAGAGGCTGTGCATGGTAACGCTACATTAAGCAGCTCAACTCGCGCTCTTCTCGGAAAAAAAAAAAAAAGCGGAAGCCGAGCGAGTTGGGTTTCAGACCCTCGCGGATCTGCGGATCTCTCTTAAATCCGGAAGAGGAGCCGGAGACGAGCGCTGCTCTATCTCTCTCTCTGTCTTCCGGGTTCAGCTCTCCGCTGGATTTTGGAGTTCACGTCGCGACTCCTCCTCCCGCTATGGAAAGCCAAAGGGGTAATAATCCCTCTCTGACTCTGAAGAGTTAGAAGGATGTGTTAAAAACTGAGAGCAGCGTATAAAGAGCTGCTTGAAGTGATTACCCAGTGAAAGTAAATACTTCACACTGCAGAAACTTCCCTGTCTTCCAGAAGTTATGACAAAATCTCACTTCTGAAAACCATGCTTAAGCCATAGTCATAACTCCACGATGTTGGGTTATTTGGCCATTGTGGGAATGAATGGCATGGCTATTTAGCTATGCCCGAGGTGGAAGAGGCGCTTGCTAGCTACCTCTCTCCGCAGACGGCAGGTAATTACAGGGGCCGGCTTGCCTACCAAGCAGACCTGCTGAGTGAGCTCGATTTATGGCAAAGAAAAAGTTGTCTCAAGCTCATCCGGGTGTCCACGAGTGGAGCCTGGGCCAGCACTAGTATGGGGGGAAACCCAGAAGGCGAGTATGGCAGCCCGCCAGCCCCCGCAGACAGCCAGGGGAACCGGGCGGCCACAGTCGCGGTCTGCTGTTAGGCCTGATCTGAGAATGGTCATAAAGGCCAAGCAGGCAAAGATGAGCGGCCCTGAGGGGCTGTGGAGGGATGTATCCGGGGACATGAGGTTGTTAGGGCAGGTAGCCCCCAGTGCTACTGTAGGGCCTCCCCTAGCCAAGGTGGTCCCCAAGTTTTCGTGTTCCCTGGTCAGCAAGCTGTCACAGGGCAACGGAAATCTGATGCTTCTCTCCAATAGAATGTGGAATAGCTAACGTCACTAGGAGACCATCGGGCAGCGTGCAAGCTACTGCCAAATGTGTCTCCATGGGTTCTGTCTACCATAGAAAGGGTTACCGGGTCCAGTTATAGCTCGACCCCCCCGTTCACAGGTGTGCTCACCACAGTAGTCAGCACAGACCAGAGCCCGACGTTAGCGCAGGAAGTAAGCTCCCTTTTGGACAAGGGGGTCCTGAAACATGTACCCCGTTCCCTCAGGGAGGGAGGTTTACAGCCTTTATTCCTGTTCCGCAAAAAAGTGGGAATATGCGGCCAATTTTAGATCTGCATCATCTGAACCGTACTCTTCGGACATACAGGTTCAGAGGCTGATGTTCAAACTTATCGTGCCACAGATCCAGTTTGAGAACTGGTTTGTGGCGATAGGTCTAAAAGGTGCATGTTTCCGCATAGGAGTATTGCTAGCTTTATCCCCTTGCACCTTCACAAAGTGCATGGATGACACTCTGGCTCCATTGGGACTCCAGGGCATCTGTGTACCAAGCTACCTGGACGACTGGATAATTCTAGCACGATCCAGGGAGCTGGCGGTTCGACATTGAGATGTTGTTCTCGCCCACGTGAAGAACTGGGGGCTCAGGTTGAATCTCAGAAAAGTTGGCTTTCCCCGGTGCAGTGGACAACTTTTCTAGGGGTTGTAGGATTCTACTACAATGAGGGCGTTTCTATCCCCAACAGGCGTAGTGTCAATCCTATCAACACTGAGCTAGATAAAGCTGTATCTTGGGAGCCTAGGGTGGAATCCACACATGTGGCTGAGGTCACATCTGTATGCTGCCCCCCCATCACTGCTCCCACTAGCTCTAGCGAGAGTTCGCCAAGATAGCCTGCTAATAGCACCTTTTTGGCAGCTCGAACATGGTTCTGAGAGATAATATCTCTGCGGGATGGCACTCCTTGGGAGATTCCCGTCCGCAGGGATTCACTGTGAACCCAGTAACTGCGCAATAGCTACAGTCCTGGAGCTCCTACAATAACATTTCTCAGCGGGGTGAGCTCCTTCTACAATCAGGGTTATGTGGCCGCCATTTCGGCCATCCACGCCCTGTTGAGGGAGCCTCTGTGGGGCAACATCTTCTAACTTTGAGGTTCATGTGTGGTCTCAGATGGCTGAGGCCCATCTGCGAGCCGCGCATTCCTTCCTGGGACCTTCTATGGCCCTGGAAGGTCTCGCGCTGCCCCATTCAAGCCCCTAGAGCGGGATCTACTGTCTCCAAGCCGGAGGGCTGATCTATCACGCTTCGGCCAGAACTCGGCAACTGTGGGTCGGCGCCCTGAGGGGCACCAGCTCATAGTTTCGTGTCTCACAACTGAGGTTGTTGAAACCATGTTAAAAGCTAGAGCACCATCCACAAGGAAAGCGTATGCACTCAAGTGTCAGCTTTTTGTCTTGTGGCATGAGGAACGTCACCTAGACCCAGTGAACTGCACAATTGCTACAGTCCTGGAGTTCTTACAGAACGTTTCTCAGCGGGCTGGGCTCCTTCTACAATCAGGGTTACTGGGCCGCTGCTTCGGCCAGCCATGCCCCTGTTGATGGAGCCTCCGTGGGGCAACATCTTCTAACTTAAGGTTCGTGCGTAGTGTCAGACGGCTGCGGCCCATCTGCAGGCCGCGCATACCTTCCTGGGACCTCCTGTGGTCCTGGAAAGTCTGTCAGGTGCCCCATTTGAGCCCTTAGGGACCTACCGTCTCAAAAGCCGCAGGGTTGATTTATCATCCTTGGCGAGAACTAAGGAAGCTGTGGGACTGAGGTGGTAGAGACCATGTTAAACGCTAGAGCACCATCTACAAGGAGATTGTATGCGCTCAAGTGGCACCTTTTTGTCTGGTGGTGTGAGGAACGTCAGCTACACCCAGTGAACTGCGCAATCGCTACAGTCCTGGAGTTCTGACAAGAACGTTTCTCAGCAGGTTGGCTCCTTCTACTATCGGGGTTACGTGGCCGCCGTTTCGGCCAGCCCTGCCCCTGTCGATGGAGCCTCTGTGGGGCAACATCCTCTAACTTCGAGGTTCATGTGTGGTGTCAGACGGCTGAGGCCCATCTGCAGGCCATGCATACCTTCCTGGGACCTTGCTGTGGTCTTGGAAGGTCTGTCAGAAGCCCCATTTGAGCCCTTAGAGTCAGCCTCTGAGAAGCTTCTGACTCTAAAGGTAGCTCTTTTACAGGCCCTGACATCTCTCAAGCGAGTGGGAGGTCTACAAGCTCTCCCTGTTGCCCCTCCTGCCTTGACTTTACCCCTAGATAAGCCAAGTCCTTCCTGTATCCTAGGCCGGATTATATTCCTAAAGTGCCTACATTGGCTGCCCACCCTGTGGTGTTGCAGGCTTTCTCCCCTCCTCTGTCCTCTGACCAGAACAAGAGAGGATGCACCCGTTGTGTCCGGTAAGCGCTCTCTGTACTTACATCCACCGCTCCGGCCAGTGGCGTAAGTCAGAGCAGCTACTAGATTGCTTTGGCAGCGACAGGAAAAGTAATGCTGTGTCAAAGCAGTGCATCTCTACTGGGATTGTTGAAGGCTTTGTCCAAAGGGGTTTCCTTGCAGGATGTGTGTGCGGCTGCAGGGTGGTCTGTGCCTCACAAGGTCATTTGTTATTACAGCCTGGATATTCATTCCTCCCCAGGATCGAGTGTCCTGCACTGACCCTCGGGTTTGGGTATTTTTGAACAGGCCGTACCCTCGGTATGACGGAGTGGGTATTCCCGTTCCCATACTGCTAAATGCAACGTCGAAGTTCCCTTTGAAAGGGAACGTCGGGGTTACGCATGTAACCCTGTTCCCTGAGAAGGGAACGAGACGTTGCATAGCGCTGTCATACCGGGGCTGGCCTGTGAATTGCGTCTTCGCTTCAGATAATAGAGGCTGGCAGCGTGGTTCACAGGTGCCATATATATATCATGCGACGCGCTTAATTGCCACGTCACCTGATCATGGCAGGCCTATAAGTAGAGGCATAATTTTACACAAGCTTCAGATAGGTCACGCGCAAGGCGTTCCCATACTGCTAAATGCAACGTCTCGTTCCCTTCTCAGGGAACAGGGTTACATGCGTAACCCCGATGTTCTTTAAGATGAAAGCCCTGTGTGTTTTATCCTGAAGAGGAACTGAACAGGAACAGATCCAGTGTATTTTAAACAGTTTAATACAAATCAAGTGAAAAACAACTATACAAACAGGAAGTAGTCTCATCTGTAGCACTACTTACCAATTTCTATTTCTCTTTTCCTCCTGTTTCCCCTCTTTTTCCAATTGTTCCTGTTCTATTAGTGTTCACCTGCAGTGGTTTTAATCCCTCGAAGAAAGGGAGAGAAACTTCAAACTGGAGACTGTGTCCTGCTGAAAGGATCTGGTTTTGGTCATGAAACGGCTTTGAGCTCAAGTTTTTCTCATGATATAATTACAAGTTTTTGCCACTAGATGGGGGAAATTCCCCCAGTGAACTACAGCGTCTGGATATTGTCTTTTGCTGCAAAATGTTGAAAACTTTCTCAAGTTTGACAAGTGTCATTTCATAGTGTTAGACCTGCAGTCAGAGGATTTAAAATCAAATAATCTGAGGCTCATCAGCAAATGAAGGAATTTGTGGGAAATAAAACAAATTAATTAATTTACGAGTGCACAGAGAACCTAAAACTAAAGGACATAAACATGTGTGTACATTACAGAAACGTGTACACTGCACTGCGTCTGTTATTTTATCTGGAAATATTATATCCCAAAAAAGGAAGAACAAATGCAGCAGCTGGCAAAGAATAGAAAGAAGAGTGTATGAATTAATAATAGTAATAAATGTAAAAAGGCTGAAATGCTGAAACAGTGAGAATCTTCCAGTAATAAACTCTCAATCAGGAATGATGTACTAATCATGTATAAATCATGTAGTTACGGTGTGAGTATGTGATGTGCATCTAATCCTCACCTTTTTAATGATGTTACAGTAATGTTTCATAGTTTTATTTTTATTATTCTACAATAAAACCTGAGATCTGAAAGGCAACATTTGAAGTTTACTACCTGCAAAGTGCTGTATTGTTGTAGTCACTGACAAATATGATATAAAATACAGATAAAGTGATCTAGATTTAGAGATCTGATATAGGGTCCTGTGTAAAGTCTGTCCAGATGTAAGTGTAACCCTGTAGAAAATACATGGTTAAGTTTCCTTTTGTTTTGTACGACTTTAAATACACAGACACTGTATTTTTGGAATTCTGTATTTCCATGTTAAATAATTGTATGTACGAATTCATGTGGAAAAGATTGCTACTTTGTTCTACAAAAACGATAGAAAATATGAAAGATATACGATGATTGGTTTCCCCTGAAACTGTCTAGGTTAAACATGGGAAAGGTGAGAGGTCAGGGGAGGAGGCAGATCCTGCGTAAGGAAAAGTCATGCGCTCTTTCGGCTGCAGGCGAGACACGGAGAAGATCACACTGGAGAACTGCACAGTTCAACTGGCTTCGACAGACAATGAGTTGCCTCTGAGGAACAAGACCACGAGACTAACCGGAGGAAGACAGCTTGCTGTTTGAACTGACACGTGAACTACAGTGGCGCGCGAGCGACTGCACACACGGTGCATGGTGCCATTTCACAAATATTATGTAACAGGAGCCCTGCTTAATAACCTGCTTCTAAACCACCACTGTTAGAAGTTAACAGGTTGTTCTCACCGAGCTGTTTTTACACCCAGGTCGGCCTTGGAAAGCTACAAGAGACACACCAGACCGACTTGGAGGTTGTTGCATTACACTTTGTGGTGAGTCTGGAGCTGTGATCAGTAAGCAGTCTCAGTGTGCCAGCTGTCACTGCCACCAGCTGAATTTCTGCACCACGGGGCTGAAATCTTCATACAGCATTTGAGATCCTTGATAACAAAAACAGTCCATGTAATTACACAACTTTTCTTGTTCTCTTCTTAGCTAACAACCTTCAAAATAAAACTTGACACAGTGATGGTGAACGGACTTGTAACAAAGGACTTGCCCCCATTCAAGCTGATGAGAACTTCCATGAGAACTGATGAGAACTTCATATTTAAATAATAAATATGGATACTTACGGTAATAAACATTACTGTACGTTTTATATTATTGTATATCCTCTCTGGGAACGGACATCTAATTATATGATGGATAAAATTATTCATGCAGGCATTAGATAATGACAATAATAATACACAAGGTTTTAAGTGTAAGTAGAGGATGTCAGTGCAGTAAAGTTCAGGAGTAAATGAGGAATCAAACAGAAGTGATATTACTCTTACTGCGTGTCTACACACTGGTACACTGATGTACAGGACTAACATCCATCCATCCATCTTCAACCGCTTATTCCTCCAAAATGGATTTCAAGTCCATTCTTAACCACTCGGCCACAACTACCAGGACTAAGATAACACTGAAAATGTCCAAAAGACAAAAAAGCTACTTTCAAAGTGAAACCCTGCTAGATAACTTTTTATCTGCTTTTACTTGTTGATGTTGTAATCTTCAACGGCTCGGGAACACACAGTCTGGAAAGATCCAGAAAAATAACTGACATGACCAGTTCACACGGGATTAAAATCACAGAGAAGCTCTGGATATTATTACATTACACCTCATCCCGATATAAAACTAGTCCTGTCTGAATAGCCCTTTAGACAGTGTGTGCTATAGCGGCCATTACAATGTGCTGTTTATCTGCTTTTACTTTGCTGTGCACATTACACACCTGTATTATAACTAGAAACACAAAACCATTATATTCACACATTATTGTGCAATCTCTGTCCTTTTTATTCCTTCATCATTAGGCATGCACACTGTAAATCAGCAGCAGGAAAAAAGAAAACATTTACCATACATTATTTATTTAGATGATTGTTTGGCAAAAAAAGAAAAAGCCATGTCCATAAATATTTGGACACTGACAAAGTTACTATCTCTGTGATGCTCTGTGAGTAAACTTTCTCTCAGTGTCTTCATCAGAGTGGGTGGTGGGGTATAAAGTTGTACACAGGACAGTAGAATAAAAGGAGATAATCATCACTAATAATTGAATATGAAAATAAACACAACACACCAACAATCTACCTAACTAATCTATCTAATCTAACTAACTAATCTACCTAACCTCCTCTAGCTATATCATCAGAAATACAAAGGATACACACACTCCTTACCTAGTGTGTATATACAATTTCAAACTCTATGTGATGCCCCATGCATGTCACGTGACGTACTTCCCTATCCACTCCTCGCTGGTCTGCTGGGTTTAAAATGGCCGAACTGTACAGACTAAACAAAGGTTCTCTCACTCTGAACACACTTAAGGAATGATTCTCGAATTGCTAGTCTGACCAAGTCTATTAACAGAACGAACATTAACTGGAGAAACAAACGCGCAATAATTATCACGTATTCACCTTTTATTTTCTTCATCGCTTCCGGGTTTATTTACCGTGTCCTCGTGCTCGGATTGGTTCTTCGCGTGATGACGTGATGAAGACTGATGATGATTGATGTGATGATTGAATAACAAAAACCTGAGAGTTTGTATAGCGGAGTGAAAGTGAAACTCACCAAACAAGATATACACTATCGAGTCGTGACGTCATTTTTGTTTTTTCATAAATCAATGCGATTGGTCAGACTTTACATCTGTCTGTGTTTTACAAATATTTAACCAATGAAAAGTCATTAGAAAGTGACATTGAAGTGCTTTATTAAAAAAAAAGAAGAAAAGAAAAGACTAACCCTCAATCCCAGCATTTCAGTGAAATACGAGGTCCCGCCTCGTCCCTGGATCTCCCTGCAACCGGATAGTGTGTAGGATATCACTGTGTAAGATAAGTGTTACAGAAAAGTGATGGGTGGATTACATTTTATTTATTTTTACATGAAATAAGAGGTCCTGCAGGATAGTTCAAATCCTGCAGCATTTTTCCCTTGTGCAGCAAGTGTGCTGGACATATTAATGGACATACCAATCATTATTTACCCATCTGTGTTAATAATAAGCACAGAAAATGTGCAGAAACAAACACTTCTCATTAGTCCTGTACACACAGAGAGCAGTGACAGTGTTAGAGACCTGAGAGCAGAGACCAGTTCACAGATGTGGTTTATTTTCTATTGTAATGCATTGCTGCAAATTCAGCTGTGAAGAAGTGGAGGAGGTGTGAGAGTGGATGTGTGAAACTAATAAGAAACTTTTAGCTGTTGATATGGTGGCAAATTATCCTCTGACCTCTCTCAAGACATTTCTTTGTCTTTGTTTGTTTAAAATATTGTGTGTGTGTGTGTGTGTGTGTGTGTGTGTGTGCGTGCGTGCATGTGTAAAAGTCCCCGGAGATTTTAGAAATTTCAGCAGCGCATACTGTTGTGGATAAAATCAACCTTTCTAGCCTAAGTCAAAAAACTTCTAAGACAGAGAGTTTAGTAGATGTCAAAAGTAATAAACTTTATTGGAAACCAACAAAGGTGACTGCAGAGAGTCCACTTGTACATACACATACATGTCTTTATATATGTTTTGGAAACAGTAAAATTATCCCTAGATGGGGCATTCCCCTTTTCTTTCCGGGAACAGACCAATCTCTATTGCCTTAATTAATTATTCATGTCTATACGTTATCTTAACTTTGTGGAGCATGCGCAGTGAGTTGATTTTCTTGAAAAGGTTTTATGAGGACAAGGTTTCTTCCTTTCTACAAGAAGATGGTTTCACTCAGGCTTCATTCATCCACTCAGAATATAACTTGATTAACCATTGTTCTATAGATTTAGATTATGCTTCCAACTATTGATTATACATATTATAGATTATGCTTCTTAACCCATACAGATTATTTGATTATGCTTAAAGTAGTACTTCTAAATGTAGGTTACATTGAATACACTTCATTAACATATCCAGAAGTGACTTATACATATTGATTACACGTCATAGCTATTTTCTTAGACATATTTTTGATATATTTTCTATATATTTCCCTCCTCTGGGTCTTACTAAGCCCCACCTAACTTGAGAGAGTAATCTCACAATCCAGTACCATCATTTACACTAACTAGTGATCAATGTATGATCACATCAGCCATCTTTCAATGACCAAATCCTGAAACCACTCTCTCTGGAGATCAGAACCAAACATCTCCTCTCCCATTGACTAGAAAGGAGTAAAAGATTCTGCCTCCCTTTCCCTAACCACAAGAATCAAAACAGTGTTCGTAAGCGTGAGCATACATTTTTTCAGCACTTGCCCGTGGTTATCACGGTTATGTAGAGTACACAGTTGATTAAGCACATATAGCTGATACAAGTATAGACTAATAAACATGCATACAAAACAATTTTCTCAGTTTGATTACATTGATAATTCAGACATTGATTACCGTGTCCCTTAATCACGTGATTATATTGTAATAGAAAACGTAAAAATTCAAAAGTAGAAAAATAAAAAAACAAAAACTCCATCACACCCTTCTCCAGGGGATGTATCCAGAATGATTATCTTCGACCCAGATACTTTACGTATCGTCGAGAGTCTGCCTTTCTGGGGAGAGGTCGCCAGTACTTACACCCAGGGCATTGGCTCAACAACTTCTTCGTTGTCCTCACTGGAGGAACTGCATCCATCCTGTTGCAACCGATTAGAGATCCAGCCTGGCTTTTTTCCTTCAGCAGGTGCATCAGGATCACCAGAGCCACTGTCAGCAGCAGGAGCCCTTCTTTCCTCCTGCTCTGTTGGTACGACCCCTGACAGACCTTCTTCTTTGCCATGGCCTCAGACTGCCATTCACCCTTTCCTCCATTTAGACCTTCTCTAAGACTTGGCTTGTTCTTTCTTCTGCAATGACAACCACTGGATCGTCCCCTTCGATCACCCGATCCTCCCTTCTCCTAGGTCTTAATCTAGGTGCGTGCTTTGTACAGCCATTCTCTTCTGGGCTGGAGCACCCCTGGGTACACCTGTTCTCCAGGAGTCACTGGACAAGGAACTTCTATCTCCTCTCTCAGTCCCCAGCTTTGTTCCTGTGAATAGATAGCTTCATACATAGTAGTTAGTCATCTCATATACGCTCTTAGTTCCATCGGCAATTACTCCAGCGGCAGTTCATCATAAGGACCTCTCAGATATGACATAGACATGGGTCGACCCGTAAGCATTTCATGCGGTGTTAGTTGCATATTTCTGTTAGTCTGCATGTGATAGGTCATTAGTGCAAGAGGTTGAGCATCAACCGAAACAAGTTGCGTTAAGCTTAGTCTTAAAGGTAACACTTACCTTTTCCACTATTCCCTGTGACTGAGGGTGATACACACAAACATTTTAATTTATTCACAGTTACTGTAACATTGTTTTTTTTTTTTAACGAATGCCGAGCCATCGTCCGAGCTAATCTGAGATGGTATGCCAACTCTGGAATTACCTCTCTAGTCAAAAATTGAATCACTGTTCCAGCAGTTTAGTCTGCTGATGGCATTGCCTACCTCCACCTGCTAAACCTGTCTAGCACCAAGCGTTTAAACGGCCCTTCGGCATTGATATGTGCCCTATCAATACTGATTTTCAATTTCTGAAATTGTTTTGAGCATAAAGTTCACACTCAGAAAAAATTATCCATAATTGCCTGTAAGTACAAAGACCAGTCCTCTAGCTTTTTTATCTATCCCATAACTTCCCCCTCGCGCACTGGTTAAAACCATGCGCATCTGAAACTCATACAGTGAGAAGTGAAGTATATACAATCAGAATTCAATTAAACTATTTAAAATGGCATTCCAATGATTTTTCTAAGCCCTCATTGTATTCAAACAACTCCAAACAAATGACACAATCCATGGGCATAAGCAGAGTCAGTATTTCTATATATATATTAACAATTCTACCCTTAATCAGTTCGCACTGAATCCTTAATTGATTCAGCCAACTGGGCAGAGCAGGGTGCTCATAATGTTTATAAATGTAAATGTTTCAGACTCAAAAACTTTCAGATGAAATGTCTAGAAAGTTCAAATTTAGGCTCGAGGAAATATGGCTAGGCAATCGTGAGTGTTCTCAGTGACTGGCTCCACAGAATTAATTAGGTGATACAACACTACAGTTGGTGTATTAGACACAATAATAGGTTTAATATTTAAATTTTTTCATGGCACATAGAATAACTTCATATCCTGTTCTTTGTTGAGCGGTCATGTGTTGCATTTGGATATAATCAAAATGGAAGTGACCTGGTGTGACGAATGTAAGATCAATGTGTGAGAGAGCCATTTTCCCAGTGATCTGCACTAAGAGAACAGTTCCAGCCATGGCACGCAAACATGCTTGCAATCCTTGTGCCACCAAATCCAATGTTTAAAGACCTGCAAGTGCCCCCACACTCCTGAGCCGGGACCCCCGCAGCAGCGTACCCTCTCTCAGTCACATATAAGAAAAGTCTTTGTTGTAGTTTGCCAGCCATAATACAGGTGCAGAGCATAAGTCCATTCAATGTCAGGTTTTTTCCTTAGAACACCCAGATCTCAGGATTTTGTCGTGAAGAGAGCAATCAGTGACCCACTGAAGACCATACTTGATAACGTCCAGGAAGCTTAACATTTGTAGTGTGGTATGGGGCGGAGGAGGACCCCAATCATGTCCTGTTGGCCTTGAGAGCGTGTGAGGGAGTCTCTGACCACAGAGGAGTAAACTACAGGGGAGCCAACAGCCCCTGAGGTAGACGCACCCAGGTGTATTAATGATCTTGGAATGTTAAGCGGAGTAACGGCCTTGAGCTCTCATATGCAGGCACACTGGAAAAAGAGCTGAGCACAGTTCAACAGTAGAATAATAATTATCATTTGGAATGGAAGAGGTTACATTAGGGACAAAATACACTAATGAAGCTATTGGGATGATTAGTTTATTGATTTAGCAAATTTTGGGTAAAATACCATCCTCTTCCAGCCTTAAACATCGGTTACTAAGTGTGTTGTATTGCAGAACTTATCACAGGTGTTATCACAGCTTGCTGTAAGAATGCTCGAATAATTTGGCATGTCCCTTCATCGTTTTCTGAGGACAGATGATATTGTTTACAGGACACAGGATGACTATACTTCACTTTAGCTTAATACAGTGTACATGTTACTTGTCGAGCTTCAACCTTATGTAGCCCATAATGTGGCAGGTATGTTAGTGAGCTCAGGATTACTGATGCCACCATCACTGTCCAATTTGGAAACTGGAGACAGACCACTGGGAACACAGAACTGCAAAACCCATCATTAAATGTTCAATTTATGCAACAGATCAAAGCATTTTTAAAAAGGTGGATAATTAGCATTTGATTTACTGTAACATGCAAGTGGGGTAGACGTGGACACTAAACTGGAACCCCATCAATTCCAAAAGCAACTTATCTTCTAGCCCTGTGTTGCTTTCCTTTCTTTCCCTACTTACAATGTCCTTAGGTCTACGTACGCTTATTCCTCACTCAGTTACTTCACTTCACTTACTTACTTCTTCCCTAAATTCCTAAATTATGTTATCAGAAATTTGTGAATCAGATTTTGTTGTTCCTTTATTAAAGAGGGAAATCCCACTATACGAGATCATTATAGTCCAATCCCAAAGCTTTGTGTCCTATCAAAAATTTTAGAAAGCCTTATCAGTGAACCATTGACATATTATCAGATTGCAAAAAATATTTTCTACTAATTAAAGTTTCATAAAAAACATAGCAGCACAACAGCTCTTTTGAAAGTATTTAACAATATTGCGTAATCTCTAGATAAAGGTAACTACTGAACTTCCCTTTTTATCGATTTATCAAAGGCTTTCGACACAGTGGATCATGCATATTGCCACAGAGCTTAAATAATGTTGATCTATCAAACCATTTAAACATTATTGAAGTAATCTCTAATTCTCTAATCAAAGGAATAACTCCTCTCATACAGGGGTTTTCTACTCTCATGTTTAGTTAATCTGTCATAGAGTTCTAGTCTGTTGTCTTTAAAAAATACGACCCCAAGTGGCAAAGATTCATTCTTATCCTTCCTGAATTCCTTTTCTTAATATCCTTCTGGTGAATGAAAGAAACAAAACTCCTTTAGTCTAGGACTATTTGTGATGTTCACTAACCTAACATGTTAATATCCCCTCTGTGCTAACAAGTGATAATCCCAATAATACAGAACTAAAAAGTAGAGTAAATGAGGTAAAGACATCAAACATTATTACCCATGTGTATTGAACGTTTAATTAAGCTTGATCTATCCAAAACTCAACCCATTCCAACCAATTCACACTCACTGCACTGCTGGACTACAGGTCTGATACGGCTGTGAAGGTTGTCAGTACTCTCTAAAAACAAATGTTTAGGCTCAACAAAACATTAACTCAACAGCTTGCAAAACATCAATCATTTTGAGTTATGACAACTTTAAATTAATTTCAACCAACGAACAACACTGACTTAGAGAAATTACTTTTTCTTCTACAATCAAATGTATTCTCAAATAAAACTTATTTAATAATCTGTATAATAAACACACGTTTTATTTCAAATTGATTACTCATAAAAATCAGTTTTTTCACATTATTTAAAAGGAATTTAAGTGTTATGTACTTAATCAACATAATTATGAACACAAGTTTTTAAGTTGACATGATTCTTATTATTTTTCCTTTTTTTTTTTTTTTAATTACGTTGCTCCAATTAGATTTTCTCCGGTAGAATACAACCTTTTAAACCAAGAGAAATTATTAACTTCAAGTTGTATAACAATAGTAACTAAAATCTAACATCTCTGTAGGTTTATAGACATAAAAGCACTGAATGAAATGAGCAATTTAGACAAAAAAGAAAATTACTAATTTTTTATCTCTCATAGACCTATCCACAGTCCAAAGGCTGCTAATTCTGCTCAAAGAGCAAACTGACTATCATTGAACTAGAAGGCTATATGTGTGAATGAATATATATATATATATATAATTTTAATGTGTCAGTACATGAAATTAGATTAAACAATGTGGTGGACGTTTACACAAATAAGTAGAAATGTAATCATGCTTTTCTGTCCTATAACACAAATGAAAAGCCTTCTGTAGGTGAGCAGATTTGTCCAATGAAACCATTCTTTTCCACTGCTACGGCAAACGAAAGAGTAAATTTTCTAATTACACTGCTAAATATGACTAGTATTAACTAAAAAATAGTCCATCAATGGTGTTAGCTGGTGCAGTCTATCCTATACGCAAGTCCACTATTGGTCATATCGGATATGCCCAAATTCAATTCTTTTGTAGAATTTAATTGTAAGTGAAATGATACTCGCATTGAAATGTCCTCGGTATAGTATTTGTTCAGTCTACAGGTCCCCTAACACAGTCTTAACTGTCTGAATTTGTGTGACTAATCTTGTGACTTGAAATTAGTGATTGAAGTTATCAAGCCGATTCATTAAGTCAATCTCTAGTACAGGTTTATTTATGATTCGTCCCATCTCCCCTTTTCCCTTCTCAAAACCTCTTTCTTCTCCAACTCTGAGGTATAACTCAACCTGGGGAGCTATGGATACTTGGGCAAACTGCCACCGAGATGCATGTTGGAAAAAGTTATCTAGCAGCTTTTCAAATGACCAATTTTCCAGTTCCTTTCTATTACTCTCTGCCAATTAACGTAGGGAAATTCTCCCTAGACTTCTGTTAAATTTAATATATGCGTTATTCGCCTCAAGAATGCGTTTTTTTTTCCTGCTTGGTTAATGGCTGTCTTGTTCCTCTGCTGTCAAAATAGAATTGTTCCTTCCAAAAGTGAGTATAAACTCCCTGTGTTTCTTGAAGCAGCGTAACTAACTCTGCTTCCATTCAGCCCTTTATTCCTAATTAACAAGCGTCTTTAACTGAAGGCGTATGTACTCTTGTATTCGACAAAGACAAAAGGGTTTTTTCTTGCTGGACAGTGCGTAACTGGACAAGGCTACTGAAGATATCAAATATTGACACTACAAAAATATAAAGTATACACAACTGTTAATTCCACTATCAAGGGTAGAAGAGTAAATCATATGTAACACTTTTCCTAAAAGTCTAATCTTGCTCTTGGTACAAATGAAGAATGAATTAGATATGTAACACCCAGTCTAGGTAACAAAATGTGAGTGTAGACAAATATGTAATAACTAAAATCAGTTAGCAATATCACAGCAGATCATGCATTTTCCAACAAAGGTTGTGTTTCCCCAGCTGGATCACACAGCCTACAAGAGCGTAAATGACCAAAAAGCCTACACATCCAATTTCTAGGAATATTTTTACATATTTTAGGTCTAGAGGTCCACAATGGTTTACACAACGGGCAATCAGGAGGATGTCCAAAGTATTTATAGTGCCAAGTTCCTGGCTGCTCCAGGATTCCTTTTTATTTCCCAGAATAATTATCACTTCAAAAGGTACAAATGATAGTTACTTAAACCAGAAACATTAGTTTCAAGGCAGAAATCTGTGTTACCCTTCTCACTTTGAGGATCACACACACATACACACACACACACACAGTGTCCGTGTGAGATAGGAACACACACACACACACATGCACACTGAGGCTTCCACACACACTTGTCTCTAAAACTAATTTTCAGAGTTTATCAAACATACAGGTCTCCTTATGTATGGAGCTCATATTCATACACTGTTCAATTAAACATTCACACTTGTCTCTGAAACTAGTTTTCAGAGCTCATCTAGCACACATCTCCTTTTTTATGGAGCTCATATACACACTTTATTCTAGTAATAATAGAGTGATATCTTCCTAATGTAAGGCTCCCGGAATGTTGCCCCTCACTCAAGTGGAATCTCGCTAGGCATGGACACCCTCAACTCTTTTCCAGCACTCACTAACCGGGGAGAGTCCAACAATCATACACCGCCATGGTACCGAACCCCACGACACCGCAATCCTTACCACAGGAGAACGTCACTCAAAAATGAGGAGATCAGACATGCTGACTCAACAGAATTGGAGCGTTCTCCTGCTCGGATCAATGTGGAGTTTTACGATACCACGGTTCAGTGTCAATTGATACAGACGCGCCCACGGAGAGCCGTGGATGGATCAGAGTCACGTGGCCAGCCAGCCAGAAACTCACTCAAGAAAAGAAGACAATCACCCTACAGCCCCCAAACTAGGATCAATTACTCAAAAATTATAATGTATTAATTAATTGATATAAAACAAGAGTCGACTCCACAAAAGAAAAAGAAAAATGCTTAACTCAACATTCAGCACCTCTAGAACTCTCAAACATCCATCCGCCTGTTATAACAGCATTCAGCACTCATACCCAACATTCAGCAGATTTACTGAATATATAGCAGAGACAATCAACATTCAGCACAAATACAAAGCAGAGCAAATATAAACAGCATTCAGCACATGTAACATACAACAAGTACAGGACTAACACCTCAGAACATTTAAACAAAGACAAACAAGACAAACACCCGTTTACCGTTTCAACACGCCTCACGCGTGACCCCACCTGGGGTTTATTGGGCCCAATGCGTTCACCTCACTTATGAACGTCTTATCACTAAGTTCTTCCTAGAACTTTTTCACAGTTCACCTCACTTATGAACTTATCATTTCGTTCTCCCTAGAACGTCACATCAACTGCAGGATTACTCTAAGAAGCTTCACAACACATAACACACATCTAACCCTTTCGGCCCAGTGCACAGGGTGAGTTATGCGGCGCTGTTTCGGATCCTTTTACTAGTGCAGCAAATCCGCCAAACTTACTGTGGAACACTGTTAGACCTTGAGTGTCAATTCCTTAATCCTCTGTATTCTATCTGACTCCATTTTTCAAATAGACAATACTGGCTTCACAACACATAACACACATCTGACCCTCTCGGCCCAGTGCACAGGGTGAGTTATACTACGCTGTCTAGGAACCTTCAACTAGTACAGCAGATCCGCCAACTTTCTGTGAAACACTGTTAGGCCTTGAGTATCAATTCCTTAATCCTCTGTATTCTATCTGACTCCATTTTACAATACAGGCTTGCAGACACACTGCTCAAGACAAAACACTACGACACACACACATATATATTGCATGCATATTTTATTTTTGAGATCTAAAAAACCCTCTTTTCTAAATTTTGTTCATAATTTACAGGAGCTTTTTGTGAGGGGAAAAACACCGTCTCAGGCTGACCCATAGGAAAACCACGCAAGTATCTTTTTTATCCAAAAAAGCAGAAAACTGCTTACCTTATTTTTTTTTTTGAGTGGCCACGCTTGCACGGCTTCTCCAGGGTCAGCCTCACCGGAGTGTCTCCCTCTTTGCTCCTAGACAAATCACGTCGGGGTCACCAATATGTTGTGGATAGAATCAACCTTTCTAGCCTAAGTCAAAAAACTTCTAAGACAGAGAGTTTAGTAGATGTCAAAAGTAATAAACTTTATTGGAAACCAACAAAGGTGACTGTCTGCAGAGAGTCCAACTTGTAAATACACAAACATGACTTTATATACCTGCCAAAACAGTAAAAATAATTCCTATGTGTGGCATTCAACTTTTCTTTTTAGAACTGACCAATCTCTATAGCCTTAATTAATTATTCATGTCTATACCTTATCTTAAATTTGTGGAGCATGCGCAGTGAGTTGATTTTCCTGAAAAGGTTTTATAAGGACAAGTTTTCTTCTTTTTAACAAGGAGATGGTTTCACTCAGGCTTCTCTGTCCTGTCCTTGAACCACACTCCCTTCCTGAGGCCCTCTTCCTGCTTCCATAGGCACCTGGCTTCAAAGTTTTCTCCCACAAAAGTGAAAGTCTAATGCCAATTTATAGCTGTGTAGAAAAGTGCCAGCTGGTACAGATGAACTTTTGTTGTACAGTAAGACATGGCATTCATCCAACTCAAATCCACTCAGAATATAACTTGATTAACCATTGTTCTATAGATTTGGATTATGTTTCCAACTATTGATTATACATATAATAGATTATGCTTTTTAACCCATACAGATTATTTGATTATGCTTAAAGTAGTACTTCTAAATGTAGGTTACATTGAATACACTTCATTAACATATCCAGAAGTGACTTATACATATTGATTACACGTCATAGCTATTTTCTTAGACATATTTTTGATATATTTTCTATAGACTCAGTGTTTTATTACTTATTTACACTTTGTTAAAAGAAGGAAAAAAAATAAACTGAGCTCTGTTCAATGCCATTGTAAATCACTCTGTAAACTCACGTGACCTCATTACATCAGTATTACTGCACCAGATTTTGTTAACATTTGTTATGGTAATAATACCAGTTTCTGGAGGGAAAAAATGAGTACGACATCCTCTATTCTTCAACAGTCGTGTTTTCTTTTAAATACACTTTACAGTTTGTCAGCCGGGTAACATACAATAATAAACCAGACTACAATGATAATTGTTTTGTTTTCACTAGCTCACTTTATCCATTCAGATTAAGACATATGATGAAGGTCTTCCTCTTTCAGTAAAAGTGGCTGATATCAAGCTGAAAAGTTCATTATCGCCACCTACAGGACTGGAGTATAACCGAGTATAAAGTTTCATTTCAGTGTCTTGGCAACCATTTTACTAAATGCTGTTGAAGAACTACGTTTCTTGGCAGAAGAATGATTATTTGTTATCAATTAATTATATATATTTTTGTTTCTGTTTGATTGTTATGAAACCTTGTCAGGTATATGTAATAACCATTTTCTAAAAGCAATAAGTCAAGGCCATGGTTTACAGTGATTTTAGAACAGCTAAAGCCTGATTTGCAAGTTCCTGGGAAACATCCCTTTGATCAGAGACAAATCGGCGAGCAATCAGCACTCGCCAATCGGCAGTGGATCGTTATGTGTGACCTAAAACACATCAAAGAAGCTCGCAGACACATCACTGAGGCCAGACACATATTTGGCATGGTAAATATCTGGAGCTACAACCAATGAGAGAGCGAGGCATGGGGTGAGGTCACTGTTAGGAAGGGAAACCCATGAGTGCTAATCCATTCTTTACTCACTTTCTTTGTCGTATCCTTTTTGGGGTTTCTTCAACACAAATCATCGCACAAACAGCTCGCACCTGTTGCATCTGTCTCGCGTGTGTTTTCGCATCATGTAGCCGTGTCACTTCTCATGCGTGTTTTCATGACAAAATGTGGTTTGGACACCACATGCAGAACAAAATCACCAGTGTTGAATTCACACCCTACAGTGTTTATATAAGTCCACTGGACTCATATAAACACTCTGGGTATTGATTTAACTCTAGGGATTTTACTCTTTAGAGTCATTGGGTGACAGAGTTGTTGTCAGATCCTGTAGTATGTGACCCCCGTGTCCCAGAGCAGTCACGTACATTTCTCACACATTAGTCACATATTAGTCACACATCATACAGTCTAAACACAACATACTATAATTTAATATAATAAGTAGTTAAAAATTCTATATGGAAATAGCTTGTAAATAATTAAAACATATCTTGTAAATATTTATAACATGGTTACATGTGTGTAACTAAACAACTGTTGTAAAGTCTTAACATTTAAGCTAAATTTACAGTAATTAAAAATATAAAATAGTACACATATCCTACCCCATGCTGTAATCTTAATTATAATCTTTCATTTTAATTAACCTTGGAAAATGTGTACAAATTATTGTGAGTTATACTGAAAGTGTTTTAATAAGGAAGACTGGGAATTTGTGGTAAAATCTGTATTCATAAATAGTAAACATGACTATATAATATAGAGATATAGTAACACTCATCTAACTACACATTATTCATATTTTATCCATAGTTAGTATTTGTAACTATTACTCACTCCGTATGTGTGAGTGATTCATGGGGACACATGAGAATGTGCAGTTAGACGGTCATGATAAAGTTCTTACAGTGTTTTAAATAAATCTATGGAGGAAAAAAAGTTTTGTATTTCCTGTGTAACAGAGAGAGCAAGAGCAGAACTGAGTGTATCTCCACAGAGCTGGCTATTACAGTTTAATATCTTCTATCAAATGTTAAATATAAATGTTTATTTTAGACACAAAGCGTATGTTAAAGCACAATGAATCTACTGCTTATGTTATAAAGAGAAAAACAGTTCTGACTCCATTTCATACAAACAGGAAAACCCAAACCGACTGTGAGAGTGAATCCTCAGAGCTCCGTCTACACTGGAGACACCATCACTCTGATCTGTGAGCTGCAGTCGACTGGATGGGAGATTCAATGGTATAAAAATAATCCACAGCTACAGTCTCTGAAGAGTGAAAAAGCAAACACACTTAAAATGACAGTCGATAATGCAGGAGAAACAGAGTACAAGTGTCGTGCATTCAGGAGAAACTACGAGAGATGGTACTACTACTACCACTACTACTGCACAGAGCTCAGTGATCCTGTCAGGATTACAGTGAGAGGTAAGTCATGATTTTTTCCCTTTTCACCACAGGTTTATTAGAAGGGATGAAACTAAATATTGCTTAATTATTGTAATTCCTTGTTATTCTAGAATGTTCAAATGATCTTTAATTACAAATGTTTTAAAAGTATTTGTCATTTGTAGCTGGTGAGATCCAATGCACCAAACAAAGAAAAATAAAAAGGTAAAGTTATAACTTTAAGATTTCCATCATGGGGAAGTCTTCAGGACAGAGGAGTTTATGATTTGCACTTTCCTGTAAAATGACAAGCTGCGTTTTTACATCACTCAGTATTTTTCTATAACAGTGTGACACTGAGTGTTTTATTACTCACTTAAACTTTATTAAAAGAAGGAAAAATACACAGAATACAGTACGTCTGAAACCAGAAACTCCAATGTGTGAGAAATGTAAGAAATTATCTTCACTTCTTTACAGTCTAAACACAAAATACTATATTGAATAGAAAAATAAGTAGTGACAAATACTATATATGGAAATATCTTGTAAATATTCATAAGATTATTTACAACTGAACTACACAAACAGTTTTTCACTTTTGTCACCAGCGGTTTAGACATTAATGGCTGTGTGTTGAGTTATTTTGAGGTGACAGCAAATTGACACTGTTACACAAGCTGTACACTCACGACTGTACATTGTAGCAGAGTGTCATTTCTTCAGTGTTGTCTCATGAAAAGATATCATCAAATATTTACAAGAATGTAAGTGGTGTACACACATTTGTGAGATACTTCATATACATATTAGTCTTGAGAAGTTCACCTCATTACACCGTGAGCAGAGCCTCAACGTACTTGAATGGAAATAAAAACAGAAATACCAGGGAGTGAGGAACTCCGAATCACCAAGACATATATGCGTTTGCCAAAATAAAGGTTCTTAAATAACAGGTAAGCTCCCACCTCATTGGTCTGCCAAAGCCATCCCCTGAGCAGGGCCAATAGGATAGTTAAATCACTTATCCTGCCACACGCTCATGAAAAAAATATCATGTGCAGTTAGACATTCATGAAAATCTTCTTACTATTAAATAAATGTAGATAACATGTTTTGTATTTCCTGTGTACAGAGAGACCAGGGGCAGTACTGAGTGTATCTCCACAGAGCTGGCTGACTGAAGGAGACTCAGTGACTCTAAGCTGTGAGATTACAGACTCCTCTGCAGACTGGACATTCAGCTGGTACACAGCTGTTCCCTACAGAGACGGCTTAACTCAAATAAAAAATAATCATGGCTATATCATGCATGTGGAGCTCCTCTCAGACAGCAGCAGAGGATCTGGAGGCAACTACACTCTCAGTCCTGCTGCTCTTAAACACACAGGAGTTTATATGTGCAGAGGAGAGAGAGGAGAACCAGCCTTACTCACACAGTACAGCAATCCACAGCCACTATGGATCACTGGTGAGGAAAATAACAGTGGGTTTAGGTTAAATAGTAAAGGTGTGGATGTGTGAATGTAAGAAGAGATTCATGTAACATTTATTTATTAATATGTATAAGGAAGTTAAAGACCCTAAGTGCTGGTAGAGTTTTTTCCCTTTGTGTCATTGGTGAAAAAAGCCATGTTGTCACGTTTGGCGGATGGAGGCGAAGCAATTGCAGATTTTTAAATATTTATTTTAATCACCACCGAAATAACGAAACCAAAAACACTAGAACAACTGGGCATAACACTGTGGCAAGAAACACACACGGAGACAGAAGTGACGTGAGTCTATAACAACGAAAGACCAGGGAAAAGTGCAGACAAGGACTATAAATACACAATGGTGCTAATTAACAAAAACGTGAGTCAGGTGCATGTGGTCAGGTGGTGTACTGCAGTGGCTGATGGGACTTGAAGTCCGGGTTCCGGATATGTGACAGATCCCCCTCAAACGCTACACCTGGGCGGGAGCCCAAAATCAAAGGGCCCCCCTCCGGGGTCCCGGCCCTCCGGCCCAAAGTCCCCCAGCAGAACCAGGGGGGCGAGCAGCTGCCACCTGGCACAAGGAAGCGGGTGGAAGTCCTTGGCAAAGCATGAAAGAGAGGGCGACATCCCCCACGGGACAGGAGAGCGGAGCATGCCTCACCGCGGTTCCAAAGGGGAGCCAAGTACCTGACGAGGCGCCGGGGGGAGGCGAGGGTCTCCGCGAGGCTCACGGGGGGAGCGAGGTTCTCCGCGAGGCTCACGGGGGGAGCGAGGTTCTCCGCGAGGCTCACGGGGGGAGCGAGGTTCTCCGCGAGGCTCACGGGGGGAGCGAGGTTCTCCGCGAGGCTCACGGGGGGAGCGAGGTTCTCCGCGAGGCTCACGGGGGGAGCGAGGTTCTCCGCGAGGCCAGGGAGAGGAGCGAGGTTCTCCGCGAGGCCCGAGGGAGGAAGCGCTCCGCTGCCGGAGCATGAGGGGGAAACAGAACCTCCGTGGAGCAGGAAGGGGAGCGACCCACTGAGCGCAGCGAGGGAAAGGAGCGACGTCTTCGGCGGAACGTGGAGGCAAAGTGACGTCCTCAGCGCAGCAGGATGGCAGAGAGAACCGCAGCAAAGCAGGAAGGCGACGACGACCTCAGCCGAGCAGGAAGGCCGAGCGACGTCCACAGCCGAGCAGGAAGGCCGAGCGACGTCCACAGCCGAGCAGGAAGGCCGAGCGACGTCCACAGCCGAGCAGGAAGGCCGAGCGACGTCCACAGCCGAGCAGGAAGGCCGAGCGACGTCCACAGCCGAGCAGGAAGGCCGAAAACGCGCGCCACAGCCGAGCAGGGAAGGCGAGCGTCCACAGCCGCAGGAAGGAGGGCGAGCGATGCCACAGCCGAGCAGGAAGGCGGACCGGCGTCCACAGCCGAGCAGGAAAGGCCGAGCGACGCACCGCCGAGCAGGAAGGCCGAGCGACGTCCACAGCCGAGCAGGGATGCTGGCGGCGTCCACAGCCGGGCAGGGATGCTGAGTGGCGTCCACAGCTGAACAGGAAGGCTGTGCGACGACCACAGCTGAACAGGAAGGCTGTGCGACGACCTCAGCTGAACAGGAAGGCTGAGCGACCACAGCCGAACAGGAAGGCTGAGCGACGACCACAGCCGAACAGGAAGGCTGAGGCACCTTAAGGTAGCTGAACAGCGGGGAGTCCCTGAGGTCAGCGAACATAGGTGAGTGGATGAGTCCGCGGAGCTGGAGCGTCCTCACACACAATAGCGGGGCGGCGGAGAGACTTCCTGCACAGGACTCACCGGCTGCGCACTCTGAGATAGCTGAACAGCGGGGAATCCTTGAGGTCGGCGAACATAGGTGAATTCATGAGTCCGCCCGGAGCTGGAGCGTCCTACACACATAGCGAGTGGCGGCGAGAGACCTCCTGCACAGGACTCACCGCTGTGCGACTCTGAGGTAGCTGAACAGCGGGGAATCCCTGAGGTCCGCGAACATAGGGGAATCCATGAGACCCATGGGGGAGGGAGGGTGGGAGCAAACTGCCGAATCCGGAAAAAAAATAAATAAATAAAAAATCTACTGCCTCGTAATCACGGTCTTTCGTTCTGTCACGTTTGGCGAATGGAGGCCGAAGCAATTGCAGATTTTTAAATATTTATTTTAATCACACGAAATAACGAAACAAAAACACTAGAACAACTGGGCATAACACTGTGGCAAGAAACACACACGGAGACAGAAGTGACGTGAGTCTATAACAACGAAAGACCAGGAGAAAGTGCAGACAAGGACTATAAATACACAATGGTGCTAATTAACAAAAACGTGAGTCAGGTGCATGTGGTCAGGTGGTGTACTGCAGTGGCTGATGGGACTTGAAGTCCCGGGTTTCCGGATACGTGACACATGTGCTGTGTTTTTGTGCTGTCTCCGTCCCTCATCTAGTCATTGGTTTATTTTCCTGGAAACAAAGAGGACTAAGGAGATGATTAAGGATTGAGGATCTATGGGCAGGAGGATTTTATTATAAAAGCCAGAAAACCAGATCAGGTCAAAGAGATGTAACTGAATACACAAAGAACATGTTAATAAGAAGCGCAATATTCTGGAGTTGTTTGTTTGTTTTCAGAAAGCTTGCCAGAAAAACAAGACCATGCCTGCTTCAGGTTTAAACATAAATACAAACACAGATATGACTATTAGGAGAACTACACAGTTACAGATACAGATGATGTCATTATGTTACACTGTTAGTGAACACAATACAAATAGCAGAGCTGTAAAACAGGAAAGGGTCAAACACAGTAAAGTACAATATAAGAGAGCAGAGGAAAAATCCAAAAGAGTACTCAAAAGTAAAGGGTTAATTAAACATGGCTCTGAACTTTACAGTGGTGTGAAAAAGTGTTTGCCCCCTTCCTCATTTCCTGTTCCTTTGCATGTTTGTCACACTTAAGTGTTTCGGAACATCAAACCAATTTAAACAATAGTCAAGGACAACACAAGTAAACACAAAATGCAATTTGTAAATGAAGGTGTTTATTATTAAAGGTGAAAAAAAATCCAAATCAGCATGTTAAAACATACTATAATTGTGGTTGTCCACACCTGAGTTCAATTTCTCTAGCCACACCCAGGCCTGATTATTGCCACACCTGTTCACAATCAAGGCATCACTTAAATAGGAGCTGCTTGACACAGTAAGGTCCACCAGAAGATCCTTAAAAGCTACACATCATGCCGAGACCCAAAGAAATTCAGGAACATTTTTTCACACCACTGTACATTGTGCAAATGCATGTGCTGACCCTAATGTAATGTACAATGAGGAAGTGACCTGGAGATGGTGTGCTAGAGCTAGGCTAATACTGAGATGATGGTGACATCTGGTGGTCACGTGATGTTGATGTGATGCCCTGATCATGTGCACCTATTCCTAATTTTACTTCAAACACTTTTTGTATTTATTTTACTTTTACTTTATATGTACATGCACTTGTATTCTCATTATATTGCATATTGCACTTATTCTTATTTACACGGCTCTCTTCGGTGTTTAAGGGGAATCTCCTCCAGTCTCTCTGACCATCAATCCCACTCAACACTTTACTAATGACTCTCTCTCACTGAGCTGTGAGGACCAGAGTAACTCTACTGGATGGAGAGTGAGACGATACACACACAGTGAGAGAGTGTTAGATTGTTCATGGTGGGGATCAGTTACAGGATCTACATGTGAAATCAGCTTCCTCTCCACATCCTACACTGGAGTTTACTGGTGTGAGTCTGAATCTGGAGAAAACAGTAATCCTGTCAACATCACAGTGCATGGTGAGTCTTCATGTAGTATGATTATTGTTAAAGGAAAAGGGAAATGTTTCATTACAGAATATTCAGAACTCTGAGTTTCTAACTGGGAGAACTGTTCAACAAGACAAAGACATTATTTTCCAGACCGAGTAGAAGTACATACTTACTGATAATGATAATGAAATGAGTAAAGTGAGTGTAAAATGAGTGTAGACATGCTGTGGTATTTAAACAGTGTCTTTAATAGAGTGTGAAGGTGGAACCTGAGTTGTATCAGTGAACTTGATCATTAAAAATGAGTGCAAAGTGCTGTGACTTTCACCTTCACTCACAAGCAAAGTGTAGATGGTGGGGAGCGAGGGGAAAAGGAAGTGTACATGTCTCAGTGCTCAGTGCTGTCATGTGTGATAGTTTCTCTGCACACTCTCTTCACTTTCCCCACTCTCACAAATACATGTGTGCACAATTATTGGCTCCTTGAGTTCAGTTTTAATGTCCACATTCACTGACACGGCTCTGTTTTCTCAGGTGATTCACCCTCACACTCTCTATTAAACATAATTTGTAAACACCATAATGTGTTTTATCAAGTTACTCATGTTGTAGTTTCTCCTTTATGATCATTTCACAGAGCCCAGTTTGCAGTCTGTTTTACTCTGATCATTAAATACTTCCAGATCACTTTCATTTTCAGTCGTCTGTTCATTAGTATGAGAATAGACACAAGGCTTATATCACATAGCAGCACATCAGATGTCAAAGCTATCAGAGCTTTTTTTAAACAATTACCTAAAAATGAGCATGATGATACCCGATACCAGTTCTAGTCCTTAATTGCGACTGTGGATACAGATTCCACAGGTTTTAAATTATGTATATTTTAAATAAAGATAGCATTTATTTGTATTGTCAATGTGTTACAGATGGTGATGTGATTCTGGAGAGTAATATTGAATTACAGATAAATTAGTTTCATATAGAATTACACCTTAAACTAGGGATAACTTGTCTGTGTCTGGATAAAGAAATATTCATGTTGTAATCCTTTTTGCTGTACATGTGATTTTCTGTGTTCTAGGTGGTGATGTGATCCTGGAGAGTCCTGTCCATCCTGTGACTGAGGGACATCCTCTGACTCTACGCTGTTTATATCGCTACATAAAGTCTTCAACCCTCCGAGCTGATTTCTATAAAGATGGATCAGTTCTCCAGACACAGACTACAGGAGAGATGATCATCCGAACTGTCTCAAAGTCCGATGAAGGTTTCTACCACTGTAAACACCCAGAGAGAGGAGAGTCACCGAAAAGCTGGGTCTCAGTCAGAGGTGAGAAATCATTTCAATATTCATTTAAATACAACTGTGACTGAATGTGTTGAACTCAGTATCTTTACATAATGTAATCTATAGTGCTTAGTTTATGTAAGTACATGTACAGTATGGTATTTGTGCACGAGTGAACATGGATTTATTTCTACTGCAGTTTGAGTAAAATATACAAACAGTTCATCATGAATAAAGTGTTATTATAATGATTATTTTATTCAGCGTCAGGTCCATCAGGTGTAGAAGCTCCATTCTCAGTGCTCATGCTGATCAGTAGTGTAGTGACGGCCTCTCCGTATCTGCTGGTGACCATCATTCTGCTGGTCAAATGTTACAGAGCTCGAGGTAAGAACTCTTTCAGTACGTTTCACATAATGAACAAACTAACTTTAATTACTGCCAGAAAAATATTTTCACTTCATTTGACTCACTATTAGCATTTTAAAAAATAAAAAGTTTTAAAATGTTTTCTAAAATGCACTTTTAAGATTTAAATGTAAGTATGATGTGATATAAAACACAGCATTTCTGTTTCTGCTGAGGTCTGACAAAGCATCTAAACATTACAAATAACTCCAGTCTTTTAGAAAATACACATCTTGTCACATTATTTATATTTAAAACACATTGTAACATACATAACAAATATATTGTAGCTAATATAATATATGATGGATATAATTATTCATGCAGATATAATCGCATTTAATAGAGCAATAGGACACTAATAAAGTGTTTGTAATAATTGATAAAGAATCTCTGACCTACATTTTGCAGTTACTGAAGATGACTGAATGAATGATGTTTATTTTCTAACACATCTTTCCCTGAAGCTCTGTCACGTGTCACTTCACTGTCATTCATAAGCATTAAAACAACCACCCTTTAAACTGTGTTTAGGACGATATCAAATGCAGTTCGGTTGATTTTCTGCCATAAACACCTGGAATAAACTTTGAAATGAAACAAATGACTTTTTAAATGTCTTTAACAGCTCACACTGATGAAGAGAGAAATGAGAATGCAGTCATAGAGGAGTGAGCAAAGTTCATCTATAAAAAGAGGATGCATTTACTGTCAAATAATTTCATCATTTCTTGTTCTTTAATGCTTTGTGGGATTTTAAAATAATACTGATTTGTCATTTTAATGCCATGCTGTTATTTGCTCTGCATCTTATAGACACCTTCATTGTTCTGACTGGATTTGTTTAGCTAAAGCCTGCAAACCTCCTCATGAGGTGAACGTTACCATGTGTGTATCTCCAATAAAGCTTACGTGCTGCTAATGCAATACAGAGTAAAAAATGAACAAATACTCTCATAAAAATATTAATCAAGGGGAAATGTTGATGAAGAGAGTGTATATGGTTTAAATTGTGTTATTTCAGAATGAAAATGTGCAGTGTAATGTTTTCCAGTGTAGGTTGTATTTTCTGTAAACTGACTACAGTCAGAGCGGTTGGTGAAAAGCCCAGTGTTACTGGAGTTAAAGTAAGTTAAACTTTGTATGGATGCGATATAAAAACAAGTTCATTGACTGTTATCTGAAACATGGTGGGGAACTAATATTGTGCGTTGTGTCTTCTCAGTATTAGTTCTACCACTACTGTATTTGTACTGCTGTGTTTTTCTTCTATTTCTTTGTGAGATTAGCTCTAGTTGGATTACGAGGAGTAGATTTACAATCTCAGTTACACACTGTTGTTAGTTTTGTTCGACTTTTCAGCTGTGTGAACTTTAATTGTAGTTGTGTGAGGAGATTTGTGGATGAAATGATTTGATCAATTCAATATATGCATCATTATCAGTTCACTGAATTATTTAACCTGGTAGCAATAATGTATCATATGAAGTACGAGTAATACACTGAGAGAACTCTTGTACCTTTGTCAATATCAGCATTTTTAAAAAAATATATATATTTTTATACAATGATGTACTTTTCATTGTCTTATATTGTCTCTTGTCTCCTGCTTTAAGATTGTAATTTCCCACATGGGATTAATAATGTGTTAAATTAAAAGCAGAAACTGGATCCTGCAGTATTATTCAGTGTAAGTAGAGGATGTCAGTGCAGTAAAGTTCAGGAGTAAATGAAGAATCAAACAGAAGTGATATTACTCTTACTGCGTGTCTCCACACTGGTACACTGATGTACAGGACTAACATAACACTGAAAATGTCCAAAACACAACACAGGACATTAACGTTAAAGCAGTGGCAGTGATTCAGACAATCCAAAGCTACTTATAAAGTGAAACACAAGGTTTCACTGTTAAACCCTGATAGGTAACTTCCTCATGAGTGCATTTCTTCCCAGTGCTGCAGAGGGATTAAACAGTCAGGATTAGAGGTGTGTAAATCAAGCTTGTATCTAAATCAATGTTGTATATGAGCACTACCACAGTCTACACAAATGGGGACAATTTTTGGTAGGTTTCTGCAGTGAGGAACATCACACACTTCTTCCAGGAGAAAACTGTAGCAGGAAAATAGTTTCATGCATATTTTACTGTGTAAATAAACATTTATTCCAACTTGTTACTGTAAATGGTAAACCGCCAGCTGAGGGCAGCAGCGGTGTACAGTGAGAGCGGCCATTCAGGAAAACTGTTACACAGAATTCTCCAGGATAATTAACCTGGATTTCCTGCACTTGCCAGGCAGGATACTTAAGCACAGCCTTTGATAAAGCTTTCTAGAGGGGTGACTGGTATGGTATGTTAGGTCTTTGTCTGAGGTATGGTTTAGAGTGTATGAAGAAAAGATGAAGGAAGATAAGAATTAAAAGTATTAGAAACCGAGCTGAAATGAAAAGCAGATGAAAGAAAGGACTAGAGAAAGTGCACCAATCACACCCTAAACCCTGCCCTTAACTTTTATTTCCCCAATATAATATATAATATAAACCCTGCTCGGCCATTCATTTATCACACTGAACCATATTGTAACAGTTACCATATCATTTGTGTATGAGATTTTAAAACTCAGGCTGTTAGATGTCATTAGCTTGTGTTATGAAGGCAACGGAAGTGATATTTAGTGAGATAACTTGCTCTGGGCTTAACTTAACAGCATCATACTGACAGTTACAGTGTTTGATTTTACAACATCATGGCATAGAAGAAGCAAAAGAAAAGCCACAACTGGACCAGAGCTGAAACTTTATGTTTAGGTTCAGTTTGGAGAGAATGACGTTATCAAACACTGTTGAACAAATGGTACATAATCATTCCATTTGGGAGGAGAATTTTCTGGAAGATTGCGATAAATGTCTCTCTATCAACGTGGTGTTTGGCGACTGGATTTAAATGTCGAGAACCATGCACAGGGTTATAGGTCATTTTATAGAAGGTAAAAGATGCTGTAATCCTCACCGGCTCGGGAACACACAGTCTGGAAAAAGTCCAGAAAAATAACTGACATGACCAGTTCACACAGGATTAAAATCACAGAGAAGCTCTGGATATTATTACATTACACCTCATCCCCATATAAAACTAGTCCTGTCTGAATAGTACTAAAATATTATAAAAGAATATAGACATTTCAGCAGTATTACCAATTGTAACTAAAATAATAAACATCAATGATTACATTATAATTAAAATAGAAAACGGATTGAAACACAGTGTATGAACTCTTATTACACCTTAGACATTTATAAACTGATCAAATGTTTGCGTGTCCAAATATGTCAAAAAAGTCAACAATTTCCATGGGGTGTACTTATTTTTTCACATACAGTACTACTCTTTAAAAAAGTGAGTTTTGGCCTGGTTGTTTCCTCTCCTCAGTTACAATGTAGTATTATGAATTAATGTCTGAATGAAAGTCGGAGTTTTCACGGGAAAATTGAATGGAGGAGGAGCACAGTGAGTGGGTGGGGCTTATGATTGAATAGGACACAGGGTATTTTCACTTCAGCTGATGTAACAATCAGCCTTCATGTTTTAAATCATTCAAATTATGTAAATGATTCGATTCAATGAATAGGAAAGTCTACTTTTAAACATTTCCAGCTGTAGAGACTTCTAATAGTTTAATAATAATAATTTTTCTGGACTGCCTCACATACAGTAAATAGTGTATTTAAACATTATTTTAAAAAAGATAAAAGTCAGACTGAATATAATACAATTTCATATCATTTCAAGTACTTGAACTGACATGCATTCAAAACACATTTCTTCTTCACTACATCACCAGACTGATCCTACTTTCATGCATGGTGTCAGGGTTTTCCCCCTCGCTCCGGCCGCTGCATGCAGAAGTTGTTCTTCTCCAAGTTATTGACCTGGTTCTGTTTTCTTGTTTGTGTATTTTGGATTATCCCTGCTACTGCTGTGTGCTGATCGCCTGACCTGTGCCTGTGTTCTGTTCACTGATCTTCATTCATGATGTGGATTTGTCCGTTTGTCCTTTAAATTAAACACCTTTAACTGCACTGAGATCTGTCTCTACTGGCCATTTGTGACAGATAGACTGAATTGAAAACGATCAATAACAATCTAAAATCAGTAAATACAGTGTTTAAAACTTCAATCTAATCATGGATTTAAATGGAAAATATACTGAATATCAGTCGTGTAAGAAAATATATACGAAAACATCTTGTATCAAATGTTAAATATAAATATTTTAGACACAAAGTATATGTTAAAGCACAGTGAATCTACTGCTTATGTTGTAAAGAGAAAAACAGTTCTGACTCCTTCATCACTTCATACCAACAGAAAAACCCAAACCGACTGTGAGAGTGAATCCTCAGAGCTCCGTCTACACTGGAGACACCATCACTCTGATCTGTGAGCTGCAGTCGACTGGATGGGAGATTCAATGGTATAAAAATGATCATCAGTTACAGCCTTCGAGCACTGAACAAACATACACACTCAAAGTGACAGACAATAATGAAGGAGAAACAGTGTACAAGTGTCGTGCATGCAGGAGAAACTACTACTACTACTACACAGAGTTCAGTGATCCTGTCAGGATTACAGTGAGAGGTATGTCATGAATTTTTTTCTTTTTCGCCACAGGTTTGTTAGAAGGGATGAGAGAACTATATTGCTTAATTATTGTAATTCCTTGTTATTCCAGAATGTTCAAAATAATCTTGAAATACATCTGTTTTAAAAGTATTTGTCATTTGTGGCTGGTGCAAATGCAAAACATTAAAAACATGTTAATTAACAAAGAAAAGAAATACAGGTCAAGCTGTAACTTTACATTTTCCAAAATGGGGAAAGTCTTCAGGACAGGAGTTTATGATTTGTAGTTTCTCTGTAACATGACAAGCTGTGTTTTTGTTCTTTATTCATTAAAAGAGAGAGAAAAAAGAGAGGCTGGTGAGGGAACTGTTTATAGCTGCTATAATGTAAGTGAGAACAGGAACTAACTTGTTTACAGACATTCCACAACAATAAATGTAACAATAAACGGATTAAAAGTAAAATGTCATTTATTAATAAATGTAAAAAATGTAATCATTGTCAAATTGCTGTGGTTTAAAAGGAATAAAACACATGAGGACATGCTGTTATAGGAAAATAATCAGTTCTTCATGGTGGAAACAGAAACTCAGCTTCATGACACCTCCACATCACTCAGTATTTTTCTATAACTGTGTGAGACTCAGTGTTTTATTACTTATTTACACTTTGTTAAAATAAGGAAAAAAATAAACATTATAAAACAGATAGGTCTGGTGCTTGATTCTGATTGGCTGAGCTTTGTTCAAAGCCATTGTAAATCACTCTGTAAACCCACGTGACCTCATTAGATCAGTATTACTGCACTAGATTTTGTTAACATTTGTTATGGTAATAATACCAGTTTCTGGAGGGGAAAAAGAAGTACGACATCCTCTATTCTTCAACAGCCATGTTTTCTTTTAAATACACTTTTTTGTCAGCTGGGTAACATACAATAATAAACCAGACTAAAATGATAATTGTTTTGTTTTCACTAGCTCACTTCATCCATTCAGATTAAGACATATGATGAAGGTCTTCCTCTTTCAGTAAAAGAGGCTGATATCATGCTGAAAGGTGCATTATCGCCACCTACTGGACTGGAGTATAACCGAGTATAAAGTGTTTAATTTCAGTGTCTTGGCAACCATTTTGCTAAATGCTGTTGAACATTCTTGGCAGAAGAATAATTATTTATCAATTAATTATATATATTTTTGTTGCTATTTGATTATGTTATGAAACCTTGTCAGGTATATGTAATAACCATTTTCTAAAAGCAGTAAGTCGAGGCCATGGTTTACAGTGATTTTATAACCACTAAAGCCTGATTTGCAAGTTCCTGAGAAACATCCCTTTGATCAGAGACAAATCGGCGAGCAATCAGCACTCGCCAATCGGCAGTGAATCATTATGTGTGACCTAAAACACATCAAAGAAGCTCGCCGACACATCCCCGAGGCATCAGCGACGCCAGACACATATTTGGCATGATAAATATCTGGAGCTGTCGGGTGACTCCACACCCTGTGGGGTGAAAACTGTCGTCACTGACAGTGATTGCGGTGATGACTTACAGCCGATGAGAGAGCAAGGCATGGGGTGAGGTCACAGTGAGGAAGGGAAACCTGCGAGTGCTAATCCATTCTTTACTCACTTTCTTTGTCGTATCCTTTTTGGGGTTTCTTCAGCACAAATCATCGCACAAACAGCTCGCACCTGTTGCATCTGTCTTGCGTGTGATTTCGCATCATGTAGCCGTGTCACTTCTCACGCGTGTTTTCATGACAAAATGTACAGTGGGGGAAAAAAGTATTTGATCCCCTGCTGATTTTGTACATTTGCCCACTAACAAAGAAATGATCAGTCTATAATTTTAATGGTAGATTTATTTGAACAGTGAGAGACAGAATAACAACAAAAAAATCCACAAAAACGCATGTCAAAAATGTTATAAATTGATTTGCATTTTAATGAGGGGAAATAAGTATTTGACCCCTTCTCAATCAGAAAGATTTCTGGCTCCCAGGTGTCTTTTATACAGGTAACGAGCTGAGATTATGAGCAGACTCTTAAAGGGAGTGCTCCTAATCTCAGCTTGTTACCTGTATAAAAGACACCTGTCCACAGAAGCAATCAATCAATCAGATTCTAAACTCTCCACCATGGCCAAGACCTATGAGCTCTCAAAGGATGTCAGGGACAACTGGGTGAAAGTGTTGTGGTCAGATGAGACCTTTTTGGTATCAACTCAACTCGCCGTGTTTGGAGGAAGAGGAATGCTGCCTATGACCCCAAGAACACCATCCCCACCGTCAAACATGGAGGTGGAAACATTATGCTTTGGGGGTGTTTTTCATCTAAGGGGACAGGACAACTTCACCGTATCAAAGGGACGATGAAATCTTGGATGAGAACCTCCTTCCCTCAGCCAGGGCATTGAAAATTAAAAATAATTACTAAGTCATTACCAAGTACTAAGTCATGTTTTACAGAGGGGTCAAATACTTATTTCCCTCATTAAAATGCAAATCAATTCATAACATTTTTGACATGCGTTTTTCTAGATTTTTTTGTTGTTATTCTGTCTCTCACTGTTCAAATAAATCTACCATTAAAATTATAGACTGATCATTTCTTTGTTAGTGGCAAACGTACAAAATCAGCAGGGGATCAAATACTTTTTTTCCCCCCACTGTAGTTTGGACACCAGATACACAACAAAATCACCAGTGTTGAATTCACACCCTACAGTGTTTATATAAGTCCACTGGACTCTTATAAACACTCTGGGTGTTGATTAAACACTAGGAATTTTACTCTTTAGAGTCATCAGGTGACAGAGTTGTGGTCCGATCCTGTAGTGTGTGACCCCCGTGTCCCAGAGCAGTCACATAGTGTGAACACAATGACAAGTCATGTAGTCTGAACAGCAAAGCAATCTGCTGACGTTGAAAGTCGTGTAGTGTGAACTAGCCTTTAGCTGTCCTAAAATCACTTTAAACCACGGCCTCATGGGACTTATTGCTTTAGTACACAGTAGGTCTGAAACCAGAAATCTCCAATGTGTGAGAAATGTAAGAAATTATCTTCACTTCCTTACAGTCTAAACACAACATACTATACTTTAATATAATAATAATTAGTTAAAAATTCTATATATGGAAATATCTTGTAAATAATTAAAACATGGTTACATGTGTGTAACTAAACCTGAACTCCACAAACTGTTGTAAAGTCTTAACATTTAAGCACCAATTTACAGTAATTAAAAATATAAAATAGTACACAAATCCTGCCCCATGCTGTAATCTTAAATAGGAAAATATTATTTTTCATTTCAGTTAATCTTTGAAAATCTGTACAAATTGTGTGAGAGTGAAACTATTTTACTAATGAAGACTGGGGTTTTGTGGGAAAATGTGTATTTATAAATAGTAAACATGACTATATAATATAGAGATATAGTAACACTCATCTAACTACACATTATTCATATTTTATCCATAGTTAGTATTTGTAACTATTACTCACTCCTTAGTTGGTCTTTTGTAGTTAAACAGGGCTGTAAAATAAAGTGTCTCTGTAAGAAATTATAGTTAGTTATAGTTATACTGGTTGTATGTGTGAGGGATTCATGGGGACACATGAGAATGTGCAGTTAGACATTCATGATAAAGTTCTTACAGTGTTTTAAAAAATATATATAAATAAATAAAAAAAATTGTATTTCCTGTGTAACAGAGAGAGCAAGAGCAGAACTGAGTGTCTCCACAGAGCTGGCTGTTACAGTTTAATATCTTGTATCAAATGTTAAATATAAATGTTTATTTTAGACATGAAGCATATGTTAAAGCACAGTGAATCTACTGCTTATGTTGTAAAGAGAAAAATAGTTCTGAATCCATCATTTCATACAAACAGGAAAACCCAAACCGACTGTGAGAGTGAATCCTCAGAGCTCCGTCTACACTGGAGACACCATCACTCTGATCTGTGAGCGGGAGCGGTCGACTGGATGGGAGATTCAATGGTATAAAAATAATCCACAGCTACAGCCTCTGAAGAATGAAAAAGCAAACACACTTAAAATGACAGTCGATGATGCAGGAGAAACAGAGTACAAGTGTCGTGCATGCAGGAGAAACTACAACACTGGGCACTACTACTACCACTTCTACTGCACAGAGTTCAGTGATCCTGTCAATATTACAGTGAGAGGTATGTCATGATTTTTTCCCTTTTCACCACAGGTTTGTTAGAAGGGATGAAAAAAAATATTGCTTAATTAGTGTAATTCCTTGTTATTCTAGAATGTTCAAATGATCTTTAAATACAACTTTTTTAAAAGTATTTGTCATTTGTAGCTGGTGAGATCCAATGCACAAAACAAAGGAAAATAAAGAGGTAACGCTATAACTTTAAGATTTCCATCATGGGAAGGTCTTCAGGACAGAAGATATGAGTTTATGTTTGCAGTTTTCCTGTAACATGCCAGCCTGCTTTCGTTTAAAGTATATTTTCTATAACAGTGTGAGACTGAGTGTTTTATTACTCACTTAAACTTTATTAAAAGAAGGAAAAATACACAGAATACAGTACGTCTGTAACCAGAAACTCCAATGTGTGAGAAATGTAAGAAATTATCTTCACTTCCTTACAGTCTAAACACAAAATACTATATTAAATAGAAAAATAAGTAGTGACAAATACTATATATGGAAATATCTTGTAAATAATTAAAACATGAACTCCACAAACTGTTGTAAAGTCTTAAAATTTAAGCTAAATTTACAGTAATTAAAAATATAAAATAGTACACAAATCCTGCCCCATGCTGTAATCGTAATTATGAAAATAATTTTTCTTTTCAGTTAATCTTTGAAAATGTTGTCACGTATCCGGAAACTCTGGACTCCATTTCCCATCAGCCACTGCACTACACCACATGACCTCATGCACCTGATTCACGTTTCTGTTAATGAGCACCGATGTGTATATATATAGTCTTTGTCTGCACTCTCTCTTGGTCTTTCGTTATCGTAGACCCACGTTGTTTATGTCCGTGTCCTTGTCTCATGCCACAGAGTTTTTGCCACGTTGTCTTTGTTTCAAGGTTTGTTTGTTATTAAATGGTTAAATCTGCGATTGCTTCTGCCTCGACTCTCCAGCCGTTACAGAACGAAAGACCGTGACTAAGAAGCAGCAGATTTTTTTTTTTTTCGGATACGGCAGTTGACCCCCACCCTCCCTCCCCTATGGGACTCAAGGATTCCCCTCTGTTCAGCGACCTCAGGGATTCCCCTCTGTTCAGCTACCTCAAGGTCGCGCAGCCGGCGAGTTCAGTGGAGGAAGTCTCTCTGCCGCCCTGCTATGTGAGAGAGGACGCTCCAGCTCCTTGCGACCTCAAGGATTCCCCACTGTTCAGCTACCTTAGGGTGCCTCGGCCTCCCTGTTCAGCTGAGGTCGTCGCTCAGCTTCCCTGCTCGGCTGTGGACGTCGCTCGGCTTCCTTGTTCGGCTGTGGACGTCGCTCGGCCTTCCTGCTCGGCTGCGGACGTCGCTCGGCCTTCCTGCTCGGCTGCGGACGTCGCTCGGCCTTCCTGCTCGGCTGCGGACGTCGCTCGGCCTTCCTGCTCGGCTGCGGACGTCGCTCGGCCTTCCTGCTCGGCTGCGGACGTCGCTCGGCCCTCCTGCTCGGCTGCGGACGTCGCTCGGCCTTCCTGCTCGGCTGCGGACGTCGCTCGGCCTTCCTGCTCGGCTGCGGGCGTCGCTCGGCCTTCCTGCGGCTCGGCGGCGTGGCTCGGCCTTCCTGCTCGGCTGCGCGGACGTCGCTCGGCCTTCCTGCTCGGCTGCGGACGTCGCTCGGCCTTCCTGCTCGGCTGCGGACGTCGCTCGGCCTTCCTGCTCGGCTGCGGACGTCGCTCGGCCTTCCTGCTCGGCTGCGGACGTCGCTCCTTTCCCTCGCTGCGCTCAGTGGGTCGCTCCCCCCTCGTGCTCCGCGGAGAGCGTCGTTCCTCTCCCTGGCCTCGCGGAGAACCTCGCTCCCCCCGTGCGCCTCGCGGAGAACCTCGCTCCCCCCTTGAACCTTGGGGTGAAGCCCGCTCCGCACTCCTATCCCGTGGGGGACGTCACCCCGCTTTCATCCTCTGCCAAGGACGTCCCCCTGCCCCCCTGTGCCATTGTGGAAGCTGCTCGGCCTCCTGGTTTTGCTGGGGACTTTTTGCCCGGATGGCCGGGACCTCCAGGTGGTGGACCTTTTGATTTTGGGCGCTCCGGGAGTAGCGCCCTTAGGGGAGGGTTCTGTCACGTATCCGGAAACTCTGGACTCCATTTCCCATCAGCCACTGCACTACACCACATGACCTCATGCACCTGATTCACGTTTCTGTTAATGAGCACCGATGTGTATATATAGTCTTTGTCTGCACTCTCTCTTGCTCTTTCGTTATCGTAGACCCACGTTGTTTATGTCCGTGTCCTTGTCTCATGCCAGAGTTTTTGCCACGTTGTCTTTGTTTCAAGGTTTGTTTGTTATTAAATGGTTAAATCTGCGATTGCTTCTGCCTCAACTCTCCAGCCGTTACAAATGTGTACAAATTATTGTGTGAGTCATACTGAAACGGTTTTACTAATGAAGACTGAGATTTTGTGGGAAAATCTGTATTCATAAATAGTAAACATGACTATATAATATAGAGATATAGTAACACTCATCTAACTACACATTATTCATATTTTATCCATAGTTAGTATTTGTAACTATTACTCACTCCTTAGTTGGTCTTTTGTAGTTAAACAGGGCTGTAAAATAAAGTGTCTCTGTAAGAAATTATAGTTAGTTATAGTTATACTGATTGTATGTGTGCAGGATTCATGGGGACACATGAAAATGTGCAATTGGACGTTCATGATGAAGTTCTTACAGTGTTTTAAATAAATCTATGGAGGAAAAAAAAGTTTTGTATTTCCTGTGCAACAGAGAGAGCAAGAGCAGAACTGAGTGTATCTCCACAGAGCTGGCTATTACAGTTTAATATCTTGTATCAAATGTTAAATATAAATGTTTATTTTAGACACAAAGTATATGTTAAAGCACAGTGAATCTACTGCTTATGTTGTAAAGAGAAAAACAGTTCTGAATCCATCATTTCATACAAACAGCAAAACCCAAACCGACTGTGAGAGTGAATCCTCAGAGCTCCGCCTACACTGGAGACACCATCACTCTGATCTGTGAGCTGCAGTCGACTGGATGGGAGATTCAATGGTATAAAAATAATCCACAGCTACAGCCTCTGAAGAGTGAAAAAGCAAACACACTTAAAATGACAGTCGATGATGCAGGAGAAGCAGAGTACAAGTGTCGTGCATGCAGGAGAAACTACAACACTGGGTACTACTACTACCACTTCTACTGCACAGAGCTCAGTGATCCTGTCAGGATAACAGTGAGAGGTAAGTCATGATTTTTCCCTTTTCACTATGGAAATATATTGTAAATATTTATAACACGGTTACATGTGTGTAACTAAACACCTGAACTACACAAACTGTTTTTCACTTTTGTTGCCAGCGCTTTAGACATTAATGGCGGTGTGTTGAGTTATTTTGAGGGGACAGCAAATTTACACTGTTTCACAAGCTGTACACTCACTACTTTACATTGTAGCAAAGTGTCATTTCTTCAGTGTTGTCACGTGAAAAGATATCATCAAATATTTACAAGAATGTGAGGAGTGTACTCACTTTTGTGAGATACTGCATATACATATTAGTCTTGAGATGTTCACCTCATTACACTGTGAGCAGAGCCTCAACATACCTGAATCGAAATAAAAACAGAAATGCCAGGGAGTGAGGAACTCCGAATCACCAAGACATATATGTGCTTGCCAAAATAAAGGTCCTTAAATAACAGGGTAACTCCCACCTCATTGGTCTGCCAAGCCATCCCCTGAGCAGGATGGTTAAATGGGATAGTTAAATCACTTATCCTGCCACACTCATCATATCATGTGCAATTAGACATTCATAAAAATCTTCTTACTGTGTCTTAATTAATGCAGATAAAATGTTGTGTATTTCCTGTGTACAGAGAGACCAGGGGCAGTACTGAGTGTATCTCCACAGAGCTGGCTGACTGAAGGAGACTCAGTGACTCTAAGCTGTGAGATTACAGACTCCTCTACAGACTGGACATTCAGCTGGTTCACTGCTGTTCCATACAGAGACGACTTAACTCAAGTAAAAAACAATCATGGCTATATCATGCATGTGGAGCTCCTCTCAGACAGCAGCAGAGGATCTGGAGGCAACTACATTCTCAGTCCTGCTGCTCTTAATCACACAGGAGTTTATATGTGCAGAGGAGAGAGAGGAGAACCAGCCTTACACACACAGTACAGCAATCCACAGCCACTATGGATCACTGGTGAGGAAAATAACAGTGGGTTTAGGTTAAATAGTAAAGGTGTGGATGTGTGAATGTAAGAAGAGATTTATGCAACATTTATTTATTAATATGTATAAGGAAGTTAAAGACCCTACGAGCTGATGGAGATTTTTCCCTTTTTGCAGCATTTATGGTGCATGGATTATGCTGTGTTAAACCTGTCTGTGTTATGACCCATGCTATGGACTGTGGTTTTGATTCCAGATTAATAAACATAATTCTCAATGTACATGCACTTGTATTCTCATTATATTGCATATTACACTTATTCTTATTTACATGGCTCTCTTCTGTGTTTAAGGTGAATCTCCTCCAGTCTCTCTGATCATCAATCCCAACAGAACTCAACACTTTACTAATGACTCTCTCTCACTGAGCTGTGAGGACCAGAGTAACTCTACTGGATGGACAGTGAGACGATACACACACAGTGAGGGAGGGTCAGATTGTTCAGTGTGGGGATCAGTTACGGGATCTACATGTAATATCAGCTTCCTCTCCACATCCTACACTGGAGTTTATTGGTGTGAGTCTGAATCTGGAGAAAACAGTAATCCTGTCAACATCACAGTGCATGGTGAGTCTTCATGTAGTGTGTTTATTGTTAAAGGAAAAGGGAAATGTTTCATTACAGAATATTCAGAACTCTGAGTTTCTAACTGGGAGAACTGTTCAACAAGACAAAGACATTATTTTCCAGACTGAGTAGAAGTACATGCTTAACGAAACCCACACTGATAATGATAATGAAATGAGTAACTTACTGAGTATTAATCAATCAGGGATGTCATAGAACATTTTATTTCTCTCTGTTTATGTTGATTGCTGCTGTGTACAGATAACTCATTGTGCTTAGATTATGTGCAATATGCTGTGGAATTTAAAAAGTGTCTTTAATAGAGCTTGAGAGTGGAACCTGAGTTGTATCAGTGAACTTGGTCATTAAAAATGAGTGCAAAGTGCTGTGACTTTCACCTTCACAGCGAGGGGAAAGGAAGTGCACATGTCTCAGTGCTCAGTGCTGTCATGTGTGATAGTTTCTCTACACACTCTCTTCACTGCTCCATTCTCACAAGTACCTTTGTGCATAATACAGACAGAGTAGAAGTACATGCTTACCGATACCCACACTGATAATGATAATGAAATGAGTAAAGTGAGTGTAAAATGAGTGTAGACATGCTGTAATATGCTGTGGTATTTAAACAGTGTCTTTAATAGAGAGTGAAGGTGGAACCTGAGTTGTATCAGTGAACTTGGTCATTAAAAATGAGGGCAAAGTGCTGTGACTTTCACCTTCACTCACAAGCAAAGTGTAGATGGTGGGGAGCGAGGGGAAAGGAAGTGGACATGTCTCAGTGCTCAGTGCTGTCACGTGTGATAGTTTCTCTGCACACTCTCTTCACTTTCCCAACTCTCACAAATACATGTGTGCACAATTATTGGCTCCTTGAGTTCAGTTTTAATGTCCACATTCACTGACACGGCTCTGTTTACTCAGGTGATTCACCCTCACACTCTCTATTAAACATAATTTGTAAACACCATAATGTGTTTTATCAAGTTACTCATGTTGTAGTTTCTCCTTTATGACAATTTCACAGAGCACAGTATGCAGTCTGTTTTACTTTGATAATTAATTACTTCCAGATCACTTTCATTTTCAGTCGTCTGTTCATTAGTATGAGAATAGACTCAAGGCTTATATCACATAGCAGCACATCAGATGTCAAAGCTATCAGAGCTTTTTTTTATAGCTTTTTTTTGTCCATAGTTGCGACAGTGTGTTCACATGCTGTTGTGTGTCTGTGTGTACTAGTGTAAATGGATTTATTTGTACTGCAGTTTGAGTAAAACATACAAACAGTTCATCATGAATAAAGTGTTATTATAATGATTATTTTATTCAGCGTCAGGTCCATCAGGTGTAGAAGCTCCATTCTCAGTGCTCATGCTGATCATGAGTGTAGTGACAGCCTCTCCGTATCTGCTGGTGACCATCATTCTGCTGGTCAAATGTTACAGAGCTCGAGGTAAGAACTCTTTCAGTACGTTTCACATAATGAAGAAATTAACTTTAATTACTGCCAGAAAAATATTCTCACTTAAAGAAAAGTAGAAATCATTTGACTCACTATTAGCATTTTAAAAATAAAAAAGTGTTTTAAAATGTTTTCTAAAATGCACTTACAGTAAGATTTAAATGTAAGTATGAAGGAAGAGGTAGCATTTAATAGTGCAATTGGACACTAATAAAGTGTTTGTAATAATTGATAAAGAATCTCTGACCTACATTTTGCAGTTACTGAAGATGACTGAATGAATGATGTTTATTTTCTAACACATCTTTTCCTGAAGCTCTGTCACGTGTCACTTCACTGTCATTCATAAGCATTAAAACAAACACCCTTTAAACTGTGTTTAGGACGATATCAAATGCAGTTCGGTTGATTTTCTGCCATAAACACCTGGAATAAACTTTGAAATGAAACAAATGCCTTTTTAAATGTCTTTAACAGCTCACACTGATGAAGAGAGAATTGAGAATACAGTCATAGAGGAGTGAGCAAAGTTCATCTATAAAAAGATGATCCATTTACTGTCAAATAATTTCATCATTTCTTGTTCTTTAATGCGTTGTGTGATTTTAAAATAATACTGATTTGTCATTTTAATGTCATGCTGTTATTTACTCAGCATCTTATAGACACCTTCATTGTTCTGACTGGATTTGTTTAGCTAAAGCCTGCAAACCTCCTCATGAGGTGAACATTACCATGTGTGTATCTCCAATAAAGCTTACATGCTGCTAATGCAATACAGAGTAAAACATGAACAAATACTCTTATAAAAATATTAATCAAGGGGAAATGTTGATACAGAGAGTGTATATGGTTTAAATTGTTATTTCAGAATGAAAATGTGCAGTGTAATGTTTTCCAGTGTAGGTTGTATTTTCTGTAAGCTGACTACAGTCAGAGCGGTTGGTGAAAAGCCCAGTGTTACTGGAGTTAAAGTAAATTAAGCTTTGTATGGACGTGATATAAAAACATGTTCATTGACTGTTATCTGAAACATGGTGGGGAACTAATATTGTGTTTTGTGTCTTCTCAGTATTAGTTCTACCACTACTGTATTTGTACTGCTGTGTTTTCTTCTGTTTCTTTGTGAGATTAGCTCTAGTTGGATTACGAGGAGTAGATTTACAATCTCAGTTACACACTGTTGTTAGTTTTGTTCGACTTTTCAGCTGTGTGAACTTTAATTGTAGTTGTGTGAGGAGATTTGTGGATGAAATGATTTGATCAGTTCAATAAATGCATCATTATCAGTTCACTGAATTATTTAACCTGGTAGCAATAATGTATCATATGAAGTACGAGTAATACACTGAGAAAACTCTTGTACCTTTGTCAATATCAGTATTTGTAATATTTTGTATTTTTATACAATGATGTACTTTTCATTGTCTTATATTGTCTCTTGTCTCCTGCTGTAAGATTGTAATTAGTTTCATGTATATTTTACTGTGTAAATAAACATTTATTCCCATTTGTTACTGTTAGAGGTAATGCTACAATTCCAGCAGCCAACAGAGGGTACAGTGTACAGTGGTGTACAGTGAGGGCAGCCATTCAGGGAAACTGCTACCCAGAATTCTTCAGGCTAATTAACCTGGATTTCATGCACCTGCCAGGCAGGATACTTAAGGATAGCCTTTGATAAAGCTTTCTAGAGGGGTGACTGGTATGGTATGTTAGGGCTTTGATGTAATAATATATAATATAAACAGGCAACAGGAGTGATGTTTAGTGAGATAACTTGCTCTGGGCTTAACTAGAGCTCGACATGCTCCACCCCCAACTCCGCTACTGATCCACTGGATGAACATTTATCATGTCAGCAGTCACAAAAAATAATTCAGTAACAGCATCATACTGACAGTTACAGTGTTTGATATTACAACATCATGACATAGACGACGTTATCAAACACTGTGAACAAATAGTACATAATCATTCGGTTTGGGAGGAAATTTTCTGGAAGTTTGAGATAAATGTCTCTCTGTCAAAGTGGTGTTTGGCGAAAGGATTTAAATGTCGAGAACCACGCACAGGGTTATAGGTCATTTTATAGAAGGTAAAAGATGCTGTAATCTTCACCGGCTCGGGAACACACAGTCTGGAAAGTTCCAGAAAAATAACTGACATGACCAGATCACACGGGATTAAAATCACGGAGAAGCTCTGGATATTATGACATTACGCCTCATTCCCGTATAAAACTAGTCCTGTCTGAATAGCCCTTTAGACAGTGTGTGCTATAGCGGCCATTACAATGTGCTTTTTATCTGCTTTTGCTTTGCTGTGCACATTAAACACCTGGATTATAACTAGAAACACAAAACCATTATATTCACACATTATTGTGCAATCTCTGTCCTTTTTATTCCTTCATCATTAGGCATGCACACTGAAAATCAGCAGCAGGAAAAACGAAAACATTCACCATACATTATTTATTTAGATGATAGTTTGGCAAAAAAAGAAAAAGGCATGTCCATAAATATTTGGACACTGAGTAAGTTTCTGTTCTTATCTCTGTGATGCTCTGTGAGTAAACTTTCTCTCTGTGTCTTCATCAGAGTGAGTGGTGGGGTATAAAGTTGTTCACAGGACAGTAGTATAAGAGGAGATAATCATCACTAATAACTGAATATGCCCATGTGCAATTAGAACCAGGGGTTGTGTTACCCGAGTCCTGCTCCTGCTACAGATCTCAATTACATAGCTGTTTATTCTAAAGATAAGTGAGAAAACTTATATAAACATTAACATATTATAAAGTGACCATCGAGCCGTGAACATGTCCTGATTGTTACCAACACTAGCTAACTAGTGTATCAATATTGTCTTCATCATCAAATGTAACTTAAACACACTAGCTAACTAGCTAAAGAGATAATAATGTAAATAAAAGGCATATTTTAATCTGGAATATACCATTAATATACAGTTCAGATGCACTGTCACTCATGCATTTCAGTACCTAAACAATGTTCACAGTGACAACAGGAACACTACTGTTCATTACCGGATATGACGACACATGCAGAAAGTCATCGTACTTACCTGGAAAGAATACAATATTTTTCATCTCACTTCACAAAGGGACAAATTTGAATTTCATACATGTCTCTACCACATGACAAAATCTAGGTTTTGTCCCCTCACTTTTTCCTAATCTCAAATTTTCTTTCTGATTACCTGCCTGTCTCTGAGAATTTCTGAGTTGGACAGTCTCCAAATTAAGTCTCCAGTCATCCTCGGAGCAGGAAGGCGGAGAGCAGTTCTCCTTCAGTCGGAGGCGCCTGACCGCTTCTGGCGTGGCGTGGAGGCCCTGAAACAAATAGTCCTACCACTGTTTCTGTTCTGCTGCATAGTAGGAGGAGACAGAACAGAAACTAAAACAAACGCTTGTGTCCATTGTAAGCAAAGTCCTCATAGTTCTTACAAAATCCACAAGCGTGTGGTTCATGCACGCACGCACACTCAGGATCTCCGTGCATGTCGCCAATGCAGCACCATCTGCAGGCGAGATTGTAACAACAACCTCTTCACACATAAAATTACTCACGAGTTTAACTCAAAAATGAAAAATAATTGCATTGCAATGTATTGCTTTTATGGTATTACTTTTTCATGCATGGTAGGCTGATTGGCATATCCAAAGTGTCCATAGTGTATGAATGGGTTTGTGAATGTATATGTGATTGTGCCCTGCGATGGATTGGCACCATGTCCAGGATTTACCCCGCCTCATGGCCGATGCTCCATGGAGTAGGCTTCAGGTTTCCCTGTGACCCTGAAGAGGATAAGCAGTATAGAAGATGGATGGATGGATGTATTACTTTGTTTTCCGTTAAATATATTTTAATTTTGTTAAATTCTTCATTATTTTATTTTAGAGAAAGAAGAGAAGACTGCTGTGAACAAAACATTATCCAAAGCATCTTACTGTCACAGCTCAGCCGGATCAGAACTCCAAATCCCAAGATGCAACGCGTGCTACTCAGGCACGCATGCGCTCTCCATCCCCGGAGTTCTGATCCAAGACACCTGTCACTAATCACAGACTCACACTCAAGCACGGCTACTTAGGTTTGCCAGTCACAGAGTTGCATTGCGAAGTATACGCTCAGTGAACCTCTTTCTCTGCGTTACCAAGCCTTCCGATTATCTTTGATTACCTCGTTACCTCAACCTTTGTTTCCGCCTTCGACCACGCTCTTCGTCTTGCCCTCCTTACTCTGTTCGTCCGATCGCCTGACCCCTGCCTGTTACTCGTTTACGATTCTGCATTATCCTCGTCTCTACGCTGCGTCCGCCGCTTGCTCTTGCCTCCGTGCCCCTTCCCCACGAAAACGTGACACTTACAAATTAGAAAAATACAAGCAAAACAACCCAACTGTTCTCTCTACTTAGTTTTCTTTGAAATTTTTCCCCACATTACCACCTTATAAATATTTGGATTATACTTAATGTTCATTGAAAGATTTTTTGTTTTAATCTAAAGAAATCACAATTCCTAGATTGTTAATTACTTTAGCATAAGAATAGTCTGTGATCTGTATTCATTAAAGAATGGCACATCATATATATTTTTTTCCTTTTCTGTTTATAGTTTCATCGCATGCTGCTAAAAGGAGTTAGTTCCTGTTCTCACTTTTTTCTTTTTCTGCAGCTTGTCATGTTTCTAAAAAACAAAACAACACAAAGTGAAAACTCTTCTCTCCTGAAGATTTTCCATGTCTGAGAACTGTGTTAAACTTCTCTGTAGCTGAAAATCTGATTAACTCAGATAGATTACAGTAACGCCGTTTTAGCCAGAGTTTCTCAAAGTCCACATTCAATCTGACAGGATCCTGACTGGGACCAAGACATACAATCATATTACCGCTGTTTTGGAGTCCTTGCACTGACTCCCGGTCAGGTTATGTGTCGAGTGTAAAATGATGATGCTGACATACAGAGTTGAATACTGAAATATAACGTTTAGGGCGTCATTTACATTTTCACATGGGATATATATGTGTTGCATATCCTTTTTCCTTCAATAAGTGAAATGATCATTTAAAACCTGTTTTGCATTTCCTTGTGTTTTCATCACTGTCATATATTACATTTTATTTGAAGATCTGAAACCTTTTACACAGATAAATATGCAAAAAATATAGGAAACTTACTGCAATTCATACAGTAAAAGAAATAAGCAAATGAATGAAGCTATTAGTACAAAATACAGTGTTGCTTTATTTTGGACTAATAGCATGATACATGATATTATTTAGGAAACAATACTCAACTTGTCTCTTCATCGCGACAGCGACAGTGGTAAACAACAATGTGACAGCACACACGAGCTGAGATTTGCTCAACGTTGTAATGCAATAACACAACAAATCCAAATTTTTGAGGTGCCACAGGACTGTACCATAACAAGACAGAAAAGCGGTGAGGGAATCGATTTGAAATGAGAAAATGGGCCGAATGAAACGTCACCTTAATAATTATTATTATTTTTTACACAGAGTAACCTAGTAAAAGAATATAAAACAAAATTGTAAATACATAAATCCTTGCAGTTTTTAAAATTCTATGAAATACTAGCTGTTTAGACTGTACTGTTCTCAATACACATGAACAGACTAAAATTAGTTTTAATGGGTGGATAATATGGATAAAAAAATCTACCAGATGCAGCCACTAGAGGGCAACAATTTCATGAAAGTAGCTCTTTCATTGTGCTTTTTCAACACTTTTTTAAAGAGGGCGTGCACCTGATATACTGGCCACAAAGTGATCTTTATGGTGGAAAGATGGATCAGAATGCAAACGCAGATAAACAATGGCATTATTTATAAAGCTTGCAGGATAATCCAAAATCCATATTGAAACTCACAGTTCACAGAATGTATTTCTGTATCTAAAGTCTACAACAAGTAAAAAGAACATTAATTGAATAAATAAAATAAAATAAAATAAAAAGGAAATCTAATAGAAAAATTATTTTTCAAGCTCGATTTTAATACAGCCTAGATATGAGTGAGCAAGAAGTCAAAATTGAAGCATCTGCCACTCCAGAGCCTCTACACTGGCTACAGGCTGTGCTATCACAACAAAATAAACAGCTCCAACATGCCATTGCACCTCTACTCCAAATATTGGAAACAACAGAGGCTAGTTTGCTTGCTCTCACACGGCAGCCCCTTGCCACCACAGTAACACGTGATCCCTATCCACATGAAGACACTTCCACACTTTCAGCTGTCCCTGACAGAACCCACATGACAGATGGTGATGCCACAGGGCCTTCGGATGCTGAAGTGCATTTGCGGCTGAACTCGAGTTTGTCCAGGAACTGCAACCCCCCACTTTACATTGTAGCAAAGTGTAATTTCTTCAGTGTTGTCACATGAAAAGATATAATCAAATATTTACAAAAATGTGAGGGATGTTCTCACTTTTGTGAGATACTGTATAATATATACACACACAGTGGGGAAATAGGTATTTTTTTATCAACATTTTTTTCAGTAAATATATTTCCAATGAGGCTATTCACATGTGTCACGTATCCGGAAACTCTGGACTCCATTTCCCATCAGCCACTGCACTGCACCACATGACCACATGCACCACCACATGCACCTGATTCACGTTTTGGTTAATGAGCACTCATGTATATCTAGTCTTTGTCTGCACTGGTGTCTTGTCTTTCGTTGTTGTAGACTCATGTCGTTTATGTCAGTGTTTTGTTTCTTGCCATAGTCTTTTGCCAAGTTGTCTTTGTGTCTTTGTTTCATAGTCTGTTTGTTTGTTATTAAATGTTTAAGTCTGCACCTGCTTCTGCCTCACCCGTGATTCGTGACATGACATTTTCACGAGATATCAGTATTAACTCAAGAAATCTACACATATAAAGAACATTAAAATCCATAAATGAAGTTATGTGTAATAAAGAGGAATGACACAGGGAAAAAAGTATTGAACATTCTAACTGAAATGTATTTAATTCTTAGTGGAGAAGCCTTTGTAATAACAGCTTCAAGATGCTTCTTGTATGAAAAAATTAATGGGTCACAGTATTCAGGCGTGGTTTTGGCCCGTTGTTCTAAACATATTGTCTTTAAATCTTGTTCAACTGGATTTGAGTCAGGTGATTGGCTGGGCCATTCTACCACCATGATTATTTTTCTCTGAAACCAAATGAGAGTTTCCTTTGTTGTATGCTTTGGATTGTTGTCCTGTTGGAAAGTCCACTCATGTCTCATCTTCATCATCCTGGTGGATGGCAGCAGATTCTTCTCAAGAATCGCCTGGTAAAGGGCTCCATTGATTGCTCCTTTAATTATATTAAGTCTGCCAGTACCATGCGATGAAAAACAGCACCACACCATGATGCTTCAACCTCTACACTTCACTGGTTTTATAGTGCTTTTAGGGTGATGTGCAGTGCCATTACTTCTCCAAACATGGTGTGTAGTATGACAGCCAAAAAGTTCAGTTTTGCTCTCGTCTGACCAGACTACACTCTCCCAGTATTTCATAGGCTTGTCCAAATGAGTTGTAGCAAACTTTAAACAAGCTTCAACATGCCTTTTCTTTAGTAATGGAGTCTTGCAGGGTGAGTGTGAACAGTGAAGTGCATTGCCTATTGTTTTGTCTGATATGGAGTTCTCAACCTCCTGCTGCATTGTATCTCCTATCTCAGAAATCAAACAAATTACACCCAGTAACAAACTATAACTCTTGGTGACTTATTTCCGAATATTATTAAAGCCTTCCTCAAAGGACAAGAGTGACATCTCACACTGCAGAAAGATCCCGCAGAGACAAGAGAAGAACAAGAAAGGAGAGAGCAGAAGAAAAGGCAGGAAGAATAAAGAGTCATCGGGAATGCTGATCACAGACAACTACCACATGATCCTGCAATATCTGAGTGCCCAACAGATTGCTTTATCCACAATGGCTGATCGACGTTGGGACTGCTATAGAGAAAAGTTATAAGAATACGTATAACTTTAAGAACTAAAATGTTTTAACTAAAAATATTGCTGTTAATGAAGCAGCTAGCACACAAGTCTGCTTACTTAGTGAAAAACCACTTACTGACCCACATGAACATGGCCTAAACCCAGGTCTGACCCTGTGTGATATGAAAAGTTAAAGGTGGTGAAAAGCCTTGTTTTTTTATATGCTATAACTGAGATACGACTAATGAAACACACATACACACACACACACACACACACACACATACACACACACATATGCTTAAAGAAATGCGTAGCAGATGTATACTCTTTTCTCTTTTCTGAAGGACAGCCCATAACCTGTCACGGTTTAACTTGTTGCTAAGGATACAAATAATTCTGATGTTAAGAATCCAATGTGTCTGGGCAATACTATATATTGCATGTGAAACTGTTTGTTCTTTGCCAGGACATTTGTGGTGACAATTTAATTATTATAGTTAATTACTGTATTGACAATTGTTATCCTGCTTGGAACCAAATCCTCTTAGGATAAGAAAGTCGCTCCTTCCCCGACTGACACGCAGGCACGAAGCGGACAGCCTCGCGTCAGACACAACACCAGCCAGAATGACCATCACGGTGGGACAGAACCGCCGATACAACACCGGCCGGCAATTGGGGAGTCAGTCGGGAGAATTCCACCACTCAGGCGACAGGGGAAGGATATAAAAGGACACTCTCCCGCCCGTGCGCGGAGGAGTACTGACTCACAGACCATGTGCGTGTCCGGTTGCTGCATGAAGGTATTTCGACATCAGACCAGGCAATATAATTTCTCTCTCTCTCTTCATATAATCTTCCTGATGGTTCGGGTGCGGATAAAGACGTCAGCTGGTGAAACTTCACACGACGGTGGATGACGGCACGGGAAACCCCCATGTAACCCAGTGACAATACAGGGTTCAAATAACTTGTATTAAAATAGTGTAATGTCCCTTTAAGAAAATCAGCAATCAGGAGCGATAGCCCCGCCCCCAGCTGAGCATGATTAACAGGTCACGACGCCATTTTGTGATCCTGTGGAGACCGCGTGCGTGTGTGAGAAAATAGGAGACGCACATGATTTTGGCGACCAGAGGAAGATTATAGAATTACAGTGAACAAAGTGATAAAAGTGCGCGAATTAGCAAGCTAAAGAACCACTACAGAAGACAGGATAAGGAGGAGCAACTGGGATGTTTAGAGAAATCCCCGTTTGCATCTCTATTGTCTCTGTAAGTTAGTAAACTGCATGATGCTAATGCTGCTAGCTGTGTGTATTGAGTTAAGGGATGTTCACGGCTAGCGCTGTGGAAATCAATTACTGACTGATACAAGGGTTTAATCTCAAATAACTACTGAAATAGTAAGCTGATATTTAAGTGACCTGAGCACAGCAGCCCCTTGCTCATGTTTTAGGGGATATCTAAGTGAACTATATAGCATTCCTATTGGAGGGAAAGTTAAAAATATATATATACTATATGGTTTCCTATGATGATTTTACCTTAATGTTGGGTGTAGAATTGTGAAACCTTAATGTTTAAATTCTGTTGTGAGTGAACATTTTGTTATATTAAGGGTACTCTAATTAGAGTATTAGCATTTCAACTACAGTATATGTTGTAACTTAACTCAAGTAGAGCCTATACTGCCTACATTTTCTAATACAGGATAGGAGTAGCCTGATACAATTCTGGTTGATTTATCATCAGCTATTATTGAAAATAGTATAAGATAATACATGTTATATGCTGATTACTGTAGATATATTTAGATATTGGACTGAGATTTGAAGTTTGAACTGAAGTGTGACAAATAGGCCTAAACATGTGATTATTGAGTATTAAGTATGTGATGCTTAATGTTACATCATTGTTATGCTTTAGTATGATTGTTGTACAATATATAGATACATGGAATATCATTCTAAAAAGATGAAAACCTGTTTGCAAAAATACAACAGGTCAGGTCCCAAGAACTACCTCAAGTCTTATGGACAGAGAGAACTACTTGGAAGATACCTTTTTATTGATGGCGAGCCTCCCAGTGTGATCTTGAAGAGACGTCGATCAACTCCGCGAGTATACCTCCCTGGTGGTAGGACAGTATTGGCTGCCTGAGCTGGTACACATTTTTCAACCAAAAGTGCCAACCTTCTTCTTAAACAGGGAAACTGTCACAGAACAGGTGACACATGTTGACAGTAGATTGATTAATCCAGAACGTGATCACAAATTTAGACTTTACCGACCCGAAATGGGATGGAGGTCAAAAGACTCAATTACTTTAAAGGGCCCATTTTTTTATTTTCCTTTGTCTGTACATAATTGTTTCAAATGTTGTTTGAAAAGAACTAAGTAAAGCTTATATTGTTACAACTTATCTGGCATCATCCTTCCTTGTATGGGTTCAGTTTAAACCACTTGGCTCCTTACGAACCTAGCACAGTGTTGGCTCATATTTAGAGGATAGCATGGTTACACCCACATACTTCCTGGGAATCTTGACACACCCTCGAGAGCATCGCAACACCAGCCACACCCCCACAAAACCTCTCACACTCACCCACACACACCTCCCCCCTGCAGACAGAACTGCGTAAGAAAAATAGAGGCTTAATCACGATCACTACAACCAGCTTCCTGCTTATCTGTGCCCCGCCTTCCCCGGGCTATTTCCCTTACAATATATATATTGTTGCGATGGACTGACACTCGGCGCGAGAGGGAAGAAAATCGCTCCATCTCCAACTGCCATGCCGGTGCGAAGCAGGCAGCCCCGCGCCGGACCCTGCGCTAACCAGAAAGGACGCCATGGCGGGGAGGTCCCTCTGATGCCGTACTGTCCGGGGATTGGAGGATCGGTCGGAAGAATTCCACCACTCCCTAACTGGAAGGGGGAAATAAAAGGACGCCCTTCCGCCCCTGGAGGGTTGAGTACCGACTCACCGAAACGGTTGGCGTCTGGAACGGTTCGAGAACAGGTATTCCACGCATACTCGCTTTAAGGTGACTAATCTCTCTCTCTCCCCGTATTTTTTCAAGGCACCGACGAGGACGACGCCGGCTGAGATGACACGCAGCGCTGAGGGACGGCTCGAGATCCCCGAGGCTTCTTCCGGGATTCCCCCGACACCCCCCTGCGAGCATCACGACGTCAGCCCGCCTCCACAGACCTACACACACACCCACACAAACCTGCACTCTACCAGAACGAAAATAAAGCCTCAACGTTTGCCCTACTCCCGCCTCCGTGTCTCTGTGCTCCGCCCTTTCCCGCTACTATATATATATATTGTGTGTGTGTATGTGTGTCTGTATGTATGTGCACGACAATGCCCTTGTTCACAAAGTAAGGTCCATGAATGCATAATGATGTTGATTCTGTAATGGTGGAAAAGTCTGTTCTTGCAGTCAACGTGTTGGATGTGGAAGAAATGAGCAGGAGTAAAGATCTGAGTGACTTTGCCAAGGGCCAAATCGTTAAACAGCAGTGTACTTGCAAACATTTCTCTATTAACTTTTTTTTTGTAATTCCTCTGTTTATTACACTGTAATCAGAGCTGTGTAAAAATGTTTCCTTCACTATTTCACTCTGTTCATCTGTTAACCTCCACAGAGAAGCAGCATAAATAAATAAGATCACATCAGAGCAGAATCAGAGCCAGTCAGGAGCTCAAGACTGTCAGTCAGGACACACACTACTTTAGGCTTGTCAGACACTGTCTCAATGCCTGTTTATTTTTAAATCTGTTAATGAAAACCCATATACAATTTCAATTCCAAAAAAGTTGTGACGCTGTGCAAAAATGTAAATGAAAACAATGCAATGATGCAACTGCAAATTTTATAAACCAATGTTATTTACAACAAAATATAGAAAGAATATCAAATGTTTATACTGAGGAAATGTACCATTTTAAGAAAAAAAGTTATCTCACGTGACCTCTATCTCTCTCTGTAAGAACACAGGAAGTGGTAAGGCTTCAACACACACCACACTGCTCTGTCAGTCAGTCATTAGAGAGACAGGATGGAGTTCAGTCCACTCGCTGTGATGCTCTGTGAGTAAATGTTCTCTTTGTGTCTTCATTAGAATGAGTGGTGGGGTATAAAGTTGTTCATCTGCAGTCTGAATGTCCTGAGTGATGAGTTTATTATGTGATTAGAACATTGTGTGTACTTCAGCATGACTGCTCAGGTGGATCAGTGGATCCATATCTGTTATGAGAAGGGTTTAGTTTGATGTGTAACTACTCTCAGTAACTATGATAGTTCAACAGGTAAGAGTACAAGTAGAACAAGTTTAAAACACAGGGTTTAAATAATCTAATGAGTGTAAACGAGTCTGTATTGTTGGAATCTGTAGCTGATCTGTGTCCTGCTGTCATCTGCTGCTCAGTGACAACCTCTCATGATCATTTGATCTGCTAAAAGAAAATGGCTGCATGGTGTTTGTACTTTCACCAATGGAAGTCAGGGTTGTGACTAACTGGTAGGTCATTAGCTGCTATGGTGAGACTCGAGGTGCTTCCTGTGAACAGAAAGGATTTAACAAAACCACATTAGTGTTAAATACACTTACTGAGAAAATTAGTAATAACCTATACGAAACCTTATGTTACTTTTTAACACACACGAGCTGTTAGAGGCCTGAGTTGGCTTTTGTGGTTTTACTTTTTTATGCTTAGCAGTGTAAAAGGGGAGGCGGTGAGTGAAGGTGTGTGAGAGATGTTTTACTAATACAGTCATGCATAAATTTACACACCCTGTGCAGAATCTGCAAAATGTTAATAATAAAAAACAAAGAGGGCTCATAAAAATTGCATTTAGGTTATTTATTTAGCACTGCCCTTAATAAGCTGTAGTGGGGGATATAAGCATTTTTTTTTGTAAATATATTTCCAATGAGGCTATTCACATGAAATTGTCACCAGACATCAGTATTAAGTCAAGAAATCCATAAATATAAAGAATTCACAAGATTAAAGTCCATAAATAAAGTTATGTGGAATAAAGTGGAATGTAAAGTTCCACTTTATAAAGTAAGTATACTCCCTATCTGTGTAAATTAATATCAGCTGGGTTAGTAAATTGATGGTTTATAAAAAAGATATTTCGTTACCATGGTGTCACACAGTGAATTTCTCATGATGGGCAATAGCAAAGAGCTCTCACAAGACCGTCTCGACCTTACTGTTGCAAAACATATTGATAGAAGAGGATACAGACGTATTTCAAAACTTCTGAATCTTCTAGTAAGCAGCATTGGGGCCTTTATCCGCAAGTGGAAGCAACATCACTCCGTCATCAGCCGGCCATGCACAGGAGCTACTCACAAGCTTTCTTACCAGGGAGTCAGAAGAATTGTCAGAAGAGTAACCCAAGAGCCGAAGATGACTCGGAAAGAGCTCCAGAAACACTTGGAGGCAGCAGGTACCATCATCACAGAGAAAGCAATAGGCAATGACCTCCACTGCTCATGCTCACCCCGCAAGACTCCATTACTAAAGAAAAGGCATGGCGAAGCACGTTTAAAGTTTACTACAACTCATTTGGATATTACTATGAAATACTAGGAGAGTGTAGTCTGGTCAGACGAGAGCAAAATTTAACTCTTTGGCTGTCATACTACACAGCATGTTTGGAGAAGAGATGGCGTTGCACATCACTCTAAAAGCACTACACCAACAGTGATGTTTGGAGGTGGAAGCATCATGGTGTGGGGTTGTTCATCATATAGTACTGGCAGACTTCATATAATTGAAGGAATGATGAATGGAGCCCTTTACCAGGAGATTCTTGAGAACAATTTGCTGCCATCCACCAGGATGATGAAGATGTGTCGTGGGTGGACCTTCCAGCAGGACAATGATCCAAAGCATACAGCAAAGGAAACTCTTGATTTGTTTCAGAGAAAAAAAATCAAGGTATTAGAATATCGTACAAGATTTAAAAACAGTAAGTTTAGAAGAATGTGCCACAACCACACCTGATTACTGTGGCCCATTAATTTCTTCATACAATAAGAGTCTTGAAGCTGTCATTACAAACAAAGACTTCCTCATTAAAATTCCTCATTATATTTCCAATGATATTTGTCCAATGACATTATATTTCATCATTGGACGCGTTCAACACTTATTTCCCCCGCTGTATAATAGCATAGTTTCGACAACCTTGTACAATGTGACAACATTTATTTCCATCCAGAGCTGCATTGATTTTTACCCCAGATCTTGTATTGTGGATGGGAGAGTCGAACCACTCCATAAAGTCTCTCCAGCACATCCCAAAGATTTCAGTCCTTCACGGCGTAGTGTGTTACCAATTGTTTTCTTGGTGACTATGGTCCCAGCTGCCTTGAGATCATTGACAAGATCCTCCCATGTAGTTCTGTGCTGATTCCTCACTGTTCTCATTATCATTGCAACACCACGAGGTGAGATCTTGCATGGAACCCCAGGCCGAGGGAGATTGATAGTTCTTTTGTGTTTCTTCCATTTGCGAATAATCGCACCAACTGTTGTCACCTTTTCACCAAGCTGCTTGGCTTGGTCTTGTAGCCCATTCCAGACTTGTGTAGGTCTACAGTCTTGTCCCTGACATCCTTGAAGAGCTCTTTAGTCTTGGCCATGGTGGAGAGTTTGGAATCTGATTGAATGATTGCTTCTGTAGACAGGTGTCTTTTATACAGGGAGCAAGCTGAGATTTGGATCACTCCCTTTAAGAGTGTGCTCCTAATCTCAACTCGTTAACTGTATAAAAGACACCTGGGAGCCAAAAGTCTTTCTGATTGAGAGGGGGTCAAATACTTATTTCCCTCATTAAAATACAAATCAATTTATAACATTTTTGTGACATGCGTTTTTCTGCATTTTCTTGTTGTTATTCTGTCTCTCACTGTTCAAATAAATCTACCATTAAAATTATAGACTGATCATTTCTTTGTCAGTGGGCAAACGTACAAAATCAGCAGGGGTTCAAATACTTCTTTCCCTCACTGTAACATAGACATTACGGTACCCTGGGACATAAGGCAGCCATCCCACCATCAACAAACTTACGTGAACGTGTGAAATTTGGGGGGGTGGGGTGGTGGTTAGCATAGAAACATCTCAATTCACAACAACAGTCGATACCTGCGAGCCTCTATATCTGCTCCCTTACTTAAAAAAAAATAAAAATAATAATATATATATATATATATATATATATATATATATATATATATATATATATATATATATATATATATATATATATATATATATATATATTCATAAAAAGCTTGAATAAATATGTTTTAAGCTTGGACTTAAACACTGAGACTGTGTCTGAGTCCAGAACACTATTTGGAAGGCTGCTCCGTAACTGTCCAACTTTGTAAGAGACAGCTCTTCCCCCTGCTGTAGCCTTCACATTTAGATGTACCAACAAATAGCCTGCACCTTTTGATCGTTATGAACATATGGGAATGTGGTTTGGATGGATTGTCCCTCACAGATAAGCCGAATCCTAAGTCGACAGGTAACCTAGGTTGACGCTCGAACATTAGCCCATATGGGGTGAATCCTGTGACCTCGTTCCTTGTACAATTGTAAGCATGGACAAGGAGATTATACTATAGAGAGGAGACCAGCTGCATGGGTCTGGTGACTTGGATATTTACCAATGGTGCGGCTTTTTCAGGTAACGCTTTTGACGAACACAATGGTTGCATGTCATTTCTTTTCGTTCAACTTCAGCTGCCATCTTGGGCCAGTAAAATCTGGACCGTACTAGATCAAGGGTTCTTTCTATAACCAAGTGACCGGGACTGTCATGTCAATGTTCTAAAACAACAGCCCGAAGTTCTTCTGACAGGACTAATTGATATGTAAAGTTTGTCCTGTCGCCTCCTGCAGAGGATTCCATTCCTCTACTCTAGGCATGTCCACTCCCACAAGAGGAAAGAAGATCAGGAAGCTCACATCTCACTGTGGAATCTATGTGGTAGATTACTTCTCTCAGCACTGGATCGGCTCTTTACTTTCCAGCTAGGTCTGTATCTATTCATCAAGATATGACTGAAAATCCAGCAAACTCCTCTTCTTGTTGGAAGCAGTCAAGTACAGCATCTGGACACAGTGCAAGAGATTCAACTAAGGTTCAGCTTAGACACTCTTGTGTGTCTTGGTGGACAAGATGTTTTTCACAGATAGCTTTGACCACTTCATCACTGTAGTGAGGACACTCATCATCTACTAAATGACGTTGCACAAATAGGTCAATGCCCTCTTGCTCTTTCTTGGATATGTGGTCATTTATCAGCTCTGTTTGAGGACGTCTAGAGAGACCATATGCATCTAGATTTAGTTTTCCTGCTCTGTACTGTAACTTAATTGAGAAAGTAGAAAGAGGAGCCAACCACCTATAACTAGTGGCATCAAGTTTAGCTGTTGTGAGGAGGTAGGTCAAAGGATTACTATCTGTTACAACAGTGAACTGACTGCCATATATTTAATCGTTAAATGTTTCTGTCACACTCTACTTAAGTGCAAAAATTCAAACTTAGGGACTCACTGTGCGACAACCCACTGCTAGCAAAGGCAATGACACACATCTGTCCCCCATGCTCATGCTCTAACCCTGTGTAGCAATGCCAAAACCTGTTGGCAGGAGGGTATCCAGCGGTTGTTAAAGGGCTCTTTTGGGTGGAAGTAGCACTTGCCTTTCTCTTTCACTTTGGCACCTTGGCAAAGTGGTGGGAATCCTGCAGTCAGATCATTGAGTGATTAAACAATCTAGGAATAGTCTTTAACGAATCTCCAGTAATAGCCGGAAAATCTGAGGAATGATCGTAACTCTATGAGATTATTTGGACTTGTCCAGAATTTTAAAGCTTGGATCTTTTCATGATCTATTGCTATACCATCTTCTGACACTATATGCCACAAGTAGCGGACAGATTTATGGAAGAACTTGCACTTTTCAGGCAAAAGTTTCAATTCTTACTACTTGAGACGATCGAGAACATGTAGCAAGCGGCTCTCATGTTCTTCTAATGTGTAAGAAAATATTATCAACTCATCCAGGAAGACGAGTACTTCCTTGTGATTAATACACTTCTCCATTAACCCTCTTACCCCTAAGTTCCCACAGTACTGTATTATGTCCCATAACCCTATATTCCCCAGCGAAACAGCACGCCAAAATCAACATTTTAATTTTAACATTTTTAGGCCTTGAAACAACTTATAAAAATGTATTTGTATAATATTACTTTGAAAATGAAGCAGTTCAGTGTTTTTACTAAACTTAGAGCACAATTCTTGACTAGAGAAATTACGAAAAAATGCTCGCTAAAATCCTTCTACTCATTTAGAAGTACCATACGAGCATAATGCTTTTGAATAAATTCAAGTAAACAAATAAATGCATTTTAGTGCCAAAAGTCAAGTTTCTGGTGATAATCAGACCGGCAGGTAGTGTTTTGACGAATGCACAGAAATGGTCACATTATGACTCCAAACCCCTGTAATGTCAGTCTCACTGGTTGATGCTGCAGATGAAGATGGATTAGGTTCTGAATTATGAGAGTTTGTGTTACTATCAGTTTCGGTTTTGGTTTCAACATTGCCTGAACATTCACTGCTGTCACTGTCTAGAATCCTCGCTCTTGCTTGTGTAACTGTATATGTTTTTCTTTTTTTTCACTGTTTTAGATGTACCTGTGTGCCTGTAGGTGTAACTTTAGCTGGAACACGATTAGCTTTGCGCTTTGGTATTTTAAGTTCACTTCTACTATTACACCAATATTCATGCTTGGATCAGCTTCATCGTAATGACCGCGTAATAACGTAATAACATCGTGACGTCATGACATCATCAACCTTCCGCGCTCAAAAAATAATAATTAAATAAGTAAGGAATCATAGCAGAGTAATGCCAGTACACCGGCCTTACTGTAATAATGTTTACACTGTAAATCCTCTATATCGGATTTACGGGGATTTGACATAGACGACCAAGCCGGTTTCTCATCCTTACGGGAATAGATCAAACACGGGCAAGCCGGTTTTTTGGCCATACGGGGTAAGAGGGTTAATCTCTGGAATGTGCTTGGGGCATTTGTCACTCCTTGTGGCATATGGTTAAATTCACAAAACCCCAAGGGACATGTGAACACAGTTTTTGGGCTTGTCTGCTTCTTCGACTTCAATCTGATAAAATCCAGATTTAAGATCTAGCACAGAAAACCATTTTGAGCCACTTAAAGCTGAAAATGTCTCTCAAGATTTCGTAAAGCATATGCATCTTTCAACTTCTGGAGATTCAACTTCCGGTAGTCGATGCTTAACCAGACAGTGGCATTTTTCTTTCTTACAATCACAATGGGTGAAGAAAAAGAAGATTCTTTTTGACTCTCTGATTACTCCACTTTCCAGGAGCTCTTTGGATGTATTGGTCGAGCTCTGTATTTAAACAGTTAGCAAGACATTCCCTACTGTTGCATTGGAAGTCTGTTAAATACCCATCTATCTCCCAGTGGATAAGAACGTGATGTTTTTTTATGAAACTCGAAAAAAACATATACGATGAATAGTTTTTCATCAATGGCATCCCTTTATTGTATACTTTATAGAGTTACAGACACTTCCCACTTAAATTTGAGTGCCTGTTGTTTGGTTTTTACAATATCTTTATAACCAGTGACAGTTATTGGGTAGCCATGATGAGCTGGAGAGGTGGGTTGTGGGTTTTCGATATTTTTAACTTTGTTTTCCTTTGTATAAAAAGGAATATTTGGGAAACGGAGGGGTGGACAGAACAGAAAAGGCGATGTAGAAAGGTTTAGCAGAAATTGTCATTAGAAATGTTCAGCAGAAATGTTTAACAAAAATTAAACTTAAAAAAAAAAAAAAAACAGAGTTTCATTGCTCAGGTTGATGCTATTTTTCACTTTTTCAGTGTGTCCGAAATCTAATTCATGTTGAGCAAAAACCTCTGGCATCCGCTCAAGCGTTTCATTGATACGTTCCTTCCACACTTGGAGTAGTGGAGAATCACTAAAGTTGAAAACAGGTTTTGACTCTCAATCAGTTAAGTGTTCACTTATTGTTGAACCAGAACTTGATGCACAGTGTGTAGTAGTGACTGCTGGAGACAAAGTGTGTGTAGTAGTGACTGTTGGAGACAAAGTGTGTGTAGTAGTGACTGTTGGAGACAAAGTGTGTGTAGTAGTGACTGTTGGAGACAAAGTGTGTGTAGTAGTGACTGTTGGAGACAAAGTGTGTGTAGTAGTGACTGTTGGAGACAAAGTGTGTATAGTAGTGACTGTTGGAGACAAAGTGTGTGTCGTGACTGTTGGAGGCAACTTGTTTGTAGTAGTGACTTTTGGAGACATTGTGTAGTAGTGACTGTTGGAGACAAAGTGTGTTGTAGTAGGGATTGTTGGAGACAGTGTGTATTAGTGATAGTATGTATTAGTGACCGTTGGAGACAGTTTGCAGTAGTGACTGTTGGAGACAAAGCATGTGTAGTAGTGACTGGTGGAGTCAAAGTGTGTGTAGTGGTAACTGTTGGAGACAAAGGGTGTGTAGTAGAGATGGGAGGTGGAGCAGGGAATCTGTCTGATACTCACATATATTCATTATGATCTTGCCACCTCTCCATTAGCACAATATTTTGACTGAAAATAACTCACACTTTACGATTCCTGAAGAATTAGTAATACATTGTGAGGGAGCATGTAGCGTGTCCTCTTCCAAAATGAAATCAGCACTTCAATAGAAGTTAATAATGTTTTAATCTGCAATGAAGTTCCTGCAGATTTTATCCTGTTTACATTAGTCTAACTGCTTTTTAGATATTCATAATATCTGCATTCATGTACAGTCATGGAAAAATGAAAATACACCTATGACAGTGACAGAGAAATAGACCGATTCTCCAAATCTCTGCACCCCATTCCTCTGCGCGACCTATCATATAATGTAAGGAAGCGGAGCTACGTTTCTACCATGTTTTCCAGCATTTCTCTATTCCAGAGAACATCGTACATGACAGAGGTGCTTAATTCACATCAAGGGGTTGGTCAAGCTTCATGGAAAAACTGGCGGTCACAGTCAGTCTCACTTCTGTCTGTTACCACAGGAGAAATGCTACCACATCTCTGTTTACGACACGGTTTACTTGTAAACCCCCAACTGAACACTTTACTTCCATATTTGAGTAAAATCTATACACTCATGCCAACTGTACACCTGTACCAACATGATAGATCAGGCTGGTTCTTCAAATTTGGCCCCCGAGGTCCACTGTACTGATTTTTGTAAACAGCTGTATAACCAAAATTTGTTGTGTGCCATGACACAAAGATGGCCGTCTTTGTGTGGGTATATATATATATATACATATATATATATATATATATATATATATATATATATATATATATATATATATATGAGAGTGAGAGAGAGAGAGAGAGAGAGAGAGAGATTGTTACGCCACAGCCAGCAGAGGGCACTGTGGCTCGTCTTCGGACTGGCAACGTGACATTGTTTCGGTTCACTCACTTCCGAGTTGAGCGCTAGCTCAACCACCTTGACTGTTCACAGGTGTTTGTATTTTAGTTAATGACACTTGGTATTTAAGAGCCTGGGTTTGCTGAGCACGTTGCTCGTTATTGTTAGTTGTTGTGGTAGTATTAGTTGTGTTATGTTTGTAGCGGTCGTCTATGCTAGGAGGTTTGTTTCTATGACACGTCTTGTGTCCTGGTAAGGACTACGTTTGCTTTCAGTTTGCGTTTAAGTTCAATAAAGACTTTGATCTGCACCTGCATCCGCCTCCCGTCTACGATCTGTGACAGATATCACTCAAAGAAAAAGAAAACTAAAATGTTAGAGCAATCAACTTTGCAATTATTGGACCACCTGAGAGGGACTGACCCCTATTGCTCCTAATTTAGATTTGACTTTGATCTTTTGTGATTTGTGATTCTATTTTTTTTTTTTTTTTTTTTTTTTTTTTTTTCACACGGGGCGTTTTTTTTTTTTTTTTTTTTGGGGGAAATTTTCAAAAATTTTTTTTTTTTTTTTTTTTTTTAAAAAAAAAATTTTTTTGGAACCACATCTGCTCCTAGGCCTGAGACAAAGTACCACATATTTTTATGGGGATGGGGTGCCAATCCTTCGCAGCACACAATCTCACACACATTCACACACTATGAACACTTTGGTAATGTCAATCAAGTACCTGGAGGAAACCCCCGAAGCACGGGAAGACCATGCAAACTCCACACACACAGGGCAGTGACAGGAATTGACCCCTCAACCCTGGAGGTGTGAGGTGAATGCACTAATCACGAAGCCACCATACCCCCATGTTTATTTATACTTTTTTCAAATCAACGTTAACCTATCACCTTCAGCATTGATGTTTGGTGTTGTTGTGTAATAGTGAGGACACTGAGATAGCATGCTGTAATGTGATTTTTCATTTTGTATTAATTATATATATATATATATATATATATATATATATATATATATATATATATATATATATTTTTTTTTTTTTTTCTGTGTAAGATCTAATTGAAACAGCAACCTTCACCACAATCACTGTTCCACCACCTTCCAAATTTCACTTTAATCCCTTAATAAACTCTGGATAGGACACAAGTCCATGGTAGTTTTGTGATTAGGACATGTGCAGAAAAAAGTGTGACAGTCCATTGGTTTTATATCCTACTGTTCAGATTAATGTGTGCACTGAGTCCAAATTTCAGTAATAATATCTGAGGAAACATATTTGTTTATTTACTGAAACACACACAGAACAGGATTGAGCTCATTGTTGTACTTTAGTTTTATACTTTATTTATTATTGAAACAGCTCAACATATTGTATTTCTTTCAGATGGTTAGATTTATCCTATAATTGAATGATTTGAGATCCGTGTGTCTAAAATGTGCTGTTTTCAATCACACACTGAATCTTTTCCATGTTTTCATCATGTTCTGTTTCTGTTCTCTTTTTAGTGCTGATTTCACTTATACCAGTGCCACATGCTCAAGGTGATTTATATATTTATATTTTCTCTATATTCTGTGCACATGTTTGATATTTAATTGGAGCTGAGAAGTTTGTGTTTGTACTGTACCATGCAGGATTTGTTAATTTGTTAAGATTTTTATCAATACCATTTGATTTAGCAGAAAGGAAGTCCGTTTAACCTTTACTCTGATATCAGTTTATTTCATGTTTAGTTTCACTTTGTTCTCTTGGTGCATTCACACACTCTTTATTTACTGTTTATTTGTTTTACTAATACTAATCATGTATAATAATATTTTTATAATTACTATTATACTTATCATATATTATACTTATTATACTATTATACTTACTATACAATAATTACTAATACTTATCATGTATCGAGTGATAAATTAGAACAGACTGAGCGACAATATGTGGTAAATGACTCTGTTCACCTCTGTACACTTGGGGTTTATTGTATATATAATTCATTAACACTAGAATGTTTTTACAGGGAGTCCTAAAGCTGTGGTGTCCATAAAGCCTAATACACATGTGTACAGAGGAGAGATTGTTTTTCTGAACTGTGACATACAGGGAGGAGGAGACACTGAGTGGACATACAGCTGGTATTGGAATAATGACACACTCGACCTTGACAGATTCCACATGTTCTATACAGACAGCACAATGCAGGAGATCAGTATCAGGATTGTAAGTGACTATTACAGTGGTGACTACACCTGCAGAGGACAGAGCAGTGACTCTCAGAGCTCAGAGATCAGTGATGCTGTTACTCTGACTGTAGGTGAGTCTGTGACAGTAACATCTGTATTTTGTAGTTTTACATTTACAGTATAATTGTGGTGAGTATTGATGCACAATATGGAGAAAAATGTGATGTGTGATACACATTTAGGATGATGCATGTAATGCAATGAATTGAAGATTAAAATCTGTAATATCAAATTTTCCAATTTATTAAAAAAAAAAAACAATATGTTTAAATCTCCAAGCCAGTCACCAGGATCTGTAGTTTAATTGTTTTCAGTGTTGTACCATATTTCTACTCCCTGACAAAATCTGACTCCGTCCTGTGCATACAAAGGAGGTATAATGATGCGATGCACATGAAAACCATTTTTTTTGTTAGTCCAATGTCAAGTGTTTACAGTGTTTTTACATTGCTGATAAACAATTACATCATTAACATATTTTTTCAGTAGCTAAGTTTAGTGGTACCACATTTATTGTTCTATGTCACATATTAGTGAAATAACAGAGATTATCTCTTTTTCCCCAATCTTTCAATTCACTTGTGGTCCTTAATATCTTTTACATTTTAAACATTAATTCTAAATCCATTTGGTGGATTGTGGATGTGAGATCTGATGTAAAAATAGTTCAATTCAGACCTGTAGTTACACTCATCTAATAACATAGTTTTGTATCCATACTGTATTTAGTAACCAGTTGATCTGCATTACACATTCATAAGATTGTTATTGTGTATAAAGTAAATGTACAGATTTGAAATTTTGTATTTCCTGTGTAACAGAGGATCCACAGGTAGTACTGAGTGTATCTCCACAGAGCTGGCTGACTGAAGGAGACTCAGTGACTCTAAGATGTGAGATTACAGACTCCTCTACAGACTGGACATTCAGCTGGTACACAGTTTATCCCTATAGAATAAAAAGAGACCATCATGGTGATATCGTCTATGGAGACTCCTACACTATCAGTCCTGCTGCTCTTAAACACACAGGAGTTTATATGTGCAGTGCAGATGGAGGAGAACGAGTTTATCGTACATATGACAGCAACAAACAGCCACTATGGATCACTGGTGAGGGAAAATAACAACAATAGTGTAATGTTGGAGTGTTGAATATAGTGTATGTGTAAATGAAATAGTTGAATAGCCCTAAGCACTGGTAGAGGATTATTCTCATTCAAATAGCACTGTTTAATTAAACGAGGTGTAAATGTGTTCAGTGTAAGTTATGTCATGAAAACACAATCGTACTAACACGTGAATTTTAATGTTCTGTGTTTAAGTTGAATCTCCTCCAGTCTCTCTGATCATCAATCCCAACAGAACTCAACACTTTACTGATGACTCTCTCTCACTGAGCTGTGAGGACCAGAGTAACTCTACTGTATGGAGTGTGAGACAATACACAGACAGTGGGAGAGTGTTAGATTGTTCACGGGGATCAGTTACAGGATCTACATGTGAAATCAGCTTCCTCTCCACATCCTACACTGGAGTTTACTGGTGTGAGTCTGAATCTGGAGAAAACAGTAATCCTGTCAACATCACAGTGCATGGTGAGTCTTCATGTAGTGTGTTTATTGTTAAAGGAAAAGGGAAATGTTTCATTAAAGTACATTAAAGAACATTAAAGAATTTGTTCTTTTCTGTGTTCTAGATGGTGATGTGATCCTGGAGAGTCCTGTCCATCCTGTGACTGAGGGACATCCTCTGACTCTACGCTGTTTATATCGATACCCAAAGTCTTCAAACCTCCAAGCTGATTTCTATAAAGATGGATCAGTTCTCCAGAACCAGACTACAGGAGAGATGATCATCTATAATGTCTCAAAGGAGGAGGCAATCGCACTTAAGAGGTTTATAGAAGAGAGGCAGGTAGATAAATCCAAATCGTGAAACAATTGCATGGTCAAAATAACAGGCAAGATGTCAGGCGATCAACATACAGGCGTAAACGATTCAAGGCAAGAATCAAAAATGAGGCGTAAACCAAGGTCAAAACTCAGCAAGGCAAAACACGAAAACAAGGCTTGGATAACAACAGAGACTAGCAGCTGAACGTTTACTTTGCAAAATCTTCGACCCTTGACAGGAACTGGGCTTGAGAGGTCGCCGCTTCAACCTTAAACAGCAACTTGGCTTGAAAGGTTGTCTCTTCGACCTCTGACAGGAACTTGGCTTGAGAGCTCATCTTTTCAAACTCTCACAGGAACTTGGCTTGAGGGGTTACCTCTTCAACCCTTGACAGGAAGTTGTTTTGAAAGGTCACCGCTTCGACCTCGAACTATGCTGGAGCTCTGGAGCTGAGATGGCCTCATGGGTCTCAGGCTGAAATTCTGGGGTTGAGGATGCCATGTTGACCTCTGGCTGGAGCTCAGCAGGTGAGACCTCTTCGTGGGTCTCAAGCTTGAGCTCTGAGGTTGCCATCTTGATCTGCTGATAATATGTAGTAAACGTCACATCCGGTTCATCTCTAAGGCATGGCTCCCTCATAAGACCCTCAAAGATCGCCCCGGATTCTGGGCTGCCAGATTGACCCTCTCCATTCCCCACTGGTGTACTGGAAACCCTGACAACCGGAACCCTAGCCATTGCTTCTCGCCGGGCTTGGGGTCCATTAGGCTAGAAAATATATCTGGCAGTGACCAAGAAAAAGTTCAGGATCACCTGACAAACAGCAAACAGCTCTGGGAGATCAGTTCTCCTCCACTGTGGAAACTGGATTGAATTCGCAGCTGGGTTGGTTTGCTTAGATTTCTTTGGCTGCCATCTCCTCCATCTTCCTGCTACATCCATGTAGGTGAAGTAATCTGTCACAAAAACCATTTAAAGAAGGTTTATGGCGTATGCAATCACAGTAAAGAGCTTTATAGAAGAGAGGCAGGCAGATAAATCCAAATCGTGAGTCTAAATAACAGGCAAGCCGTCAGGTGATCAACATACAGGCATGAACGAGGCAAGGTAAGAATCGAAAACGAGGCATAAACAAAGGTCAAAACTCAGCAAGTCAAAACATGAAAACAAGGCTTGGATAACGGCAGAGCTGAACGTTTACTTCACAAAGACAAAGTGTTCACAAAGTCTCTTATATAGTTTGGTGTGATTGTGAGTTTGATCGGGACCAGGTGTGTCTGCATAGTGTTCCGGAGAAGGTGAACATGTGTGTGTGGGAATTAAAGTCCATGGTGGCCATGTTTGTAGGCCTCTGTGCAGGATGGTAAATGTAGTAAAAGGTTTGCTGTGACATTACAGTAATCTATAGAGGTTAGTTTATGTAAGTACATGTACAGTACGGGCGCACGGTGGCTTAGTGGTTAGCACTTTCGCCTCACAACTCCAGGGTTGATGGTTTGATTCCCACTGTGGCCCTGTGTGCGCGCTGAGTTTGCATGTTCTCCTAGTGCTGCAGGGGTCTCCTCTGGGTATTCCAGTTTCCTTCCCTAGGAAGGTCCTTCCCTTGGACATGCATGGTGGGTTGATTGGCATGTCCAAATTGTCCGTAGTGTATGAATGGGTGTGTGTTTGGGATTTTGCCCCACTCTGTTTCCAATGCTCCCTGGTAAAGACTCCAGGTTCCCCGTGACCCTGAAAAGGATTTAGCGGTATTGAAGATGGATGGATTACAGGATGTACAATATGTTAAATAAAACTGTGAACTCTGACTGAATGTGTTGAACTCAGTACCTTTACATAATGTAATCTATAGTGCTTAGTTTATGTAAGTACATGTACAGTATGGTATTTGTGCACGAGTGAACATGGATTTATTTTTACTGCAGTTTGAGTAAAACATACAAACAGTTCATCATGAATAAAGTGTTATTATAATGATTATTTTATTCAGTGTCAGGTCCATCAGGTGTAGAAGCTCCATTCTCAGTGCTCATGCTGATCATGAGTGTAGTGACGGCCTCTCCGTATCTGCTGGTGACCATCATTCTACTGGTCAAATGTTACAGAGCTCGAGGTAAGAACTCTTTCAGTACATTTCACATAATGAACAAACTAACTTTAATTACTGCCAGAAAAAATATTTTCACTTAAAGAAAAGTAGAAATCGTGTGACTCACTATTAGCATTTTTTTTTAAATGTAAAAAAAATTAAAGTTACTGAAGACGATGAATGATGTTGGTTTTCTAACACACTGGCACTTAAATGCAGTTCGGTTTCTTTTCTGTCATAAACACCTGGAGTAAAATTGTAATGAAACAAATGACCTTCTTCATTTCTTTATCAGCTCACACTGGTGAATACAGAATCCAGAACACAGTCATAGAGGAGTGAGCAAAGTTCATCTATAAAAAGAGGATCCGTTTAATGTAGAAATCATTTCATCATTCCTTTAGAGTCATTTTGTGGATTTTAAATAATACTGATCTGTTGCTTTAACATCATGCTGTTTGTAGCTCAGCATCTTACACACACTCGTCTTTCTGACTGGATTTGTTTATCTGAAGCCTGCAAACCTCCTCATGAGGTGAAAGTGAACATGTGTTTAGTCTCTAATAAAGCCTACATGTTGCTAATGCAAAAACACGTGTGAAATAAATGTGTCTGCTATTGGAGTGAGTTTAATCCCAACATGGTGACCTGCACATTACAACCTCAAAACGTTTCATGTTACATTACTGATGAACATTTTGGTGTGTGTTATCGAGAGCAGACTCGAGGTGTGTATTTTATATTTGGTTTGACTTTTCTTTTCAGCTGTGTGAACTTTAATTGAAGTTGTGTGAGATGTGTGGTTGGAATGTTGTTCAATTAAAACATTAAAATAAATGCACCAGTATCGATGGAGACTATGTGCACAATATATAATAAGGGTTATATATCATTTTGTTCACTGCGTTAGTTAACCTGGTTGCAATGATGTGTGAAGTACATGTAATATAATGAGAAAACTCTGAACAAACACTCTTGTGCCTTTTAAATATCACCATTTTATTTTTAACATTTTGTATTTTTTAAAATAGAAAATAAAAAATCTTCAAGACAATGTGTACTTTATTTCTTGACAAGAAAAATGATGATGTAAGAAAAGTGAACAAAAATACAATGTTAATGTTAAGCTGTGTACATTTTTTAAGTAAACTACTCTGGTTAATGACGTCAGTATGTGTTGAGGGACACGGTGGATAGATTAGGTAGATAAGTTAGATAACCATCTGTTAACTTAGCTAGTGATGGAAAGTGCTCTTTCAGCTCTTCTGCTGGTGATGGAGTATGCTAGTCATACTTATCATTAGTTACTAGGGGTACTAACTCCCACTGAACAGAGGTTTAATATTGTTCACAAAATGTACTACAGATTCACTATATCTTAAACATTAATTAATAAATGTATAAATTCTTCTGAATATTTTTGACTGAATAAACAAAGTGTCTGATCCGGGTAAAATGTTAATATTATATTGAATATCATATTGCTCTAATAACAGAGAATATCAGATTTAGAAACCAAAATGAACTTTATTTTCCAGGCTTTTGGAGTCAGGTCTACCATTACCTGTTTTGAGGGGGGAAAAGAGTAATAATATGTGATAATACTAGAATAAAATCTAAACATTTCAATTAAAAACAATACTATGACATAATGGTGCATATCACAGCAACAATAGCCTAAAGAAATATGTTACTTTACAAATAAAGACATACTTCATCTTCTGCTGCATCCGCACCAGATAATTATTAGTATTATAACTTTAAAACTCACACAGTGTAGTAACGAAAATCCATCCTTATTCTTACTCCTTATTCTTACTCCTTGTTCAGGATCACGGGGAACCTGGAGTCTATCCCAGGAAGCAACGGGCACAAGGCGGGGTACATGATTAGAGGAAATGAAAAGAAGACTAAGGAGAGGGCGACCTCTGCTGGTCTGTCGTGTCAATGCTCAAAGCTTATTTTACATTCTGTATTTGTGTACGGATGTGGAAGCTAACTGCACAGGCTGAAAATAAAACAAACCAGATAAATAAACAATTTATATATTTTATTTCTTAGCGCTTTATTAATAATATACATTTGATGTAGAAACAACCTTCAGAACATTAGAACTTACAGAAAATATAGTATACTACTTATTTATCTAGTTATTGCCCACAAAAAAATAGCTTGCATTCTTAAATCTGAACTGAATTAAAACATTTTCTTTAAAAATATATTTTAAATGAAAACTGAGAATGTATTTGAGTAAATGTGATTTGAAGATCAGTTACAGGAGTGATGATGGATCCTGACAGGATTAGACCACTTTAGGACGGAGGATCATCACAATGAGAGCAACACTAAAACATTTACTAATAAATAAAATCTAAACATCATTTACTTTTAATTTAAACACAAATGCCAGATAATAAAGGCACTGTTTCATTTTTATTAAGATTTATAAATAAGTTTTATAAATTTATATTAGATTTGACTAACAGGACAGATGATCAGTGGTGCTGTTCCCACTTGATGCGGGCAGCTACAGGAAGCCAGTGGAGGGAGATGAAGAGGGGTGTGACATGGGTTGTCTTGGGCTGGTTGAAGGCGAGGCGTGCTACAGCATTCCGAATCACCTGAAGGGGTTTGATGGAGCTGGCTGGGAGGCCTGAAAGCAGTAAGTTGCAGTAGTCCAGTTTAGAGATGACAAGAGCCTGGACTAGTATCTGTGTAGCCTGTTTGGTGAGGTATGGTCGGATTTTCTTAAAAACAAACATCATATTGATCTAACTATTCTATTACAGATTTCACCAGCGTTTCCTAACTTTTTTCAGTCACGGCCCCCTTTGAAAATCTTTGAAACTTTGTGGCACCCTACACAAACACTAATGCTTGACAGCGTTAAGCCTGGTTTATACTGGACGTGTCCGCAATAGCGTGAGCGAGCACGCTGCAAAAATGACGTCGTCGCGGGGTGGGTGGTCGAGTGCGTGGAGTGCCTGAGGCCTCATTCCGCATAGTGGTTTGAAGGTTACTTTTTTATAACTTGCCACGTGGCACCGCTTCCGGAAATGAATGACTTTGAGGTGACTCTTAGTGAAAGATACGATTGTACCCGTAGGTCTATGATCCATCCATGTGGGACCATAGAGATATCCAGATGGCACAAAATTGATGGGAAGGTTTTAAAAATAGAGATTTGCTTTGTACATACTGCTGAGATAAAAAAGCCAAAGCTGAATATCTTCTTGGTGTGCACTATGTTTTCATTCATGAGTATCTTCACAAATAAACACAGTCACTACACTACACCTTCAGACAGTGATTAAACCTCATTCTACTGTCTTTATACACAGAGACGTTTACCGTTTGTGGAGGTGCACGTGCTGTCAGAGGAGGCCTGAGCTGCGGAGCCAGACAGAAGGATAAACAAGTTTCTCCTCTTTAGCTCAGTGATTTCCTGCTCCAGATCTTTAATCAACTCTTCAGCCTGCTTCTCTGCTGCTTTCTGCTTCTCCTCCATCACCTTACGCAGCTCAGCCTGGCTTCTCTCAATGCAGCGCATCAGAGCACTGAAGATCTCCACACCGTCTGCTTTCTCCTTCTCTGTGTTTTTCTAACAGGAGACACATCGAGCTAAATTATTTTATCTCATACGATTATATTATGATTCTCCTCATGTGTTTTTATATACCGTAATTCTCAGACTATTGAGCGCACCTGAATATAAGCCTCACCCACTAACTTTAAAAATAAAAACAATTTTGTACATCATAGTTAGTCTCTCTACTCCAGTGTTTCTCAAATCCAGTCCTCAAGCCCCGCCTCCCAGAATGTTTTAGATGTCTTCCTATTTAACACACTAACAAGCTGATGAGTTGAACCAGGTGTGTTAAATAGGGAGACATCTAAAACATTCTGGGAGGCGGGGCTTGAGGACTGGATTTGAGAAGCACTGCTCTACTCTATCTAAGTCGAATTGCGTGTAGCACGGTATCGTTAGCCCCACAAGTGCTAACAGGTGTGGGCAATACAATAACACACGTGACCTGATGACCCATGATAAGACGGGGCGGAGCCATGACGCGCTGCTACACGGGTAATCATGACAGAGATCTGTTCGGTAATTTCATTGGTCCGATGTGACGAGATTCAATGTTTTGGTGGCATAAAGCTCGTTAGCCCGTAAAAATCCATAAATTAGCCGCATCATTGTTTAAGCCGCAGTGTTCGAAGCGTGTGAAAACAGTAGCGACTTATAGTCCGGAATTTACGGTAGTTATTGTGCAGGTTAGTTAAGAGACTCACTTTATTGCGTTCTACAGAGTGTTTGATTTCCTGAATCTTCTTCAGTCTCTTCGTCTTTCAGCGCTACACTAAGCCACGTTAAGCCCCATTTTTCACCTGAAACATTTTTAAAAAAACCAAAAAAAGGAAGAACAAATGCAGCAGCTGGTAAAGAATAGAAAGAAGAGTGTATGAATTATTAATAGTAATAAATGTAAAAAGGCTGAAATGCTGAAACAGTGAGAATCTTCCAGTAATAATCTCTCAATCAGGAACGATGTACTAATCATGTATAAATCATGTAGTTACGGTGTGAGTGTGTGATGTGCCTCTAATCCTCACCTTTTGAATGACGTTATAGTAATGTTTCATCGTTTTATTTTTATTATTCTACAATAAAACCTGAGATCTGAAAGGCAACATGTGAAGTTTACTACCTGCAAAGTGCTGTATTGTTGTAGGCACTGACAAATATGATATAAAATACAGATAAAGTGATCTAGATTTGGAGATCTGATATAGGGTCCTGTGTAAAGTCTGTCCAGATGTAAGTGTAACCCTGTAGAAAATACATGGTTAAGTTTCCTTTTGTTTTGTACGACTTTAAATGCACAGACACTGTATTTTTGTAATTCTGTATTTCCATGTTAAATAATTGAAGAATAAAGAATTCATGTGGAAAAGATTGCTACTTTGTTCTACGAAAACGATAGAAAATATGAAAGATATACGATGATTGGTTTCCATGTGAAACTGTCTAGGTTAAACATGGGAAAGGTGAGAGGTCAGGGGAGGAGGCAGATCCTGCGTAAGGAAAAGTCACGCGCTCTTTCGGCTGCAGGCGAGACACGGAGAAGATCACACTGGAGAACTGTACAGTTCAACTAGCTTTGACAGACAATGAGTTGCCTCTGAGGAAAAAGACCGCGAGACTAACCGGAGGAAGACCGCTTGCTGTTTGAACTGATACACGAACTACAGCGGCGCGCGAGCGACTGCACACACCGAGAGCGCGCGAGCGACTGCACACACCGAGAGCGCGCGAGCGACTGCACACACGGTGCATGGTGCCATTTCACATGTATTATGTAACACGAGCCCTGCTTAATAACCTGCTTCTAAACCACCACTGTTAGAAGTTAACAGGTTGTTCTCACCGAGCTGTTTTTACACCCAGGTCGGCCTTGGAAAGCTACAAGAGACACACCAGACCGACTTGGAGGTTGTTGCATTACACTTTGTGGTGGGTCTGGAGCTGTGATCAGTAAGCAGTCTCAGTTTGCCAGCTGTCACTACCACCAGCTGATTTTCTGCACCACGGGGCTGAAATCTTCATACAACATTTGAGCTCCCTGATAAAAAAAAGTCCATGTAATTACACAACTTTTCTTGTTCTCTTCTTAGCTAACAACCTTCAAAATAAAACTTGACACAGTGATGGTGAACGGACTTGTAACAAAGGACTTGCCCCCATTCAAGCTGATGAGAACTTCATATTTAAATAATAAATATGGATACTTACGGTAATAAACATTACTGTACATGTTATATTATTGTATATCCTCTCTGGGCACGGACATCTAATTATATGATGGATATAATTATTCATGCAGGCATTAGATAATGACAATAATAATACACAAGGTTGTAAAAGGAAGAGGTCGCATTTAATAGAGCAATAGGACACTAATAAAGTGTTTGTAATAATTTATAAAGAATCTCTGACTTACATTTTGCAGTTACTGAAGATGACTAAATGAATGATGTTTATTTTCTAACACGTCTTTTCCTGAAGCTCTGTCACGTGTCACTTCACTGTCATTCATAAGCATTAAAACAAACACCCTTTAAACTGTGTTTAGGACGATATCAAATGCAGTTCGGTTGATTTTCTGCCATAAACACCTGGAATAAACTTTGAAATGAAACAAATGCCTTTTTAAATGTCTTTAACAGCTCACACTGATGAAGAGAGAATTGAGAATTCAGTCATAGAGGAGTGAGCAAAGTTCATCTATAAAAAGAGGATGCATTTACTGTCAAATAATTTCATCATTTCTTGTTCTTTAATGCTTTGTGTGATTTTAAAATTATACTGATTTGTCATTTTAATGCCATGCTGTTATTTGCTCAGCATCTTATAGACACCTTCATTGTTCTGACTGGATTTGTTTAGCTAAAGCCTGCAAACCTCCTCATGAGGTGAACGTTACCATGTGTGTATCTCCAATAAAGCTTACATGCTGCTAATGCAATACAGAGTAAAAAATGAACAAATACTCTCATAAAAATATTAATCAAGGGGAAATGTTGATGCAGAGAGTGTATATGGTTTAAATTGTGTTATTTCAGAATGAAAATGTGCAGTGTAATGTTTTCCAGTGTAGGTTGTATTTTCTGTAAGTTGACTACAGTCAGAGCGGTTGGTGAAAAGCCCAGTGTTACTGGAGTTAAAGTAAATTAAGCTTTGTATGGATGCGATATAAAAACAAGTTCATTGACTGTTATCTGAAACATGGTGGGGAACTAATATTGTGTTTTGTGTCTTCTCAGTATTAGTTCTACCACTACTGTATTTGTACTGCTGTGTTTTCTTCTATTTCTTTGTGAGATTAGCTCTAGTTGGATTACAAGGAGTAGATTTACAATCTCAGTTACACACTGTTGTTAGTTTTGTTCGACTTTTCAGCTGTGTGAACTTTAATTGTAGTTGTGTGAGGAGATTTGTGGATGAAATGATTTGATCAATTCAATAAATGCATTATTATCAGTTCACTGAATTATTTAACCTGGTAGCAATAATGTATCATATGAAGTACGAGTAATACACTGAGAGAACTCTTTTACCTTTGTCAATATCAGCATTTTTAATATTTTGTATTTTTATACAATTATGTACTTTTCATTGTCTTATATTGTCTCTTGTCTCCTGCTTTAAGATTGGAATATCCCACATGGGATTAATAAAGTGTTTTCTTAAAAGCAGAATCTGGATCCTGCAGTATTATTCAGTGAAAGTAGAGGATGTCAGTACAGTAAAGTTCAGGAGTAAATGAGGACTCAAACAGAAGTGATATTACTCTTACTGCATGTCTACACACTGGTACACTGATGTACAGGACTAACATAACACTGAAAATGTCCAAAACACAACACAGGACGTTAACATTACAGCAGTGGCAGTGATTCAGACAATCAAAAAAGCTACTTATAAAGTGAAACACAAGGTGTCACTGTTAAACCCTGATAGATAACTTCCTCATGAGTGCTTTACTTCCCAGTCCTGCAGAGGGACACTGAGGTGTGTAAATCAAGCTTTTGTCTAAATAAATGTTGCATATGAGCACTAACACTGTATTCACAATTGGGGATCATTTTTGGTAGGCTTCTGCAGTAAGGAACATCACACACTTCTTCCAGGGGAAAACAAGCAGGAAAATAGTTTCATTTACTGTGTTACTAAACATGTATTCCCTTTTGTTAATGTAAGATGCAACGCTACACCTCCAGCAGCCAGCAGAGGGCAGCAGCGGTGTACAGTGAGAGTGACCGTTCAGCAAAACTCAAGAAAAAGGAAGATTAGAATGAAAAGTATTAGAAAAGGAACGGAAAAGAAAAGCAGAGGAAAGAAGGAACTAGAGAAAGTGCACTCATCACACCCTAAACCCTGTCTTTAACCTTTATTTCACCAATATAAAAACCCTGCTCAACCATTTATGTATAATCAATCAAGAGGTTTCACTCTGCAGTTGGGTTCACGCTGAACCGTTGTTACAACCCCGGTCTAGGGTTGGGGTGTAACATAAAAAAAAATAATCATGAGGTAACTCACGTCTTTCAAAATCTTTGAAATCTTACAAATTTAATTACTACAAGAAAGAAGAATGAAACAATCCAAAACAAACAATCACTATGAAAGCAAATCTCTTCAGAGCTGGGAAAGGCCAAAATAATAAACAGAACAGTCACAATCTTGTCCCGTATCAGTTTAAATTACCTTACAAAAAAAAAAATATTTTCAAATGGAAATGCAGTCTTACCTGAGGCAAAAACAGCGAGCAAAAGATACAAAAATAAATGTCACCTACTCCCTACCACATTCATGATTAGTAGAAAATAAATATTTACAATGAAAGGTATTTACAATAGAGTCGTACACAAAGCCACAGCACAAAACAAAACGGGGGAATGGGACAACACAAGATCCCACCAATCACTTCTTTCACTCACACACTCTCTCTAGTGAGTTCTAGGAACTCAGTAATCAGCGCTTCATGAGCATAGATTTTATTGGGGCAGGGTGACATTAATAGTGATATAGTCTCTCAACTTTTTTTGTTTGAGGATTTCCTACATGACATATGCTTTACACTTTTATCTAATTTTGGGGTTTTTTTTTTTTGTTTGTTTTTTTTTTTCTAGAGTAACCGCTTAATAGATCATTGATATTCAGAAACATAAAGTCATCCAGCCTACTGTCTAGCAGCTCATTTAGAACAGCTTTAGACACACCTTTGTTAATCTCAGTTTGAGGTTATATCATTATCCAGGGTTTACATGTTCCATTAACGTCTCATGATTTTATAATCATCACCTCATATTCACTTCGATGTCCTGCAGTCACATACCACTAGAGGGCAATAATAGCATGGTTTTACTTCCAAATATTATGTAGATATTAAATATTATTGAAAGTATTCCTGTCTTCTAATCGCGTGGGGAAAATATACAAGAGACTGTGGACATCTAAGATATTATTTTTTAATCTGCAATGTGAGATTGATTGTATCTCGTTTATTGTCACTGTCCTCTTTTGTATCTGGGTGTTACAGCAAGTATATAATAAACAGAATTTTTCTGGAAAGAGGAAGGAAGACCAGATACAGAGTCTGCATGTACTAAAATAGAAGGTACAGATCATAGATACACCATTCTCATTCTTTCTTTCATTCATAGTAGAGCGATCCGACAGCGAGAAAACACAGGAAGTGCTGAGACTTTAACACACACGTCTGCTCCATCAGTCAGTCAGTCATTAGAGAGACAAGATGGAGTTCAGTCCACTCGCTGTGATGCTCTGTGAGTAAATGTTCTCTTTGTGTCTTCATTAGAGTGAGTGGTGGGGTATAAAGTTGTTCATCTGCAGTCTGAATGTCCTGAGTGATGAGTTTATTGTGTGATTAGGACATTGTGTGCACTTTAGCATGACTACTCAGGTGGATCAGTGGATCCATATCTGTTATGAGAAGGGTTTAGTTTGATGTGTAACTACTCTCAGTAACTATGATAGTTCAACAGGTAAGAGTACAAGTAGAGCAAGTTTAAAACACAAGGTTTAAATAATCTAATGAGTGTAAATGAGTCTGTACTGTTGGAATCTGTAGCTGATCTTCTGTGTCCTGCTGTCATCTGCTACTCAGTGACAACCTCTCATGATCATTTGATCTGCTAAAAGAAAATGACTGGATGGTGTTTGTACTTTCACCAATGGAAGTCACGGTTGTGACTAACTGAAAAGTCTTTAGCTGCTGTGGTGAGACTCTGGTGATGTTTCCTGTGCACAGAAAGGTTTAACAAAACCATGTTAGTGTTAGACATAGAAAACTAGACTTACTGAGATAATTCCTTATAACCTATATTTAAATTTTTGTGACTATTATGTTCTGTGCAGTGAAAATCTCAGTACAGCAAGTTAAAAATCTATTGCACAATAATACCAAACTGATGCACAATTAAAAAAAAAACAATGACATTATTTTCCTATCTGTGCTAACGATAAGAGCAATAACTGCAGAAACAAACACTTCTCATTAGTCCTGTACTCACACAGAGCAGTGACAGAGGTAGAGGCCTGAGATCAGAGATCAGATCAAGGATGTGGTTTATTTTCTATTTTAATGCAGCGGTGCAGATTCAGACATGACGAAGGGGAGGAGGTGTGAAGGTAGAGGTGTGAAAACAAACACTAACACTTCATTTTTTAACTGTTGATATGGTGGCAAATTAATCTCCACTGACACTCACTGAGCTCTTTTAAAGACAAAAGTTGGCCAAACTGAAAATCACAATTTGAAGCCAGAGTTTCCACAAAATAACTATTCAGAGTGATAAGACTTCTGAACATACCCTCACTGCCCACTTTATAAGGAACACTATACAATCACTCGAGCATTATACATTACTATCCTTGGGTATATTATACTAGCACTGTACTATTGTTACTACTACTATTGTACTACTCTGCTGAGTGAAAGGTCATAAGATTGTCTTCATTAGAGTGAGTGGTGGGGTATAAAGTTGTTCATCTGCAGTCTGAATGTCCTGAGTGATGAGTTTATTGTGTGATTAGTACATGTGCAGAATGTTACAGTGTGCAGTCTGTTGGTTTTATGTCCCAGAGCTACGTTTTTCACACTTCAATAAAGTTAAATAAAGGGAAAAACACTTTCATGAGCAGAATTGTGACCTTAAAGTTATTGTAGTTTTTGTTTATTTATTATTAAGAGTGTTTAGAATGTATTTCTTACAGATGGTAGATTAGATTTCCTGAATAAGATTTAATCTTGTGGGTTCAGTGTGTCTAAAATGTGCTGTTTTCATTAATACACTGAATATTTTCATATTTACATTTACAATATTTACATATTTACATATTTACAACATACTGTTTCTGTTCCCTTTTTAGTGCTGATTTCACTTATACCAGTGGCCCATGCTCAAGGTGATTTATATATAGTTTATCCTTTATATTGTGTGTGTAATTTATTTGTTTTGGGGCTGAGAAGTTTGTGCACAATTCAAAAGCAATAAAATACTCAGAGTACCTAAATGATGCCCTGTCTGTTTTTTTTTTTTTCTTGACAACAATTTGCGCCCCTTCTGATCTCTCCCCTGTTGAAAACCAGTGTTTTATATTATTTAAATGATGGAAATTATTATGTTCAATGAATGGGAAAGTCATTTTCACACATATCTACTGTAATCTACCTCATCAGATGATGATCCCCCAATAAAATTTAACCGGGGCCCCTTTAAAAGGTCTAGAATAGTTTTACACTGCTTAAATGATTTATATATAGTTGTTTTGTCGTTCATATCATTGTGTACAGGTGTGTATAGTTCTTGGATGAATATGATCTGCAGATTGGACATATCTAGCGTGTTTATGACGATATGTATTTCATGTATGTTAGTTAATTCTCAGTATTTTTTTCAAGTGTTTTGTGTTGCATTCGTCACTGTTAATAAAAGTCACCGTCCCACCTGCGACTGCATCCTGTCTCCTTCTCTTCACGTCACGTCCCGTAACAGTTTATTAACTGAATGTTTTATAGGGAGTCCTAAAGCTGTGGTGTCCATAACGCCTGATACACATGTGTTCATTGGAGAGACAATGACTCTCAGATGTGATGTACAGGGAGGAGGAGACACTCAGTGGACCTACACCTGGAATAAGAATAATGTCGGACTTTATGCAGATGGAAATAGATTCTACACAAACAGCACAAAGTTCATAATCTGGTATGTTAGAGACTCTGACCGTGGTGTCTACACCTGCAGAGGACAGAGGAGTGACTCTCAGAGATCAGTGATGCTGTTACACTGACTGTATCAGGTGAGTCTGTGGGTACTTTTTATTTCTTATTTAATATATTAACATTATTAGTTTGCAGTATAATTGTGGTGAGTCTGATTAATAATACACAGTGAATATTAAGGAAGAAGGCAGTAAATCTCCCCTTGTGTTGCCCCTGCCATTATCTGATTTATGATCTGATCATTTGAAGCATTGGATTTATAAGGTTTTATCTGAGAATTCTGTAATTTTGAGAGATTTTGATGATCAGCATCGTCCACATCAGTCTGTGTCTCATCACCTGAGGTAGAAGTCACTCGCAGTATTTAAATACGAGCCTCATGAACTTCTCTTCACTTGACACTAACACCACTGGGGAAATAATCCCTGATTCACTTCTGTTCTCTTCTCTATGGTTCTAGTTATTAATGTCTTTGTATTGAGGCATTTAAATATTTTATAACTTTCTGCTGTCGTCTGTACAAAATGTGTAAGCTCTCCTCCCTGTTTTAATGATGTGATGGAGCAGGAGCATCACAGACATTTTGACGAACACTATCTGATTACAAACTGAATTGATTAGAATTCTGTCTGTTTCTATGTAACTGTCTGTAACAAACTTCACAGACAGGTGAGGAGGAGGCGGGAACCGGCTGAACGTAAACATTAAGTTTATTAATAAACAAAACTCAAACATAACATAAAACACAAAAAACTGAACTCAATCACAAAGTGCACGTGCGTCTCTCTCCCTCTCTGGTGTTTCCAGCTGCTCCTTTATCTCTCTCTCCCACTGATTAGACAACTCGGTGCAAGACGTGCGTGCTTGCAGCCTGACCCCTCCATCCTCCTCGTCACACTATCTAAAATGTTGTTTAATACAAATCTGTAATGCATATTTTAACCTACAGAGGCCGCCATTACGTGGTATGCGCACTGCACTCTGAGTCGATGATGTAAAATGGTTGCACTTGAGCACTTCAAAGAATTAGCTACTAGCCCCCACAGCAGGAAAAGAACGCCACACTGCTTTTGACTGTAATTTTCTAGTTCTTGTGGTCTGTGATACAGGGGATATCTGTAAATATAATCAAACCTTTAAGCATCTTGTTAGTGAGTTTTTTTCTCTATATACTCATAACGTAAATCTCATCTAAAATTAGCCTAAACCGCTTAGACAAGACATTCCCAAAGTAAAATTGTTCTCGAGCCATTTGGAGTACGTGCATGGTTTTGGTCTCTTCTGAAAGGTGGACTAATTATTATTTTTTTTACATAATTGAATTGTTTGCCAGGGTAACAAGACTGTTTTTGTCAGGATGTACTGGATCAGTGGATTACTATGAGGCTTCATATGAGGTGAGTTGCCTCTGTATCGTAAGTGTTTGTTTTTACATCGAAGGTCTGGAGATCATATCAACTGAATCACAGAAACTGTGTAGAGAGCATATATTTGATCATAACACAGCGACAGCGCACAGACAGTCCATCAGAATTTTAACAGGATAAAGTATACGACAGCAAGATGGCTGATGATGATTAAAATTATTGATATTTGGATATGTTTAATCATAAATTATATGTTTAATCTATATGATTACCTTGAACAATTAATGCTCCGGTTGGCATAAACGTGCAGTTGCTGCACAGACACCATGGATTTGGCCCACTCTCACCTCCTCAGCTCTCTGATCATCTTCATTCTGATGAACATGTTGAGTAATGTCTTCTATATTAACCCCCTCACTTATATAATGTTTGGGTTCAAACTGAAAAGGCTGAAGACATGTTTGTCGATGTAGGGTCACTGGAGAATCAAAACCATTGCAAATATTTGACGTCACTACCCGGAATGCACTGTGACGTACACAGCAATGGCGACCTACGAGTGCAAGGATTTTTATTTAAAAATTAAAGCTGACATATAGAGCGTTTATGTATAGTGTATGTATACATGATGTATATAGCGGATGTCAGCGGTTATCTAATAAGTCATACAAGTCCTCATAGTTGGTGTTCCCTTTAAAGTGACTCATTACCCAACATGATGCTTGTACACAGACTCCAAGGCAAGATTAGAAAGTACACTGTTAGACATTACTATTTATTTATTTATTTTTCACATTTATCTTATTGGTTAACTAAATGTAATAGTAAAAATAAAAGTCCACTACAATATTATTAAAGAATATAGACATTTCAGCAGCATTACCAATTGTAACTAAAATAATAAACGTCAATTATTACATTAATTATAATTAAAATAGAAAACGGATTAAAACAGTGTATGAACTAATATAATAACACCTTAGACATTTATAAACTGATCAAATGTTTGCTTGTCCAAATATGTCAAAAGTCAACAATTTCCATGGGGTGTACTTATTTTTTTCATATACAGTACTACTCTTTAAAAAAGTGATGTGTTGGCCTGGTTGTTTCCTCTCCTCAGTTACAATGTAGTATTATGAATAGGAACAGGGTGTTTTAATGTCTGAATGAAAGTCGGGGTTTTCACTGGCAAACTGAATGGAGGAGGAGCACAGTGAGTGGGTGGGGCTTATGATTGAATAGGACACAGGGTATTTTCACTTCAGCTGATGTAACAATCAGCCTTCATGTTTTAAATCATTCAAATGATGTAAATGATTACGTTCCGGACTGCCTCACATACAGTAAATAGTGTATTTAAACATTACTTTTAAAAAGACAAAATTCAGACTGAATATAATAGTTTCATATAATTTCAAGTAATTGAACTGAGATGCATTGAAAACACATTTCTTCATCACTACATCACCAGGCTGATCCTACTTTCATGCATGGTGTCAGGGTTTTCCCCCTCGCTCCGGCTGCTGCATGCAGAAGTTGTTCTTCTCCAAGTTATTGACCTGGTTCTGTTTTCTTGTTTGTGTATTTTGGATTATCCCTGCTACTGCTGTGTGCTGATCGCCTGACCTGTGCCTGTGTTCTGTTCGCTGATCTTCATTCATTATGTGGATTTGTCTGTTTGTCCTTTAAATTAAACGCCTTAAACTGCACTTACATCTGTCTCTACTGGCCATTTGTGACCGAAAGACTGAACTGAACATGATGATTAATGTTTCTCAGCTAGATCATTATTTTTAGATACAGAATGCCTGTAGATTTTTTGGAGGGAAAAGTCCTCTGTCATGGCTTTACTGTAGGAAGTAATGCTCCTGCTAATTTTTAAGAAAATCCACTTATGTTCAGATGGTGCTGCAGGATTTGTGCAGGATCCGTAAAATATCAATGTAAAATCAGTAAATACAGTGTTTCACACTTCAATCTAATCATGAATTTTGTTACAAACAAAATATACTGAATATCAGTCGTGTAAGAAAATGTACGAAAACATCTTGTATCAAATGTTAAATCTAAATGTTTATTTTAGACACAAAGTATGTGTTAAAGCACAGTGAATCTACTGCTTATGTTGTAAAGAGAAAAGCAGTTCTGACACCATCATTTCATACCAACAGCAAAACCCAAACCGACTGTGAGAGTGAATCCTCAGAGCTCCGTCTACACTGGAGACACCATCACCCTGACCTGTGAGCTGCAATCGACTGGATGCGAGTTTCAATGGTATAAAAATGATCAGTTACAGCCTTGGAGCACTGAACAAACATACACACTCAAAGTGACAGACAATAATGAAGGAGAAACAGAGTACAAGTGTTGCGCACGCAGGATAAACTACTACTACACACAGTTCAGTGATCCTGTCAGGATTACAGCGAGAGGTATGTTATGATTTTTTTCCCCTCTTTCACCGCAGGTTTGTTAGAAGGGATGAGAAACATGTTGCTTAATTACTGTAATTCCTTGTTATTCCAGAATGTTCAAAATAATCTTGAAATACATATGTTTTAAAAGTATTTGTCATTTGGGGCTGGTGCAAATGCAAAACATTAAAAACATGTTATTTGACAAAGAAAAAAAAAAAATAGGTCAAGCTGTAACTTTACATTTTCCATCATTGGAAAGTCTTCAGGAAAGAGGAGATATATAGAATAGTCTGTATGGTATGTAACCATAAAATTTGACAGGTCTAGGTCAAAGGTCAAAAAGATACATATTCTATATCTCTATATCTAGGTCAAAGGTCATGGTCATAAAATTAGATATGACACCTGTTGCGGCCATGTAGGTCCCCATCCGTTACGGATAAACATAGACACACTATTAACATGTAGGACATAAAATTAGATATAGCTATGTTAAATCAGGATCAAATACAATCCTGACACACATTATGACACCTGTTGCGACCATGTAGGTCCTCATCTGTTACGGATAAACATAGATACAATGTTCACACGTAGGTCATAAAATTAGATATAGTCATGTTAAATCTGGATCACATACATTCCTGAGACACACACACACACACATTACCACACATGTTGCGGCCATCCCCATCTGTTAAATCAGGATCAAATACAATTCTGACACACACACATGTTCTCCACACACGTTGCACTTTCTAACACTCTGAGGTAGTTCATAAATATATATATTAGTTATGTTAAATCTGGACCACATACATTCCTGACACAAACTTTACCATACTTGGAACGGCCATGTGTATAACGCATCCAACCAGAAATATGACACACACACACACGTGCACGTACATACAAACGCATACATACGAACCTGTTTATAAATGTCGAGCATCTCCTCTAGGTTTCCTAATACTCTGTACTTAGATCGACGTGTGCGAGCTTACAGCATGGCTGATGTCTGTCCTAACGCGCCGAAAAAAGCTCACCCTTTTTTGGCAAGAATAGAAAAATGTTAGAACATGAAAAGATTCAATATTGGGTAATGTCAAACGGATGTACAGCTGGGGTTTTTTTCGATGCAGAAAAAGGAACCGTTTTGCTTTTCAAGTTCTCTGTCCCTTCACATAGAATATGAAGCACTCCGAGTCAGGCCTAAGTCAAAGGTCAACACCGTAAAACCCCCCATTCTGATGCATTCCACACACACATTCAAACAAAAATATGACACACACAAACACACTTTCACATTATTTAAAAGGAATTTAAGTGTTATGTACTAAATTCCCATAATTATGAACACAGGTTGTTAAGTTGACAATCATTGTTAAAATTACGTTGCTCCATTTAGATTTCATTAATTCAATAAATTAGGATTTTTATCTGCAATCACACATTAAATTTAGATTGTGGGGGATTGTTTTGTATAGCTCCGCTGTTAGAAAATACATGATTGTTGAATGTGAACATAAATGAGCAGAATGTAAGCTTGTGAAATAAATGGTCATAAAAAAAAAAATATATATATATATATATATATAGATATATATATAGATAGTTATGTTAAATCTGGTTCACATACATTCCTGACACAAACGTTACCGTACATGGAACGGCCATGTGTATAACACATCCAACCAGAAATACGACACACAAACACACACGTGCACGTACAGACAAACGCATGCATACGAACCTGTTTATAAATGTCGAGCATCCCTTTAGGTTTTATAATACTCTGTACTTAGAACAACGTGTGAGAGCTTACAACATGGCTGATGTTTGTCCTAACGCGCCGAAAAAAGCTCAACCTTTTTTTTTTTTTTTTTTTTTTTTTTTTTTTGGGAAGAATAGAAAAAGGCTATATGTATTACACACACACATCCAAACAAAAATATGTGGCCTTACCACGAACACTTTCACATTATTTAAAAGGAATTTAAGTGTTATGTACTAAATTGCCATAATTGTGAACACAAGTTGTTAAGTTGACAATCATTGTTAAAATTACGTTGCTCCATTTAGATTGTCTGCAGTAGAATGCAGTCTTTTAAACCAGGAAAGTGACTGCCTTTAAGTTGTATAACAATAGTATGTAAAATCCAGTGTGACTTACATTATAAATCTCATACGTAACATCTCTGCAGGATTTATAGACGTTAAAGCACTGAATGAAATGAGCAATATAGACAAAAAAGAAACAATCTTGTGTCTTCTACTTTTATCTCTCTCATAGAACTATCCACAGTCCAAAGGCTGTGGAACTAGAACGCTACATGTGCGAATGACAAAAGATTTTAAAATAAAATAAAAAATGTATCAATACATGAAATTAGATTACACAATGTAGTTGAGTTTACATGAATAAGCAGAAATGTAATCATGCTTATCTTTCCTATAGCACAAATGAAAAGCCCTCTCTAGATGAGCGTATTTGTCAAATGAAACTTTTTCGTCCTTATCCACTGCTACGGTAAACTAAGGAGTAGATCTTCAAATTACACTGCTAAATAAGACTACCATTAGCTACGTGTAGTGGTGCAAACTAGTCCATCAAATGTATTAGCAGGTGTAGCCTATACACGAGTCCACTATTGGTCATATCACAATTGAGAATATCTCCCAAATGCATCGCTTTAGTAGAATTTAATTGTAAGGGGAAATGACACACATTGTTATGTCCTTAGTATTTGTTCAGTCTACAGGTCCTCTAACACTCTGTTAAATGAATAAATGCAAATGTACTACAACGTAAATTTTTGTTTTAAATCAATTAATGCAGAAATTACACAATATTAAGTTGATGTAATTATCAACATTGTGAACACAACTCATCAAAATAATGTGTACAACTTTAAATATTTTATTAATTCAATAAATTAGAATTTTTATCTTGCAACCACACATTAAATTTAGATTGTGGGGGATCGTTTTGATATAGCTCCACTGTTAGAAAATACATGATGGTTGAATGTGAACATAAATGAGCAGAATGTAAGCTTGTGAAATAAATGAAACTTTATTGATGACATTTTGAGAAAATGGCATGACTTTGAATAAAAATTAACTGAAATAAATACTCTACATCTTTGATATACCCGTTGAAATGTAAAAAGAAAAAAAGTTTTTACATACCTTCTAAAAAGGTCCCTTTAGGAGGTAAATGTTTTAAAGACGGTGTTTTATAAGAAACGCGCGTATTACATGCCTTCTCAACATAACCCTTTAGGATGTAAAATGTTTAAAGTGATGCTTAAAAGAATCGATAGTTTTGTTTAAACTAGAAGACACGTTTTTCGGACGATGTCCTGTAGGCCTATACACACACCGACCTACACGTGTGTTTTCCCGGGGTGACCGTTCTGAAGTGTGTGGGTGTCTAGAGAGAGAGACAGAGACAGTGACGTGTTTCCTGGGGGTTTGCTGACCAGAATGCTTACAGTGTGTTTAATGAATTAAGGGATGAGTCGTGTGTTTCGGGGTTTTACGATCCCTACCAATGTGTACATTTGTGATTTGAGTGAATCTTTGTTTCTGAAATGACTTCTGTGGTAATGATCAGTTTGTGTAACTAATCTATCAGAAAAGACTAGACCTGGTGACTGAATGTGTTAGATGTATTAGAAATGTGGACATGGTACGCATGTGTAGCTCACTATGTGTATGATCTATGTGTAATCCTTCTGTCAAGAAATGAACAGACTGAGGTTTGTGAGATAATTGAACTATTTATTGGCTACGTTGTTGAGAAAAACACCGATGTGTGAAACATTTCTACAGTCCTTCAAGGCTGTATGATGTCGTGTTCTCTTTTACTGAAAGAAAGTCAAAACCATCTGTGTTATTCGTTGTGGAGACTGAAGTGACAATATGTCCGAAGTAAATTAAAATATGCATTACATATCCTACCTTCTAACCAGGTTATTTTAAGGGATGAAAAACCTTTTTAAAAGACGGTGTTTTAAAAGAATCGTGCATTTAAACTATAAACAAGATTTCAGAAAATGGTTCGCCAACGAGATTGATTGATTCTTTGGGGGTTTTGCTGACCGGGATTCTTACAAATGTGTTTGTTAAAGAATTAAAGGGAGTCGTGTGTCTCAGTGTTTAAATAATGGTCGTAGTTAAAACACAGAAGAAACTCTGCAACTATCTGTTACAAGGTCTGCTCCGAGAAATCCCAATACCGTTAGAAGATTGCTGTGTATTCACAAACAAGTGTATCTGTTGAAACGAGAGATGACCTGACTTTTGCTCCAAAAAAAAAAAAAAGCACACAAAGCACCAAGAGGTTAGTTTGACAATTTATTCATGAAGGTAATGTAAAGACGATGTTGTTTATCCCTGAGCAGGGCATACACAACTATAAAAATCGTGTCTTAAGTCTGAGGGTTTAGTTAGGAGGTAGAAAAATATTTAAAGATGGTGTTTTAAAAGAAACGAGTGTTTCATCCATAATGGTAAAAAAAGGAAAATGGCTGTACTAAATATGAAATAATCGGTGGAGATACATTGAGTACATTTCTGTTCCACAGTCTATAAGGATCCCCAAACTTCATGTAGTGTGAAAAATATATACACCCTCCGTGACTACGTTACTTAAGGTTTAAACATTTTTATTTTGTGATGGCAGCAAGAGGTTGTGCATTTGGTATCTGGTGATTTTAGAATTAGGCCCAACTGTCAAACATGTTTTGTGTATGACTTCGTCAGGCAAAGATCACGATGGTATGGCAGGAGTATACAGGAGTAATTGGAGTGATCTAATGCTTAGGACTTGTACTTCAACTCGGGAACGTCCCACCATGGTGTTCAGTGAGGCATTATCTAAACTACATGTATATAATATAGATCAGATCACCCGTCTGTCTTTACCCGCTCCTGGTCTGCAGTCAAAATTATTACTGTTTATTTCCTTGTATGGGTTTATGAAAGGGAGCAGTCATATACACTGCAAGCCAAAGTTATAGAAGCAGTCGAGTTATTTTAAAAGGGTCGGGGGGGAAAATAACAGTTCAGGCATATTTCCAACAGAACAGAATATTAGACATTTAGTGTAAACTAGTGTAAAAAAAAAATTCTCTGAAATATTTAAGTGAAAAATTGGTCCGTATTTAATGCATTATATTAGAAATGATAGTACAGTCTTTGTTAATCAGTTACCAACTCATACGTTATAATAATTTGTTTAGGAGCATCTGAATCTGGCAAATGCCTTTTATTGCATAAAAGTTAATAAACAAATTACGAAGAAATGACTTGTACACTACTGCTGCGGATATTAAGTCAAACCATTTTGTTCAAACTTCACTATGATCCATAGAGTAGCAGAAACGTATGGCACCTTATGAATACCGCGTGAAGGATTAAGTTGACTCGTCACTCACAATTACAAAGACATGTCCTTGTGCAGGATCACCTTCGCACCAGCATTGATCCCCTCTTCCCCCGTATGACGGTTATAAGAAAAGGCAAAAAGTAATATAAGATATATTTTATAAATATATTGTTATATAACACATTATGAGGAAGAAACATAAAATATTATTTAACAAGGACTGCCATTCAGCCCTCTTAACTGTAAGAGCATTATCAGTATTGTACGGCAGTTGGGGACAGTAGTTAGCTTTCAGATGTCATATATAAAGCAAGTTTTTGAGTCACAGTGCCAAACTACCGGTATTATATTTTGATCCTTCTTTTTCAGCATGAAGGACCGGCATTTATTTAATAGACAGATGGCACAGTCATATACTTGGTCAGAGGATTTAGGGATTTCTTTAAGAAAGTTTCATTGTTTTTGTTCTTTTATCATAGCTTCAGTTTGTATACTTACTTTGGTTAGTGACTTAATCTTCACCTATCATCGTTCCCTGTTAATGAAATCTGTCACCACCTAATAAAACAGTTTAAGTCGGTACGCGTGTACAAAATAAAACTGTCTATATGTATACTTGTCTGTTATGGATCTGTTTAAACACTGCTGTAATAGCGATATAGAGCAAGAGAGAGAGAGAGAGAGATACCCATTTACTAATTCATAGAACCCCTTTCCACCTTTTCAAGTTCATTATACATTTTTCTTTTCAGCCATCGTGTTCAGACATTGCAAATCATCAGTCTGAAGGTTTTTAATCTGTATTTGCTCGAACCTTTATACAGGAATACTAAATTGGTGTATGATTTTATGAAAAGAAAAGTAGGTTCTGTGTACATAAGAAACAGAGAAAGACCCTTTTCTGAAAGTTGTCGCATGGTGAAAATCCATGTTCCTACATTCCTACATTATGTTAGATGCCAGACTTTTTATACTGTAAGGTACCTCATAAGAAATAATAAATTGTATATTTATTGTATATATATTTTACCATTATGGATGAAACACTCGTTTCTTTTAAAAACACCATCTTTAAATATTTTTCTACCTCCTAACTAAACCCTCAGACTTAAGACACGATTTTTATAGTTGTGTATGCCCTGCTCAGGGATAAACAACATCGTCTTTACATTACCTTCATGAATAAATTGTCAAACTAACCTCTTGGTGCTTTGTGTGCTTTTTTTTTTTTTTGGAGCAAAAGTCAGGTCATCTCTCGTTTCAACAGATACACTTGTTTGTGAATACACAGCAATCTTCTAACGGTATTGGGATTTCCGGAGACCGGAGCCTTGTAACAGATAGTTGCAGAGTTTCTTCTGTGTTTTAACTACGACCATTATTTAAACACTGAGACACACGACTCCCTTTAATTCTTTAACAAACACATTTGTAAGAATCCCGGTCAGCAACACCCCAAAGAAACCAATCAATCTCGTTGGCGAACCATTTTCTGAAATCTTGTTTATAGTTTAAATGCACGATTCTTTTAAAACACCTACTGTCTTTAAAAAGGTTTTTCATCCCTTAAAATAACCTGGTTAGAAGGTAGGATATGTAATGCATATTTTAATTTACTTCGGACATATTGTCACTTCAGTCTCCACAACGAATAACACAGATGGTTTTGACTTTCTTTCAGTAAAAGAGAACACGACATCATACAGCCTTGAAGGACTGTAGAAATGTTTCACACATCGGTGTTTTTCTCAACAACGTAGCCAATAAATAGTTCAATTATCTCACAAACCTCAGTCTGTTCATTTCTTGACAGAAGGATTACACATAGATCATACACATAGTGAGCTACACATGCGTACCATGTCCACATTTCTAATACATCTAACACATTCAGTCACCAGGTCTAGTCTTTTCTGATAGATTAGTTACACAAACTGATCATTACCACAGAAGTCATTTCAGAAACAAAGATTCACTCAAATCACAAATGTACACATTGGTAGGGATCGTAAAACCCCGAAACACACGACTCATCCCTTAATTCATTAAACACACTGTAAGCATTCTGGTCAGCAAACCCCCAGGAAACACGTCACTGTCTCTGTCTCTCTCTCTAGACACCCACACACTTCAGAACGGTCACCCCGGGAAAACACACGTGTAGGTCGGTGTGTGTATAGGCCTACAGGACATCGTCCGAAAAACGTGTCTTCTAGTTTAAACAAAACTATCGATTCTTTTAAGCAACACTTTAAACATTTTACATCCTAAAGGGTTATGTTGAGAAGGCATGTAATACGCGCGTTTCTTATAAAACACCGTCTTTAAAACATTTACCTCCTAAAGGGACCTTTTTAGAAGGTATGTAAAAACTTTTTTTCTTTTTTACATTTCAACGGGTATATCAAAGATGTAGAGTATTTATTTCAGTAAATTTTTATTCAAAGTCATGCCATTTTCTCAAAATGTCATCAATAAAGTTTCATTTATTTCACAAGCTTACATTCTGCTCATTTATGTTCACATTCAACCATCATGTATTTTCTAACAGTGGAGCTATACAAAACGATCCCCCACAATCTAAATTTAATGTGTGGTTGCAAGATAAAAATTCTAATTTATTGAATTAATAAAATATTTAAAGTTGTACACATTATTTTGATGAGTTGTGTTCACAATGTTGATAATTACATCAACTTAATATTGTGTAATTTCTGCATTAATTGATTTAAAACAAAATTTACGTTGTAGTACATTTGCATTTATTCATTTAACAGAGTGTTAGAGGACCTGTAGACTGAACAAATACTAAGGACATAACAATGTGTGTCATTTCCCTTACAATTAAATTCTACTAAAGCGATGCATTTGGGGCATATTCTCAATTGTGATATGACCAATAGTGGACTCGTGTATAGGCTACACCTGCTAATACATTTGATGGACTAGTTTGCACCACTACACGTAGCTAATGGTAGTCTTATTTAGCAGTGTAATTTGAAGATCTACTCCTTAGTTTACCGTAGCAGTGGATAAGGACGAAAAAGTTTCATTTGACAAATACGCTCATCTAGAGAGGGCTTTTCATTTGTGCTATAGGAAAGATAAGCATGATTACATTTCTGCTTATTCATGTAAACTCAACTACATTGTGTAATCTAATTTCATGTATTGATACATTTTTTATTTTATTTTAAAATCTTTTGTCATTCGCACATGTAGCGTTCTAGTTCCACAGCCTTTGGACTGTGGATAGTTCTATGAGAGAGATAAAAGTAGAAGACACAAGAGTGTTTCTTTTTTGTCTATATTGCTCATTTCATTCAGTGCTTTAACGTCTATAAATCCTGCAGAGATGTTACGTATGAGATTTATAATGTAAGTCACACTGGATTTTACATACTATTGTTATACAACTTAAAGGCAGTCACTTTCCTGGTTTAAAAGACTGCATTCTACTGCAGACAATCTAAATGGAGCAACGTAATTTTAACAATGATTGTCAACTTAACAACTTGTGTTCACAATTATGGCAATTTAGTACATAACACTTAAATTCCTTTTAAATAATGTGAAAGTGTGTTCGTGTGCGTCATATTTTTGTTTGGATGTGTGTGTGTAATACATATAGCCTTTTTCTATTCTTCCCAAAAAAAAAAAAAGGTTGAGCTTTTTTCGGCGCGTTAGGACAAACATCAGCCATGTTGTAAGCTCACACGTTGTTCTAAGTACAGAGTATTATAAAACCTAGAGGGATGCTCGACATTTATAAACTGGTTCGTATGTATGCGTTTGTATGTACGTGCACGTGTGTGTGTGTGTCATATTTCTGGTTGGATGCGTTATACACATCGCCGTTCCAGGTATGGTAACGTTTGTGTCAGGAATGTATGTGGTCCAGATTTAACATAACTATATATATATTTATAAACTACCTCAGAGTGTTAGAAAGTGCAACGTGTGTGGAGAACATGTGTGTGTGTGTGTGTGTGTGTCAGAATTGTATTTGATCCTGATTTAACAGATGGGGATGGCTGCAACAGGTGTGGTAATTGTGTGTGTGTGTGTGTGTCAGGAATGTATGTGATCCAGATTTAACATAACTATATCTAATTTTATGTCCTACGTGTGAACATTGTGTCTATGTTTATCCGTAACGGATGGGGACCTACATGGCCGCAATAGGTGTCGTATCTAATTTTATGACCATGACCTTTGACCTAGATATAGAGATATAGAATATGTATCTTTTTGACCTTTGACCTAGACCTGTCAAATGTTATGGTTACATACCATACAGACTATTCTATATAACGTCTCACAGAGTAAAGGTTACTCTCAGTCTGGAAAGTGTCTGTGACGAACACAACACTGTTTTAGGAAATTAATCAGCAGCAGGCTGTACAACAGCACATTCATTTTATCCCTCTTAAACCACAGCGATTTGCCAACAATGTCAAATTTGATTTATTAAGGAATGACAGGTCATACGTTTTATCTGTTTATAGCTACAATTATGGTTGTGGAGCGCCCACGAAACAATTTATATCCTGTTCTCACTTACATTATACATCTGCTAAGAGAAAATTTTGCCGTTTCAGCGATTACGCACGTTTTTTTTTTATCAATTTCTGCTTTACAAGTCCCTGTGAATGAGCTGTTACTACAGAAACGATAATGTATTAGAACCACCACATTAATATATACCTGCGATTTGCAGCTGCACTACTGTCAGAGCTTCTGTTCTAGAGAATTAATTAACACCTTCTGACCAATCAGAATCCAGAATTCAATAGATTACCAGTACAGACACACAGGGACCATTACAGTTTCCATTAAAACCTCTACAATTAAAAAAATCTATTTTAACCATTAAAATCATTACAAATTTTACGAAGATTTCTGTTTTTGGGTTTTTTTTTCCAGCAGGCAAGAGCCTCCCAAATCCAGCACCAATGGAACCTGGGGTTTTAATTTGTTGGCTTTGTGTAACTGTGTAACTTTTCCCATGTGTTCTTTTATTTACTCTTATTATTAAACATCATACATATTTATATTGATCGTTACTGGGATAAAAGATATGATGGAAATGTACCTGTTAAACTTGTAGAGGCAGAAGAGTCCTGTAGTGACGAAGGTGACGAGAAGAATGCCAGCCAAAGCCCAGAAACCGGGACTTACAGCACCGATCCGATCACACACACGAATGTCTCACTGTGTGTAAATGGTGGGATTTTTGTATTTTATCATACAGCATCAGAAATACTGATCACACACAGACAATTTTTTCCCCCAACATTGTCATGTGTTTCTATTACCATGCAGGTTTGATCCACACAAAGAGTTAATTCATGCCAAGACACAAGTGCAGGCGTCACAAGGCGCTAAGAGTATTTTAGAAAAAAGTCACATTTTCCTATCGAACTTCCTGTAAATTCCTTTTCTCGCCTTTTCCCTCTAGTTACAATGTTTCTGAACACATCGCCTTCCCATCTCCTCCCAACTCACCCTACCCAGTCTACCCAGTCTGACTAGTCTAACTAGTGCAAAGATATTCAGAGCAACTTTAGCACAGTAAATACCAGTACAGAGAAATATAAAGAAGTCTTTAGATCATTCTGAATTGAACGAAGACGTTGGAGAAATACCTGCATCAGGATCTGTCAGAGTCACCAGCACTCTCAGTCCACCACGCACGATGAAGCTGACGTTACTCTCTCTCAGAGCCGGCTTTATGCTGAACACGCGCTGCAACACACACGGAGTTTTTAATTATAACATAGTTAACATATACAGTACACAAAGTGTTTGTGCTTTTAAATGATAATAGGTGCGCATGGTGCACTTCTCTTTCTCTTTAATGGATCCGATATTAAGTTTCATCTCCTAATGGACCATAATGGAGAATTGAAGTGAAGTGTGTTAATGTGTGTGCGTATGTTTAGATCAATACCTTATCTGCAAACCCACTCCTCGTAGTGGGCGTGTCCTCTGTGGGCAATACGTCTGGTTGGCAGCCCGGGCTTCACCATGGTAACCCTCCAGGAAGTCCTGTGATCTGGGAAGGAAAACAAAATCCTGGAAGCTTCAGGAAATCACCACAAGCGCAGTTGAAATGGCATTTTACTGCATTGTATGAGTTATATAGATGGAGTTCAGACATGACCTTTGACCCTGTGCCTGAGTAACCTAACCCCAAGGCAATTTTATATTAGTTATTATCATTATTTAAAATTATATCGACGACAAATCCTGTGAGATAAATTAGTCACTACAGCGCAGTCTGTGTGTGTGTGTGTGTGTGTGTGTGTGTGTGTGTGTGTGTGTGTAAAAGCACAGAGACACGGAGAACTGGTTGTAATGAAGCAAGGGTTTTCAGGTTTATTGTTTTCTCACACAGCCCGGTCAGCGGAGCAGAGGTGTGTGTGTGTGTGAGGCTGAATGTGGGGGAAGTCTGTGGAAGCGGGGCTGACGTAGCGACGCACTGGGGGTGTGTCGGGATTCCCGGAAGAAGCTGTGGGGGTTCCTGTGCCGTCCTTCAGCATAGAGCGTCGTTTCAGCCGCTGTCGTCCTCGTCTGAACCTTCAGGGGAGAGGGGGAGAGAGAGAGAGAGAGACGCGTTTGTGGATGAAATCGCAGCGGCCGGCCCAGATCCGCGAGGCTCTGAAACCCAACTCACTTCGGCTTCCGAAGCGAGTTGAAGAGAGCGAGTCGCGAGCCGAGCTGCTTAATGTATGCATTACCATGCGCAGCCTCTCGAGGCTGACATCGCATACTACACTCCTAAACCCTTCAACCAGAAAGTGTGCACTCATCCCCGTGATGGAACAGGAGCAAGGCGTAACACACTTCCTGAATTCTTTCTCGCTCATTACTTCCCTCTCTTTTCTTTTCTTTCTAAAAACGGTATTGAAAAGTTGAGAGATATTGAGAAATATAGAGTTGAAATGAAACGTTTCTTTTGTCACACAAACAACAGACATGCAGTCTCTCTGAAGATAATAAGGCTGGCGGCATAGTTCACAGGTGCCACACACACATATATATATATCTTGCAACGCGCTTAATTGCCACGTCACCTGATCATGGCAGGCCTATAAGTAGAGGCATGATTTTACACAAGCTTCAGATACCGGTCACACGCGTGTAAGGCATTTCCATACTGTTATGCTAAATACAACGTCGACGTTCCCTTTGAAAGAGAACACCTAATCACAGAACTCTCTCTCTCCGAGCATTTACTTTTTTTTCTCAGTGTCAATCTGACTAGAGTTCTGTGTGGAAAATGACACTTTGGTGACACCTTCTGGCCAAAGGATTTAGTTTCTGGTCTGTGACACTAAAGAGAATGTTATGGTGAGAGGAACAGGAGGCTGAAGTCTGAACAAGTTACTCCATTAATCTAACTCAGCAAGGTGTTCATTTAACCCTGTATGTTGGTTATGATTAATGTATTCCAGTATGTTAGATTTAATATTTAACCCAAATGTTGGTTTATATTTTCCAGAATGCTCGGAGAATCTTACTATTTACAGAATGTGTTATTATTAAACTACACTCTTTATTATCAAACTCTTTATTAAACATAAAAACTCAAATCAAACGTAATATAGACAAACCAGGAAACCACTACAACACACAATACTTGTGAACCAAACTACTACTTTTTATCTATTTATCTAATACCGAGCCACGTGCTTCGTTGCTCGAGAGCCTTAAATACCCGGCGTTACTCAAACTAAACATGATTAACAGAAATAACAAACATCGGTGTCAAATTAGGAAGCAAAACCAAAACGAAGGTCACGTGGTTAGTACGACGGCGAAACCCAGTGCCCCAGCGACCTCTGCTGGGCACCCTGTGACAGAAGCTCCATATGGCATAAAACATTTCCTGTACCACCTTCCTCTACTGTCACTCTGTTCTTTATTTATTTCTTTATTGATTCTTTATGTTCTCCAACTCTCAATTATCACAGCACCTTTACACAGTGTGTTACACTTTAAAACAAAACATATCAATCTTTGTAAAGTAAAATCTTTTACAGCTTTTACAGTGTAAGTAGGTCTTAAAATTTTTTAATGTCACCCCCCTCTATATGCACGCACACGCACACACACACACACACAGGGCAGTGACACTGTAAGAGGCCTGACTTGGCTCTTATGGTTTTACTTCTTTTTTAAATTCTGGGATGTGAGCTCAGCAGTGTAAAAGTGGAGGAGGTGTGAAGGGAGATGTGTGAGAGTTGTTTTACTAACACAGAACTGCTCATAAATGTACACACCCCTTGCAGAATCTGCAAAATGTTAATAACAAATAAGTGGAATCATAATAGTATTGTGTTATTAAAAATGCATTTAACTGTATTTAACTGCTCAGTTATATAAAACGTAGATAATTGTAAGTCACTGTGGATAAGGGTTTCTACCAAATGCCATGAATGTAATTAATTACTCAAAACATTAATTATTTTACTCTGTAGGCTGCTTTAACAGATCAGCTCCATGTGCTGTTCACTACAGCTTTCACCTTCACTCAGAGTCTGTAGGTGACTGTCACCTGGAATAATCGTGCTTCAAAATAAGAGTCTTTGCAGGGACCATAAATAGTGAAATAATCAGAGAACAAACACAAAATCATGTATTTTAAGACTTCAGATGCAAAATAAAATATAGCTGAATGCAGCACTTATGGGGCCAACCACTACAGAGGTGAAGTAAGGAGCTATAAGCATTGCACAATAATAAGTTACTGCATACAACACTGGGTGGCACTCTGGCATTAATTGTTAATACGGAAATATCTCAAGATATCGAAATGTGTTGTTTTTTTTTGTTTTTTTTTTTTTTTTTTTTTTGCCAGCATGCCCTGATGATCATCTGTGTGAATTTGGTGAAGTTTGGATAAATGGTTGAGGAGGACTTTAGGTTTTAGACATGACTAACAATAACAGGCAGACAAATTGTGTTTTTTGTAGGACGTAAGGAATTAAAGAGGTGAGACTCATGGACATTGGATGAAATTCAGGAAACTTTAAAAATATTTGTAAATATTTATATTTTGTCATATTTGTTTCACTAATCGGTCGACTAAAACTGCAGGTACCATCAGGGCATGGTTCTGATGAACTTACCAAGTTTTGTAATGATATGCCAGTGTGCTTGTAAAATACAGAATTTTAAATGGCTGATCCTGAAATGATTTTCTTTTTCTTCTTCTTTCTTTTTTTACTAAGAATCTGCTTGTGCAGGAACAGTTTAAAAACTAATATATATATTCTTTACTAATAATGATAAAGCATTTTCAGATCTGGATGAAGCTCCATATGGCATAAAACATTTCCTGTACCACCTTCCTCTACTGTCACTCTGTTTCTTTATTTATTCTTTATGTTCTCCAACTCTCAATTATCACAGCACCTTTACACAGTGTGTTACACTTTAAAACAAAACATATCAATCTTTGTAAAGTAAAATCTGCTATAGCTTTTACTGTGTAAGTAAATCTCTCTCTTTCTCTCTCTCTCTCTCACTCTCTCTCTCTCTGTAAGAACACAGGAAGTTGAGACTTTAACACACACCACTGCTCTGTCAGTCAGTCAGTCATTAGAGAGACAGGATGGAGTTCAGTCCACTCGCTGTGATGCTCTGTGAGTAAATGTTCTCTTTGTGTCTTCATTAGAGTGAGTGGTGGGGTATAAAGTTGTTCATCTGCAGTCTGAATGTCCTGAGTGATGAGTTTATTGTGTGATTAGGACATTGTGTGTACTTCAGCATGACTGCTCAGGTGGATCAGTGGATCCATATCTGTTATGAGAAGGGTTAAGTTTGATGTGTAGCTACTCTCAGTAACTATGATAGTTCAACAGGTAAGAGTACAAGTAGAGCAAGTTTAAAACACAGGGTTTAAATAATCTAATGAGTGTAAACAAGTCTGTATTGTTGGAATCTGTAGCTGATCTTCCATGTCCTGCTGTCATCTGCTGCTCAGTGACAACCTCTCATGATCATTTGATCTGCTAAAAGAAAATGACTGGATGGTGTTTGTACTTTCACCAATGGAAGTCAGGGTTGTGAATAACTGAAATGTCTTTAGCTGCTGTGGTGAGACTCTGGTGATGTTTCCTGTGAACAGAAAGGTTTAACAGAACCATGTGAGTGTTAACTAGACTTACTGAGAAAATGCTTAATAATCTATAAAAAACTTTTTTGTTACTTTTTTCATGCACACACACACACACACACACACACACACACACACAGACACGCGCGCATACGCACACACACAGGGCAGTGACACTGTTAGAGGCCTGACTTGGCTCTTGTAGTTTTACCACTTTTTTTTTTTAATTCACTGATGTGAGCTCAGCAGTGTAAAAGGGGAGGAGGTGTGAAGGGAGATGTGTGAGAGATATTTTACTAATACAGTCGTGCTCATAAATTTACACACCCCTTGCAGAATCTGCAAAATGTTAATAAAAAAAAATAATGAACAGGGCTCATAAAAAATGCATTTAGGTTATTTATTTAGTATTGCCCTGAATAAGCTACAGTGGGGGAAATAAGTATTTTTTTTATCAATTTTTTTTTCAGTAAATATATTTCCCATGAGATTATTCACATGAAATTTTCACCAGACATCAGTATTAACTCAAGAAATCCTCAAATATAAAGAATTCACAACATTAAAGACCACAAATAAAATTATGTGTAATGAAGTGGAATGACACAGTATTGAAGTATTAAATACACTAAGGAAAAGGAGTTCTCCAATGTCACGTATCCGGAAACTCGGGACTCCATGTCCCATCAGCCACTGCACTACACCACCTGACCACATGCACCTGACTCACGTTTTTGTTAATGAGCACCAATGTGTATATATAGTCTTTGTCTGCACTCTTTCGGGGTCTTTCGTTGTAATAGACTCACGTCACTTCTGTCTCCGTGTTTTGTTTCTCGCCACTGTGTTATGCCCAGTTGTCCTAGTGTTTTTGTTTCGTTGTTCGTGTGTTTAAAATAAATGTTTAAAAAATCTGCGATTGCTTCTGCCTCAACTCGCCAGACGTGACAGAACGAAAGACCGTGACTATGAAGCAGTAGATTTTTTATTTATTTATTTATTTTTTCGGATACAGCAGTTTGCTCCCACCCTCCCTCCCCGATGGGTCTCATGGATTCCCCTCTGTTCGCCGACCTCAGGGATTCCCCGCTGTTCAGCTACCTCAGAGTCGCGCAGCCGGTGAGTCCTGTGAAGGAGGTCTCTCCGCCCGCTCCGCTATGTGTGTGAGGACGCGGCTCCAGCTCCGTCGCGGACTCATGAATTCACCTCTGTTCGCGACCTCAGGGATTCCCCGCTGTTCAGCTACCTCAGAGTCGCGCAGCCGGTGAGTCCTGTGAAGGAAGTCTCTCCGCCGGCCCGCTATGTGTGTGAGGACCCTCCGGCTCCGTGCGGACTCATGAATTCACCTCTGTTCGCGGACCTCAGGGATTCCCCGCTGTTCAGCTACCTTAAGGTGCCTCAGCCGTCCTGTTCAGCTGAGGTCGTCGCTCAGCCGTCCTGTTCAGCTGAGGTCGTCGCACAGCCTTCCTGTTCAGCTGTGGACGCCGCTCAGCATCCCTGCCCGGCTGTGGACGCCGCTCCAGCATCCCTGCCCGGCTGTGGACGTCGCTCGGCCTTCCTGCCCGGCTGTGGACGTCGCTCGGCCTCCCTGCCCGGCTGTGACGTCGCTCGGCCTCCCTGCCCGGCTGTGGACGTCGCTCGGCCTCCCTGCCCGGCTGTGGACGTCCGTCGCGGCCTCCCTGCCCGGCTGTGGACGTCCCTCCGCCTCCCTGCCCGGCTGTGGGCGTCGCTCGGCCTCCCTGCCCGGCTGTGGACGTGCCTCGGCCTCCCTGCCCGGCTGTGGACGTCGCTGGGCCTCCCTGCCCGGCTGTGGACGTCGCTCGGCCTCCCTGCCCGGCTGTGGACGTCGCTCGGCCTCCCTGCCCGGCTGTGGACGTCGCTCGGCCTCCCTGCCCGGCTGTGGACGTCGCTCGGCCTCCCTGCCCGGCTGTGGACGTCGCTCGGCCTCCCTGCCCGGCTGTGGACGTCGCTCGGCCTCCCTGCCCGGCTGTGGGACGTCGCTCGGCCTCCCTGCCCGGCTGTGGACGTCGCTCGGCCTCCCTGCCCGGCTGTGGCGTCGCTCGGCCTCCCTGCCCGGCTGTGGACGTCGCTCGGCCTCCCTGCCCGGCTGTGGACGTCGCTCGGCCTCCCTGCCCGGCTGTGGACGTCGCTCGGCCTCCACGTTCCGCTGGGGGACGCGCTCCTTTCCCTCGCTGCGCTCAGTGGGTCGCTCCCCCTTCCTGCTCCACGGAGGTCTCCGTTCCCCTCTCATGCTCCGCGGAGAGCGTCGTTCCTCCCTTGGGCCTCGCGGAGAACCTCGTTCCTCTCCCTGGCCTCGCGGAGACCCTCGCTCCCCCCGTGTGCCTCGCGGAGACCCTCGCTCCCCCCGTGCGCCTCGTCAGGTACTTCGCTCCCCCCTTGAACCTGTTTAAAATAAATGTTTAAAAAATCTGCGATTGCTTCTGCCTCAACTCGCCAGACGTGACATCCAAGGCAAGGTAAGGCAAGGAACCAGCTGAAATCCGTAAGTAAATATACCCCCTATCTATGTAAAATAATATCAGCTGGGTTAGTAAATTGATGGTCTATAAACAGGCTTTTCATTACCAAGGTGTCCCAAAAGAAAGATCTCATGATGGGCAATAGCAAATAACTCTCCCAAGACCTTCACAACCTTATTGTTGTGAAACATATTGATGGAATTGGATACAGACCTATTTCAAAACTTCTGAACCCTCCAGTAAACACTATTGGGCCCATTATCTGCAAGTAGAAGCAACATTACTCCGTCATCAACCAGCCACACACAGGAGCTTCTCGCAATATTTCTGACCAGGGAGTCAGAAGAATAGTCAGAAGAGTAGCCCAAGAGCCAAGGGCCACTCTTAAAGAGCTTCATAAACACTTCTAGTCAGCAGGTATCATCGTCACAGAGAAAACAATAGGTAATGCACTCCACTGCTCATGCTCACCCCGCAAGACTCCATTACTAAAGAAAAGGCATGTTGAAGCTTGTTGAAAGTTTGCTACAACTCATTTGGACATTACTATGAAATACTGGGAGAGTGTAGTATGGTCAGACGAAAGCAAAATTGAACTTTTTGGCTGTTATACTACACACCATGTTTGGAGAAGAAATGGCACTGCACATCACCCTAAACACACTACACCAACAGTGAAGTTTGGAGGTGGAAGCATCATGGTGTGGGGCTGTTTTTCATCACAATTTGAAGAAAATATGAATGGAGCCCTTAACCGGGAGATGCTTGAGAAGAATCTGCTGCCATCCTCCAGGATGATGAAGATGAGACGTGGGTGGAGCTTCTAGCAGGACAATGATCCAAAGCATACAGCAAAGGAAACTCTTGATTGGTTTCAGAGAAAAAAAAATCATGGTGTTAGAATGGCCCAGTCAATCACCTGACTAGAATCCAATTGAACAATATGTTTAGAAGAATGGGCAAAAAAAATCACACCTGAATACTGCGGCCCATTGATTTCTTCATACAGGAAACATCTTGAAGCTGTAATTACAAACAAAGGCTTCTCTACTAAGTATTAAACACATTTCAGATAGTGTGTTCAATACTTTTTTTCATGTGTCATTCCACTTTATTACACATAACTTCACGTATGGACTTTAATATTTGGATATCTTTATATGTGTGGACTCCTTGAGTTAATTCCAAAGTCTGATGAAAATTTCATGTGAAAAGCCTCATTGGAAATATATTTACTGAAAATAATGTTGATGCGTTCAACACTTATTTCCTCCACTGTATAATAGCATTGTTTTCACAACATGTGACAACATTTATTTCCATCCAGAGCTGCATTGATTTTTACCCGAGATCTTGTATTGAGGATGGGAGAGTCAAACCACTCCATAAAGTCTCTCCAGCACATCCCAAAGACTTTCAGTGGGGTTAAGGTCAGGACGCTGTCATGGCCAATTCATGTGTGAAAATTATTCGTCATGCTTCCTGAACCACTCTTTCACAACGAATCTTGGCATTGTCATCCTGGAATATACCTGTGCTGTCAGGGAAAAAAAAAAATTCATTATCGGATAACTTGGTCATTCAGTACATTGAGGTACTCAGATGACCATTTTATTTCTGCATAATGTTGCTGAGCCTCGACCTGGCCAAGTGAAGCAACCCCATATCATAAAACTACCTTTCTGTATAAGATTTATTTGAAACCTCAACCTTCGTCACAATCACTGTTCCACCACCTTCCAAATTCCACTTCAATCCCTTAATAAACTCTGGATAGGACACAGGTCCATGGAAGTGCACCGTACACACACACACACACACACACACACACACACACACACACACTCACACTCATTCACACGTAGGGGAAATTTAGCATAGCCAATCAGACGGGAAGAAACTGGAGAAATCATTGGAAACCCTCTGGGAGGAAATGTCTCTCTTCTGCATGTGTCTCAACCACAATGAACATTCTAGCATGTTAAAGACCTGGGTGAAAAGGTTTTGTGATTAGGACGTGTGCAGAAAAAAGTGTGACAGTCCATTGGTTTTATATCCAACTGTTCAGATTAATGTGTGCACATGAGTCCAAATTTCAGTAATAATATCTGAGGAAACATATTTGTTTATTTACTGAAACACACACAGAACAGGATTGAGCTCATTGTTGTACTTTAGTTTTATACTTTACTTATTATTGAAACAGCTCAACATATTGTATTTCTTTCAGATGGTTAGATTTATCCTATAATTTAATGTTTTGAGATCTGTGTGTCTAAAATGTGCTGTTTTCAATCACACACTGAATCTTTTCCATGTTTTCATCATGTTCTGTTTCTGTTCTCTTTTTAGTGCTGATTTCACTTATACCTGTGCCACATGCTCAAGGTGATTTATGTATTCATATTTTCTCTCTATTCTGTGTAGATGTTTGATATTTAATTGGAGCTGAGAAGATTGTGTTTGTGCTGTACCATGCAGGATTTGTCAATTTGTTAAGATTTTTATCAATATAATTTTATTTAGCAGAAAGGAAGTCCGTTTAACCTTTACTCTGATATCAGTTTATTTCATGTTTAGTTTCACTTTGTGCTCTTGGTGCATTCATACACTCTTTATTTACTTCACTTAAGATGAACAGTGTGATAAAATTAGAACAGAATAAGAATGTTCAGAAGGTTCACCTCTGTACACTTGGGGTTTATTATATGTATAATTTATTAACACTAGAATGTTTTACAGGGAGTCCTAAAGCTGTGGTGTCCATAAAGCCTGATACACATGTGTACAGTGGAGAGACAGTTACGTTCAGATGTGACATACAGGGAGGAGGATACTCTGAGTGGACATACAGCTGGTTTAGGAATAATGAAACACTCAACATGGCCTATATAGACATGTTCGATACAGACAGCACAATGCAGGAGATCAGTATCAGGTCTGTTAGTGACTCTGTCAGTGGTGACTACACCTGCAGAGGACAGAGGAGTTACTCTCAGAGCTCAGAGATCAGTGATGCTGTTACTCTGACTGTATCAGGTGAGTCTGTTACAGTAACATCTGGATTTTTATAGTTTTACATTTACAGTATAATTGTGGTAAGAACTGATGAACAATATGGAGAAAAACTGTGATGTGTGATAAACATTTAGGATGATGCTATGATGATATGTAATGCAATAAATTCAACATTAACATCTGCTGTTACGTTACCAGGAGGGAGGCCGAGCACAGACAGATGGGCGTACGTGAAGCGTGAAGCGCAAAGTCAGAGTAAACACAGGAATCCGAATCGTGAAGCATAGTCGAAAACGAAGCTGAAGTTCAAAACCCTTGTAGAATCAACCTTTAGGTAGCGAGCGTGGTAACTGATAAGCGTGTGAGAGCTTTAGCGTTACTTCACGCCGCGTTGTTGTTACTAGCGTCTTAAATAACCGTACAGGTGTTTGCACTCAGTTTTTCCAGCAAACATGAGCGGAGTGTGGCTGGGATATGTATCCGCGCCGGCACGGTGGCCGCGAGTTCGCCGTAGCGTAACTTCTGCAATATAACATTTTTCAGTTTAATTGTTTTCAGTGTTGTACCAAATTTCTACTCCCTGACATAATCTGACTCCTTCCTGTGCATACAAAGGAGGAATAATGATGATATGCACATGAAACTGAGATTTAAACCATTTTGTTTTTTAATGGGCCACATTACACATTAGTCATTAGCCAATGTCATGGGGTTTATAGTGTTTTAACTAGCTAAAAACAGTTACATCATTAACACTTTTTTTTTTCAGTAACCAAGTTTATGGCACCACGTTTATTGTTCTATTTTACACTTTAGTGAAATAACAGAGATTAGCTCTTCTTTCCCCCAATTTTTCAATTCACTTGTGGTCCTTAAAATGTTTTACATTTTAAACATTAATTCTAAATCCATTTGGTGGATTGTGGATGTGAGATCTGATGTAAAAATAGTTCAATTCAGACCTGTAGTTACACTCATCTAATGACATAGTTTTGTATCTATACTGTATTTTGTAACCAGTTGATCTGCATTACACATTCATAAGATTGTTATTGTGTATAAAGTAAATGTACAAATTTATAATTGTGTATTTCCTGTGTAACAGAGAGACCACATGTAGTACTGAGTGTATCTCCACAGAGCTGGCTGACTGAAGGAGACTCAGTGACTCTAATCTGTGAGGTTACAAACTCCTCTACACACTGGACATTCAGATGGTACAGACTTGTTCCATACAGACACAATGAAGACATAATCCGTTATAGAGTGGTGCCCCTCTCAGACAGCAGCATTGAATCTGGAGACTCCTACACTATCAGGCCTGTTACTCGTAATCACACAGGAGTTTATTGGTGTGGAGCAGGGCGAGGAGAACGAGTTTATCCCACATATAACAGCAAGGAACATCCACTATGGATCACTTGTGAGGAAAAATATCAACAATAGTGTAATGTTGGAGTGTTGAATATAGTGTATGTGTAAATGAAATAGTTGAATAGCCCTAAGCACTGGTAGAGGATTATTCTCCTTCAAACAGCACTGTTTAATTAAACGAGGTGTAAATGTGTTCAGTGTAAGTTATGTCATGAAAACACAATCATAACAATACATGTGAATTATAATGTTCTGTGTTTAAGGTGAATCTCCTCCAGTCTCTCTGATCATCAATCCCAACAGAACTCAGCAATTTACTGATGACTCTCTCTCACTGAGCTGTGAGGACCAGAGTAACTCTACTGGATGGAGAGTGATTCGAGACACACGCAGTGTGAGAGTGTTCGATTGTTCTTGGGGATCAGATACAGGATCTACATGTGAAATCACCTTACTCTACACATCGGATACTGGAGTTTACTTGTGTGAGTCTAAATATGGAGACATCATTAATCCTGTCAACATCACAGTGCATGGTGAGTCTTCATGTAGTGTGTTTATTGTTAAAAGAAAAGGGAAATGTTTCATTACAGAATATTCAGAACTCTGAGTTTCCAACTGGGAGAACTGTTCAACAAGACACACTAAACTGGTTTATCTCAGTAATGTTTTGAAAGTTCTGAATGTTTTGTCCTTTTAATATTACCTGAAGACAGCAACAGAACATCACAGTGGAGTTTCTCTTATGAGCTGAATCAGCTACGGTAGAGCAGGTAAAACACTGAATGAGGCAGTAATGTGACTCTACACAACTCTAGTTTTACACTCCTAAAGAGTTTTCATCCAATTCAACACCACAAACACAATAACACTCATGAGTTTCACGCTGAAATCAAGTAGTGTTGATCAGAGTTTGTTTAAATAACTGCAGTCTCTATAACTTTCAGTCAGTAGTGGCTTTATATTATATTACAGATAAATTAGTTTATTATAAATATTCATGTTGTAATCCTTTTTGCTGTACATGTGATTTTCTGTGTTCTAGATGGTGATGTGATCCTGGAGAGTCCTGTCCAGCCTGTGACTGAAGGACATCTTCTGACCCTACGCTGTTTATATCGATACCCAAATTCCTCAAACCTCCGAGCTGATTTCTATAAAGATGGATCAGTTCTCCAGACACAGACTACAGGAGAGATGATCATCCGAACTGTCTCAAAGTCAGATGAAGGTTTCTACCACTGTAAACACCCAGAGAGAGGAGAGTCACCGAAAAGCTGGGTCTCAATTAGAGGTGAGAAATGATTTCAATATTCATTTAAATACAACTGTGACTGAATGTGTTGAACTGTTAAAATCTTTCCATAATGTAATCTATAGTGCTTAGTTTATGTAAGTACATGTACAGTATCGTATTTGTGCCCGAGTGAACATGGATTTATTTGTACTGCAGTTTGAGTAAAACATACAAACAGTTCATCATGAATAAAGTGTTATTATAATGATTATTTTATTCAGTGTCAGGTCCATCAGGTGTAGAAGCTATTTTTAATATTTTGTATTTTTATACAGTGATGTACTTTTCATTGTCTTATATTGTCTCTTGTCTCCTGATGTAAGATTGTAATTTTCCACATGGGATTAATAAAGTGTTATCTTAAAAGCAGAAACTGGATCTTGCAGTATTATTCAGTGTAATTAGAGGATGTCAGTGCAGTAAAGTTCAGGAGTAAAGCAGGAATCAAACAGAAGTGATATTACTCTTACTGCATGTCTACACGCTGGTACACTGATGTACAGGACTAACACAACACTGAAAATGTCCAAAACACAACACAGGAAATTAAAGTTACAGCAGTGGGAGTGATTCAGACAATCAAAAGCTACTTATAAAGTGAAACACAAGGTTTCAGTGTTAAACCCTGATATATAACTTCCTCATAATTGCATTTCTTCACAGTCCTGCAGAGGGATTAAACAGTCAGAATTAAAGGTGTGCAAATCAAGCTTGTATCTAAATCAATGTTGTATATGAGCACTAACACAGTCTACAACATTGGGGATAATTTTTGGTAGGTTTCTGCAGTGAGGAACATCACACACTTCTTCCAGAGGAAAACAGTAGCAGGGAAATAGTTTCATGCATATTTTACTGTATTAATAAACATTTATTCCATTTTGTTTCTGTTAGATGCCACACTACACCTCCAACAGCCAGAAGAGGGCAGCAGCGGTGTTTAGTGAGAGTGGTGATTCAGGAAAACTCAGTTACCCAGAATTCTCCAGGCTAATTAACCTGGATTTCCTGCACCTGCCAGGCAGGATACATAAGGACAGCCATTGATAAAACTTTTTAGAGGGAGATTGGTATGGCATGTTAGGCCTTTAATCTGAGGTATGGTTTAAACGGTAAACAGAAAAGGAAAAAGGAAGGTAAGAATTAAAATAATTTGAAATATAGCTGAAAAGAAAAGCAGAGTAAAGAATGGAGAGAGCGGACATTCAGGAAAACTCATTAACCAGAATTCTCCAGGCTGATTAACCTGGATTTCCTTCACCTGCTAGGCAGGATGCTTAAGGACAGCCTTTGATAAACCTTTGTAGAGGGGTGACTGGTATGGTATGTCAGGTTTTTTCTTTCTTTCCCTAAACCCTGCCCCTAACCTATATTTCACTAATATATAAACCCTGCTTGGCCGTTTATTTATAATCAAGCAGGAAATTCTCTCTGCAGTTGGGTTCACACTGAACCGTATAGTAACTTATACCAAATCATTTGTGTGTGAGATTCTAAAACTCAGGCTGTTCGATGTCATTAGCTTGTGTTATGAAGGCAACACAAACTACAAACTTGCTCTGGGATTAACTAAAGCTTTATGTTTAGGTTCAGTTTAAGTGACAAAATAACTGACATGACCAGTTCACACGGGATTAAAATCACAGAGATGCTCTGAATATCATTACGCCTCATCCCCATATAAAACTAGTCTTGTCTGAATAGCCCTTTAGACAGTGTGTGCTATAGCGGACATTACAATGTGCTTTTTATGTGCTTTTGCTTTGCTGTGCACATTACACACCTGGATTATAACTAGAAACACAAAACCATTATATTCGCACATTATTGTGCAATCTCTGCCCTTTTTATTCCTTCATCATTAGGCATGCACACTGTAAATCAGCAGCAGGAAAAAAAAGAAAACATTCACCATACATTATTTATTTAGATGATTACTTTGGCAAGAAAATAAAGAGCACCATGTCCATAAATATTTGGACACTGAGTTAGTTACTGTTATCTCTGTGATGCTCTGTGAATATTCCATTCCACAAGTTTTAGAAACATTTATTATTATTATTATTATTATTCTTAATTTATTTTTAAAAAATGAACTTTTACTATTATTATTTTAAACTTTTAACTTTATTATATTATAACTATATTATTATTTATTATTATTATTATTATTATTATTATTATTATTAATTTATTTTTTTTAAATGAACTTTTACTATAATAAGTGCAGAGGTCAGACTCCAGTATCTAGAGCACTCTGAACCGTTTTGCTGTTGCCAAGCTTGATGAGAGAAATGCGTCTGTCACTGCAAGGTAACAAGCAAATCCTTGTATATATTTGAAAGTGGAATGGATTCATTAGGAGATGACTTGAATATTCCGTGACCATCCATGGAAATAAACTTGTGTCATGAGGTGAAGGCGGTGATAACACAGCATTCAGACGCTCTTGAGCACATTAACGTATAGATGAAAGATTTACCACTTTGTATTTGAGGTAGGATATAGTAGCTATTTCAACCCATGACATTGCTGATAGTTTGCTGGTTTTAATCAACAATTTAGTTGTCAAAATAATTATTTAGCCTGTGAAACTGTCAAATATGTATATGTTTGCAAGCTAGCTAGCACACCAAAAGTGTGTGTATGTGCCACTGCTACTTGTCCATAAACAATTCAATGTTAATATTAGTCAAATTCTTCAGAGAGATGAGCATCCTAAGTAGCTAGCCAGCCACCATGTGAGTATCGCTTCAATTGTTGGGGAGTGTTGTGTTTAAAATTATACATAAAATAAACACAAGGGAGACAAGTATGATTGATATGTCATTTTTATTGGAAATTAACGGGACTGGTGGGTGCGTAATCCTGAGGGAAGAGACAAGGGGATGAAAATGGTGTACGGCCAGAGGACAGGGTATAACGATGACCAGCATATGTGTAATATGACGAAAACTGAGAGGAGGGGGGGCTGGCAGGTGAATAGAGAGAGAAAGAGGAGTGGTCAGAGCCCAGATCAGAGAAGGCGACATCATCCTCAGAGTGGATGGAGGGAAGGTCAGGCAGAGGATCTGTCTGTGTAGAGGCGTCGACGCACACATTCGCAGGGAGGATCCGGTAGCGGAGAGGTGGGGGGAATCCCGCATGTGTAGCAGAGTTATAAATGTAGTTTAGTGTTTGTATGTGATTTTCGCTGTAATTAAGCAGCTGTATTGAGATTGGTGTTTTGGAGCCCCTTTGGAGAAACTGCAGCTCTGCTACTTTTTGTCCAGGTGTTGTTGCCGTACCCGATCAGAAGCGTTATGCTTTGCATTGGATGCTGTTTTTATGTACACCAGTGGCTGAAGGCATATGTTGTTTTGGTTTGTCCAAAGGAATAAATGTCGTAAAAGCCCGTTCTGGTCTCAGTCCCTTCACCGCCTGAACACCGTTACACATGACCATTAGGAGTAGGGGTGTGGAAAATGTCAAGTAATACAGTGATGTCGGCTGTGAGATGCGCTACCTGATGGCGAGTGTTCAGATCCAAATCCACTCCCTCCAATAGAGGGAAGAGGGAAAAGGGGCGGGCACCTAGACGCACACAATGAGGTATTAGGTGGATATTGATGAACAGGATTCATATCTTGGGATTGACACACTATGGTTTAATAGTCACAGAGAAGGAGAGTTAGGGAGGCGCACACACATAGATAACACACACACACACACTCTTGCGCGTTCAGGGTCAGGCATGCAAACATAGCACACACACACACACACACACACACACACACACACACTCTGTCTCTCCCTCTCTCTCAATACCCCCTCCCGAAGGCCCGAACGCACACACACCATTAGAACTGTACAAGAATAAATAGTATTAAGGTAAAGATAGATATTATTAGGATAATATTTAATATTATGAGGTCGGGAGTACAGTAAACCATGTGCAAGTAGTATAACTAATATATATATATATATATAATATATATATATATATATATATATATATATATATATATATATATATATATATAATTCTCTATCTCATAGTTAATATAATAGTTAAATAGAAATATAAAACGGAGATAGAAATAAATTATAAACCAGACAAATAGGAGTAAAAGATAAATGGAACTTACTCATGGTGCTGAGGAGAGGGGAGTCTTGTCTCTCTGGAGGGGTGGGTCGTACTGAAGAACAGGGGCTTTAGATGTTTAAAAGAACCATAAGATCCATAATGAGCTATTTATACGAAAAGCTGTGTCACACTGCACCTGTGTGACCAAGGTAGTTCTCCAAATTTGCGTCGTTTCTCTCGCAGCTTCAAAATTATGTTTTCGCTCCGGAAATCAAACCTAATGGTAAATCTGGAGGGGCTGGTAAACAGACATAATGGTAATCGCGTGGATTGTTTTCTGTTCTAATGGTAACTGTTGGGGAGGGTTTTTAATCCTCATGGTAAATATAGATGAGCTCTTTTTAACCCTATTGGTAATGAGATCCCGATCTTTCTGAAATTTATTGGTAATATTCTCCGTACATAAGCTATAAATACTGGAGCTTAAGCTCCAGTTATCAGATCACTTTGGGAATTCTCATTGGTGTTGGATCTCGTGGTGTGGACCGAAATAAAAGCTGGACCCTTGCCTTTCCTCACCACGGCTAATCGTCTCTTTTCTATCTCAATTGGGTTTACGGATGTGAGTATTTGCTTCTAATTTTAATTGTCTTTGGGTAATAGGCTAGATTAGGGCCTTCAGGAGTCTGAGACTTTTAAGATTTTTGTCGTGATTCTGGAAAACGTCACCATGGTAGGACAGTGCTGCTGCATCAAGAACTGCCACAGTAGCTCAGACTGTCATCCAGCAAGAAAACTGGACAATGGAGTGTTTTTTTTTTTTTCTGTAGCAAAATATCCTCCAACTCATACTCATAGCTTCAACTCACCAACAGAAACAGCAATCCTCACAGGATGGACCCCACGTCTCACCATGTACTGTGGCTAGCTACATTAACTAGCAGCTGTTCTTAATGATTATAGTAGCTAGTGTTTTAAATGAGCAGTTCTCTGTTTGGAGTAATATTAATGAATACATTTAGATTCCTTCGATGACCTACATCAGGACTCGTATCTCCAAATTTCATCTGTTACATCCCTCCTATTATGTCCAGGGATATAAGGGACATAACATTTTTATAAAAAAGGAAAAATAAATTAAATAAATTTAATCAGAAAGAAGAAAAGAAACCACTAGTTGGGCATGATGTGTGAAAATTAAGCTTGAGAGAGGTTTCAGAATAAGTTTTTGGTTCTGTATTAATTGTGAATAGTACACGTATTTACAGGTGATAATACAAAAACAGATCAACAGGTACTTATAAGAAAAGATTAAGAGAGTATTTACATGTTACAGGATCAGAACTCAGGAGAGAGGGACCATGAGCAGTGCTAAATCAAAGAAATCAGCAAAACCAAACCCATCACTAGCTCCCAATACCCACAATTCTTACCTGACTAACACCCTGAAAATAAACACAACACACCAACAATCTACCTAACTAATCTATCTAATCTAACTAACTAATCTACCTAACCTCCTCTAGCTATATCATCAGAAATACAAAGGATACACACACTCCTTACCTAGTGTGTATATACAGTTTCAAACTCTATGTGATGCACCATGCATGTCACGTGACGTACTTCCCTATCCACTCCTCGCTGGTCTGCTGGGTTTAAAATGGCCGAACTGTACAGACTAAACAAAGGTTCTCTAACTCTGAACACACTTAAGGAATGATTCTCGAATTGCTAGTCTGACCAAGTCTATTAACAGAACGAACATTAACTGGAGAAACAAACGCGCAATAATTATCACCGTATTCACCTTTTATTTTCTTCATCGCTTCCGGGTTTATTTACCGTGTCCTCGTGCTCGGATTGGTTCTTTGCGTGATGACGTAATGAGGACTGATGATGATTGATGTGGCGGACAACCAATAGCAAGAACCTAAGAGTTTGTATAGCGGAGTGAAAGTGAAACTCACCAAACAAGTTATACACTATCGAGTCGTGACGTCATTTTTATTTTTTCATAAATCAATGCGATTGGTCAGACTTTACATCTGTCTGTGTTTTACAAATATTTAACCAGTAAAAAGTCATTAGAAATTAGCATTTAAGTGTTATATATATATAAATAAATAAATACTTACTTTTCTTATGAAATTTTCTCCTGTCTCCTTCATGGTCCTGGCTTCAGGTGAACAGGACTGTACCATCAGAGGAGAGAAAAAGGGGAGCGGAACCACGTCTAAATAAATGTTACTCACAGTGAGAGTGTACACACCTTTAATAAAAATGTTTCTTTTTACACAAAATGATCGTCTGCTGCTTTGACTCTACCAAAATACAGGTGTGTACAGACTGTTCTCAGTGTACATGAGCAGACTGAACGGTGATAAGATATATTTTAATCAGTTCTGTTTAAATCTGTTACAGTGTGGATCCGATCAGGATTAACATTATACTGAAGTTACCACTAGAGGGAGTCAAAGGCATTTTAGTTTCATTTTTCAATCACTGGCCTCCACATACTGAGTTACTTCCTGTAGCGTTCCTGTCAGCTCCAACCAGTCCCTTACCAAAAAAAAAAAAATTAACTAACACCCTACAGGACTCCTGCAGGAATATTATGCAGATATCCTACAGGATATTCAGCTCATTTCCAAGAATTTCATGAAGAAAAAATATATATGCAGGAATTATTTCCTTCAGGAATTATACCCTGCACTCTCAGAAAGGATGTGTGAATATCCTACAGACCTTTTATGTTATTACTATTACATTACTATTTTATTTTGTCTTAAAATATTCAATGAATGTGTTTAAAAAAAAAAAAAACTACACAAGAGTGAACAAAACTTATTAAATTAGTGTCTAATCAAATTGTGAACAGCGGTGCTAACGTCATCATCCAAATCTTAACTTGCCTCAAAGTGAATGTTCACTGCTTTGACCTTTTGATTGTGACCACAGAGTCTGAGTCCTGAAACGAGGACATGAAATGACCACAGGTAAGTTATCGTTCATCACCATTTAGTGTTAATACTGCTGAAAATTTCTGGTTGAGTTTGTAATATTTAGACAAGGAGTTCTCAAGAATGTATTCATTGGAAAACAGAAATGCAGCGATTACTACAGTAATTATAATTTACTAAATTTACCTCCACTGGGGTTGACCTTTGGGGCGGACCCCCTCCCGATGGCTCTGGAGCAAAGCGCGCCGCCCCCAGGGGCACCATCACTGGAAGGCCGAGCAACGTCCTCAGTGGTGCAGGTGGGCGGAGCGACGTACTCGGTGGTGCCGGATTGAGGAACAGCTTCCTCCGCAGAGGCCTCCCCGTAGGCCCCAGGCTGCAGCTCCACAGATGAGGCCTCCCCGTAGGCCTCAGACTGGATTGCTGCTGTCATCCCTGCCCGCCCCCCGAAAAAAATCTCTCCGACAGCTTCCTCGGCTGGGCAGGCGGGGCACTCAGGGACCAGAGACAGAACCTGGAAATCCGGAACTTGAGATGGGACTTGGACGTAGGGAGCTTGAGGCTGCTCTTGGATGCCGGGAGCTTGAGGCTGCTATTGGACGTCGGGAGCTTGAGGCTGCTCTTGGAGCTGGAGCGCCATGGTGGGAGTGCGCAGCACTGTATAATTCTCCCTCTTCAGCGTGGAGAGTGCCCAGGCATGAAGCATATTTTGCAGCTGCTCCAGGTCGGCTAGCATGCGCTTGACCCGATCCTTTTCCTCATCCAGCTGTCTGCCGCGCTCCAGGAATGACGTGTATGGACCGGCTTGCCGGAGCCATGAGAGTTGCGCACACTGGAGAGTGAGCCACACCATTGCTTCACTCAGTGCCCTCTGCCTCTCTTCGAGGACTCGGTTTATCTTCACAATCCCTGCGTTCAGCATGATCTGCTGCTTCCTCTTGGGGGCTCGCGATTCTGTTACGGAACGTCGACAGGAGACAGAAGCAGGCGCAGATCACAGTCTTTATTAACTCTCTCAACTTTAATACAGATGCGATCATCACAGGATAACAGGCAATGGGACATATACACACTCGTCATCAATATAAATAACTAGACTGCTAAGAACGTGTCAACGTAACTTACAAACCTCCAACATGTGAACAGAAACAATTGCAACCAAAGTGCTCGGTAACTGAGCCACTTAAATAACCAAGGTAATCAAACCGAAAGTAAATGCACCTGTGATCAGTCCACGTGAACGCGCACGCTAACCTGGAAGTGCGCAAACCAAAAACAGTCCTTTCACATGAAGCGGCACAGCGACCTCCGTTGTCTGTGGTGTGACAGATTGATGGTAAATGATCACTGAATCATTTACACAACCAATTCATTAAAACACCTGAGTCATTCATGACTAAAACATGTCTTTTTATCTTAAAATGAACATGCTTACACATCTACTAAAAGACTTCAGAAACTGTTTAAGTAGCGTGTTTTTCCCTCTCAAAACAGATCTAACATTTTTTATATTCATTTTGTAGAATACATAAGTGGCCATGATGGGTTAGTGTTTAGCACGTTTGTCTCACACCTACAGGTTTGGGGGCTCAATTCGCACCAGGTTCTCTGTTTTTTTTTCCCCAATCCAAAGACGTGTGTTTTAGGCTGACTGTCATTTCCAAACTGACCATAGTGTGATTATTCCCTGTGATGGGTTGGCACCACATCCAGGGTGTCCCCTGCCTCATCCCCCTGGAGCTCCAGGCTCCCTTCAACCCTATGAAGGATAAGTGTTTCAGAAAATGGATGGATGGATTTAGACTACATACCTGCAATTTTTTTTTTTTTTTATTTACATGAAATAAGAGGTCCTTCAGGATAGTTTAATTCTGTAGCAGTCCAGCAGTAATTCTAAAATCCTGCAGGATTTTTCTCTTATGCAGCAAGTGTGCTGGACATTCCTGCATATTTCCACTGAAGGATCCAATCTGAAACTTATAGGTTAATCCTGCATAGTTTGTCAATGTGTTCTGCAGGATTTAATCATTCCTGCAGGATCCCAACAAATCCTTTAGGGTTGTTGTATCCGGTCTGGCCATTCACCTCATCCCCCCAATAATCACTAATCATTATTTACCCATCTCTGTTAATAATAAGCACAGAAAATGTGCAGAAACAAACACTTCTCATTAGTCCTGTACTCACACAGAGCAGTGACAGTGTTAGAGGCCTGAGTTCAGAGACCAGTTCACGCATGTGGTTTATTTTCTATTGTAATTCATTGCTGTAAATTCAGCTGTGAAGAAGTGGAGGAGGTGTGAGAGTGGATGTGTGAAACAAATAAAAAACTTTTAGCTGTTGATATGGTGTCAAATTTAACTCCAGCTCGAACCAGGCCATTATCCTCTGACCTCACTCATCATCAAGGCATTTCTATGTCTTTGTTTGTTTAATCTATATTGGGTGTGTGTGTGTGTGTGTGTGTGTGTGTGTGTGTGTGAAGATCCCAGGAGATTTCAGAAATTTCAGAAAGTTACTGAATTAATGAGTTAATTAATTATCCTGCTGCCACATGATTGGCTGATTGGAAAAGTGCATGAATGAGCAAGTGTACAGGTGTTCCTAATATAGTGGACAGTAAGACCATAATGCACATTTATTTATTTTGCTTATTTACAGCAATGTTTATTCTTTAATGCAAATGATTTTAATACTAGTAAAGTGAAACATTGTTGGTTTTATAGTGCAAAACTTAAAACAGTCTTAATATGAAAAATAAGGGAACAGGAGCTACAACATCTGTATCAACTAAAATGTAGAAGTGACACATGCACACATTCTCTCTCTCTCTCTCTCTCTCTCCCTCTCTCTCTCTCTCTCTCTCTGTGTAAGAACACAGGAAGTTGAGACTTTAACACACACCTCTGCTCAGTCAGTCAGTCATTAGAGAGACAGGATGGAGTTCAGTCCACTCGCTGTGATGCTCTGTGAGTAAATGTTCTCTTTGTATCTTCATTAGAGTGAGTGGTGGGGTATAAAGTTGTTCATCTGCAGTCTGAATGTCCTGAGTGATGAGTTTATTGTGTGATTAGGACATTGTGTGAACTTCAGCATGACTGCTCAGGTGGATCAGTGGATCCATATCTGTTATGAGAAGGGTTTAGTTTGATGTGTAACTACTCTCAGTAACTATGATAGTTCAACAGGTAAGAGTACAAGTAGAGCAAGTTTAAAACACAGGGTTTAAATAATCTAATGAGTGTAAACGAGTCTGTATTGTTGGAATCTGTAGCTGATCTTCTGTGTCCTGCTGTCAACCTCTCATGATCATTTGATCTGCTAAAAGAAAATGACTGGCTGGTGTTTGTACTTTCACCAATGGAAGTCAGGGTTGTGACTAACTGAAATGTCTTTAGCTGCTGTGGTGAGACTCTGGTGATGTTTAAATCTAATACAATAATATCAAACTAATGCATGTTTTATTCACCATTACTGATTATGTACTTATTTAAAGTTTTTAAAACCACAGCAGACAATATGAAAGAAAGAAAATTAACTTTGTGTACACACACACAGGAGGTGCGGTGATGTCACCAGCCCCCCACATGCTCCAAATTAACCCAAAATAGTCTCAATCGTTTGTGCTTCGTTTGTGCTGGTTTGTGCTGATAAAAGTTTAGTTTGTGCTGCTTCGGATTTGGAGATATTAAAAGAATACAGCACACAGATTATGGTGCATGTATTTATTTATGACTGTTAATATTACGACTGTTATTCTCATAACAACAAATATTTTGGGTTAATTTGGAGCATGTGGGGGGCTGGTGACGTCACCGAACCATAATTAAATGTCTAATATTTTAAAAACGAAAGCAGCACAAACGAAACTTTTATCAACACAAACCAGCACAAACGACGCACAAATGATTGAGACTTTTTTGGTTAATTTGGAGCATGCTGGGGGACTGGGTGACCCCAGAATGACCTTTGAATATTCTTTTAATATCTCCTGAACCGAAGCAACACAAACGAACATTTTTACGGCACAAACGAAGCACAAACTATTGAGACTATTTTGCTGACGTTTTGCGTTGGTGGGGGGCCAACTTCACGCAGGTCACACACCAGTGACAGTGTTATATGCCTGAGAACAGAGACGAGTTGCTGCTGTAACTTCTAGTTCAGTGATATGTTCTGCAGTGAAGAAGGGGAGGAGGTGTGAAGCTGAATGTGTGAGAGAGAGATAACTCGCTCAAAACTAATGTCTGTAACATATGTAAATAAACTCCACTAATACTTCCTGTGCTGTTACAAAGCCAAAAGTTGGCCAAACTAAAATATCCATTTTATTAATGTATTTACATGAAAGGAAATTTGAAGTGAAAGACTGCACAGTAGAGACTGATGGAGACAAAGTGTGTCCAGTAGAGGGAGATGGAAGGTGGGGCAGGTTGTCTGTCTGTCTGTGCTTGAAAATTAGTTATACTTATAGTTAGTAGTGCATCACGTGGGGGCAAGCAGCACGCCCTCTTGCAAAATGAAGTAAATACCTCAGTAGCTTAAATGTGATTTCATTTACAAAGAATTCCCTGTAAATATGATAGTGTCTACATTAGTTTCAATGCTTTTGATATATCCCGATATTTTAATATGGGGGAAAAAAAGGCTGCAAGCTAACTACAGGTTAACATCAATAATGATGGTGATCAGAAAATTAGAAATGCAACCAGAGTATCATTAACATTGTAGTCCACAATTCAAGTACTGTACAGCTTTGCAAGAGCATTGAGGATCAAATACACTATATGATTTATTGTTCTCAGTTAAAAATTGAGGTTTCATCATCTTCAGAAACCACTACTGTCCACACGGGGCATCATTAATTAGAATGATTTTATAAGGGGAAATGCTGGAATAGCAGGTTGCATTATCAAGGGATGTCAATAGAGATTTATCAGTGGGGCGTTAAGCCTCTTTTAGGGGGGTCTGGACATACTGTCCGATCCCAAAAAATGTTTTAAAGCCACCAAAACATTTTCGCAGTCTTGTATATTTCAGAGTAACAATGGCTATTAAATCTATAGAAATAAGGTTTTTTTGGTCAAGATATACCTGTCTCATAATTTGTGTTTGAGGCTGATCTAATATGATTTAAATCCATTTTGTCCCCATCCATCCAACACCAACAAAAGACAAAACTGGCTGTACTATGTAGCTAAAATACTGTTTGGATTGTACTGAGAGAGAAGAGAGAGAGAGAGAGAGAGAGAGAGAGAGAGAGAGAGAGAGAGAGAGAGAGACGGCAATCAACATTACACTATTGAACATTGTCTTTGTTAATTACATGAACTACTTTTACATGTGCAGTTATAATCGAGCTACTGTATAGTCGAGCTACAGTCTTATTTGTATGTCCAAGTATATATGACACAATGCATAATCGAATGATTGAAACGGTTTGGTGCAATCCCTTGTGTTGCGTCACCACTTGTAATGATCTGGGAGTATTTCTCTTTAAGACCAGTAGGGGGAGCGTGACCACGTCATTCTGCGCTCTCACTGCCTGTGTGTGAGTGAGCAGGTGAACTGTAACCATGATAACGCTCAGCATCATTAATAAAACCAACGTACAATGTTTAAACAGTAAACTGTGTCATGTGTGAATCATTCACTGACCAACAGAACGGCTCCATTAAAGTGTGTACATGCTGGACGAAGTCGAGCTACAAGTCTGATTTCGGAAGATCGACTTCAGTCCGAGTTCATTCGGACTAAAGCGTTTACATGATATTTTAAAAAGCCGAATTATTGCTGTAGCTCGAAGGAAATAAAACTTTTAACGTGCATGTAAACGTGTTTAGTGTCTGGAGGTCCGTCTATGGGAGGTACATATGGTAAACCGCTGGATGTGGGTCTTTCAAATTAAATGCATGAACAAGGTGTGTAAAAAATGTGTACAGTTCAGCAGCGTCCCCCAGGTCCAATGAATTCCTTGCCAGCCAAGGAATAAGTTCAAGATGCCACGGAATCAAACCGTTGATGGAAAAAAATATCAAAAAGAAAATATCTTAGATATTTTAGATATATTGATTTGCTTAGGGGGGTCTAATGAATATTTTGGGGGGTTTTCCCCTTTAAAATAGGCCTAGCAACATCCCTGGCGTTATCTGTAGTAAAATTGTAAAAAGAACATAATGGGGTGCAAATGGAGGAATGGTTACACACGCAGGTTTGCACGGTCACATTGCATATTCAGGAACAAAATGTGAAAACAGAAAATACCTCATAACCTGCAGCATTTTTGTTACTATTATGGTCTGTGCTGGGAATCATCTCAGTGCAGTAAGTTCATTCTAATACACACTAACTTCAAACATTTTTATTAATAATAAAACCAGCACTATTTACTTATTTGTGTCAAAAATAACAGTAATAATGATGCAGAAATAATCACTTCTCATTAGCCTTGAACACACACACACACACACACTCTCAAACAGCGCACACACACATACATATATATATACTCACACACACACACACACACACACACACACAGACACACACACACACACACACACACACAACATACACACACACACAGGGAAGTGACAGTTTTAGAGGCCTGAGAGCAGATGCGAGTCAGCAGTTGTGGTTTAGCTTTTTTTTTTAAATACAGTGATGTGTGTTCAGCAGTGAAGAAGGGGAGGAGGTGTGAAGCTAGATGTACTAAAGTTATAACTGACTTGTAGTAACTTTAATTTTGATGGACAAATATAACCCCACTAACACTTACTGAGGTGTTTTAAAGTCAACAGTTGACCAAGCTGAAAACATTTGCACGTTGCATGGATCCATGTTGATGCCAAATCCTGAGCCTACCTCCTGCATCGTGCAGCAAAAATCAAAATAGGTCTGCCTGTGCCTTCTCTAGACTCTGATTCCTTTTCCTGGCTAAGAAGAGTGATCTTCAGCTGTTGTGGTCCATCTGCCTGAAGGTTCAACATTTAGTGCATTCTGAGCTGCGTTTCTGCTCAAAGAGTGGCTATTTGAGACACGTTTCCTTCGACTATAGATCATAACTTATCATTTCCAACCTCTGACCAGGAAAAACCATAGAAAACATCTCCTCAACTTGAAATTCCATTTTGAGAACTCTAGGTGGTCTTCCCAAATAATAAAGTGTTATATTTAAAACACAAACTGGATCCTGCAGTAGTATTATGCTGCATCTGTACTGTACTGTAAGCCTGTTATACCCGCTGTTATATTTCAGTGCTTTAAATAGTCATGAGACCTAACATATTTCCAGTAGATCTGTATGAACACTAGGTTGTTATTCCACAGAGCTTGTGTCATCATTACAACAACAAACATCTTCTATTACTATGTGGATAGTACACATTTCAGTTCATTCGAGAATATGTGTTCATAACAGGTCTGGTTCTTACCTTACTGATGAAGGGGAATTGTAGTTGGTGAGTAAGGGTCCTTTCACACTGAGCATGATTAAGCGACATGAATGTTTGACACAATGATGCTCTTAAATAGAAACAATAGAACCCGATGGAGCTGTTCACACCAGGTGTGATCATTCGTGGTGCGACAAAGCGACACTTTTTTTTTGGCCAGTGTGTCGATTTTGTTCCCTGTCACTCGGCAAAGAAATAGACCATCCAATTAGATTTGATCTTTAGATCACATGCCCGGAGATGCTGCTGTTGCACAAATGGGCGAGATGATTGATGATGTGATGATTGGAGATGATGATTGAGATGATATTGGTGAGATGATATCACAGAAAGTGTTTTGAAAACCAGTGTAAACACTGAAGACGAGTATTCCGGAAGAGAGAATATAATGGATATTGAGTTCTGGTTATTATTTGCTAAGTTTCCATCCATTTTTGCACATTTCTTTAAGCGACAAAGTGAAAGTGTATAAAAAGGTTTGCGATATTTGCTGTCTCCGTCTTTTTCCATCCAACTGTCCTTCTACCAATTAAATGGTGGGTGCATCAGTTACTTCTGCATTAACAAGTATCATTTGCTCAGTTCTCTCTCTCTCTCTCTATCTCTCTCTCTCTCTCTCTCTCTCTCTCTCACATACACACACCACACACCACAAGTGTGTGAACCCTGGAGACATAAACAAACCGTCGTCAATGCCATAGTATAAGCTACATTTCTTACTGAAATACTTCATATTTGTTTGAGTGCAAACAAATATTTATTTTCATAATGTTACAGTTGGACATTTTGTAGCAGAAAACAATACTCAGTATGTCATTTGTTGTTGATTTTTAATAAGAAAAGTTAGTTTCTGTGCTTCTTAACAGTTTGTGCTGTGGTGCTATGTGCCAACATTTATGTGATTCTTCTTCCAAGTGTTCAAAGACGATAGGCCGATCAGCTGAACAGAGTATTGCACCACCCAGTGTGCAGGTGTGAAATGCATTTTTGGTCTTCGCCACCTATTGAGTAGGCATGAATTAGCTGAATGCGACCAATCATTTCGAGTTCGGTGTGAAAGCACCATTCGTCTGTGATTGCGCGCGTTATTGCATCATTCTCAGTGTGAAATGATCTTAAAGCTACAAATGCCTTTCTCAACATCAGCTACATCCAAAATAATCTTCTAAAATGACTATCATGATTAAGTTAAATTCTCTGTGCTGCATAAACTGCCTTATAACTATATTTCCATTTTTGTGAGTATTATGGTCTGTGCAGGGAAAAATCTCTGTACAGCAAGTTAAATCTAATGCACACTAATACCAAACGGATGCACAGCACAAAAACATATGATCACTAATCGTTATTTTTTATCCTATCTGTGTTAAAAATGAGAGCAATAACTGCAGAAACAAACACTTCTCATTAGTCCTGTACTCACACAGAACAGTGACAGAGTTAGAGGTGTCTGAGAGCAGACACCAGTTCAAGGATGTACTTTATTTTCTATTTTAATTTAGTGCTGCAGTTTCAGCACTGAAGAAGGGGAGGAGGTGTGAAGCTAGACGTGTGAAAAAAAATATCACTTCTTATATGGTTTTATAACTCTTTTTAACACTGTTTATATGGTGGCAAATTTAACTCAACTGACACTCACTGAGCTCTTTTAAAGACAAAAACGCCAAACTGAAAATCACCATTTGAAACCAGAGTCTCAACAGTATCAAGAGTGATAAGACTTCTGAACCTACCCTGACCACTTTATTAGGAACACTATGCAGTTACTGGAACACTATGGCACTTTAACACACACCACTGCTCTATCAGTCACTCAGTCATTAGAGAGACATGATGGTAGGTAATAGTAACAAGTAGAGCAAGTTTAAAATACAGGGTTTACTGACTAATACCTGTTTATATATATATATATATATATATATATATATATATATATATATATATATATATATATATATATATATATATATATATATATATATATATATATATATATATAATATATTTATTTAAAAAAACTAATCATGATTTACATATCTGTGTTAAAAAATAATACAATGCAAAAAATGTGCAGAAATAAACACTTCTCATTAATCCTGTACTCACACAGAGCAGTGACAGTGTTAGAGGCCTGAGAGCAGAGAGCAGATCAGGGATGTGGTTTATTTTTAAGTAGTGGTGCAAATTCAGTCATGAAGAAGGGGCAGATGTGTGACAGTTATAAGTGCCGACATAATTTCCTGGCTCTCTGGGCAAAATGTTCAGAAATCCCACTGGTTCAAATGCATGTTCCTTGAGGAGCAGACATGAGGCTGCTTCACCAGGGTCATTAGGCAAGGCCCAGGCTTGTGAAGTTGTGTTGTCAACTTTAGACTGGGGCTTGAATTGGTGGGTTGTCTCATGTGCCTTTCTTGAGTGTGGATCAATGTCCTCTGTGTACCATGGAGGCAGAATGACGACCTCAGCTGAGCAGGAAAGTAGAGTGATGTCCTCAGCGGCATGGGAAAGTGGAGGAATGTTTGTAGAGAAGCCTGGTGTCGTGACGAGGAGCAACGAGGAGCTCTTGGCTGCATTGGGAGGTGGAGATATGTCCTCAGCTGAACAGGACGCCACTTAGGTCTCTTCGAATATAAAAAGAGACCCAAAACAAAATTAAAGCAAAAAAAAATAATAAATCAAAAAAATATATCAAACAGAACACAAAAGAAAACATGAACACCTTCATCTCCGAAAATATTTTTGGTCTTACATTTATTAACAAACTCGGCGGAGCTCAGTTTCGACTCGTGTTCCTTAATGTTTTTCATGCAATTCAGAATGTGTGCAAAGGATTGTGGGTGATTGGAGGATGTGAAGGATACACTGATGCATCCTTCAAAATCAACCGAATGAAGGCCATGCAACGTAGGCTGCCTTCCAAGTATCCTTCAACTTGAGATGGCCTTCGAAGGCACTTGATGACGTAGCAGCCGAGATATGCAGCCTTACTAGGATGCAGTCTTCCATTTGAGTAACACCCACCATGTAGAATTGTGTATTCCATACCAAGCCTTATTTCAGTGTGTTTGTTCAGGGTTACTGTAAGATCACATTTCCTACTATACAGTCATGGGAAAAAGAAAGAACACCCTCCTTCTTTTTTTATATAAAAACTCCTTCTTTTTGTTTTTGTTTTGTTTTATTGGGGCCTAAATAACAATTGTGAGGTCCACACCGACTTCTATAAACAAACAAATAAGCTCAGGTGACAACAACAAAAATAACGAAAACCCAACGGATTTCAAAATGTTGTTTTTGTTTCCCTAGAAAATAAAACAACATTCAGAAAACAGGTGGGGAAATATAAGTACACCCTATAATTCAGTAACATGTAGAACCATCTTCAGCAATAATAACTTGAAGTAAGCATTTTCTCTCACATCGTTTTGGATAAATTTGGATAAAAGATTCTTTCTTGTTGTCAGTGTGTGACCCCCTGTTCCCGAACAGTCACGTAGTGTGAACACAACGACAAGTCGTGTAGTCTGAACAGCACAGCGATCTGCTGACGTTGAAAGTCGTGTAGTGTGAACTAGCCTTTAGCTGTCCTAATCTTTGAAAATGTGTACAAATTATTGTGTGTGTGAGTCATACTGAAACTGTTTTACTAATGAAGACTGGGTTTGTGTGGGGAAAATGTGTATTTATAAATAGTAAACATGACTATATAATATAGAGATATAGTAACACACATCTAACTACACATTATTCATATTTTATCCATAGTTAGTATTTGTAACTATTAATCACTCCTTAGTTGGTCTTTTGTAGTTAAACAGGGCTGTAAAATAAAGTGTCTCTGTAAGAAACCATGACTGCTGACAAATTATTCTGGAAATCACAAAACATCAGAGTGGTGTTTGTTTATTTTGTTTTTTGTTGTTGTTTGCGTTGAGTTGAGTTTCTAACTGCTCCCAACTGTTTAACAAGACAAATACATTATTTTCCAGACTGAGTAGAAGTACATGCTTACCGAAACCCACACTGATAATGAAATGAGTAACTTACTGAGTATTAATCAATCAGTGATGTCATAGAACATTTTATTTCTCTCTGTTTATGTTGATTGCTGCTGTGTACAGATAACTCATTGTGCTGAGATTATGTGTAATATGCTGTGGAATTTAAAAAGAGTCTTTAATAGAGATTGAGAGTGGAACCTGAGTTGTATCAGTGAACTTGATCATTAAAAATGAGTGCAAAGTGCTGTGACTTTCACCTTCACAGCGAGGGGAAAGGAAGTGCACATGTCTCAGTGCTCAGTGCTGTCATGTGTGATAGTTTCTCTACACACTCACTTCACTGCTGCATTCTCACAAGTACCTTTGTGCATAATTATTTATTAAAAATAAAGTGTTTTATCAGGTTACTCATATTGTAGGAAGATGCTGTAGTTTTTAGTTTTTTTTAAATCCTTAAATTCTGGTCTCTTTCTATGTTCAATCTCAGGTTCTAGAGCCAGTGGTGGAACAGTAGGAGTGGCTGTGGGTTTGGGATTTTTGTTCATCGCTTTACTGATCTTAATGATCCTGCTGTGGTCCTACAAAAGAAAAAAAGGTCTGATAACGGTTTCACCTATTTAATGTAGAATATAATCAGAATTTCTAAAGAATAATGCTAATTTTGATCTATTACATAATTGTGGAAAAATAAATAAAGGTTACTTGGTGAATGAATAAGTGAAAGTGTTGTTTAAAAGATCTTGACATTATTAAGGATCGAGATATCGTCCTGATTACAGTGTAAGAAACAGTTTAAATACAATGTAGATTATACAATAAATAAAAAGTTGTTGTTGTTGTTGTTGTTTGTTTTTTTATTTTGGTTAACTTACGCAAATTCTTACAAATTATTTTGGGTGGGAATTATACTGAACCTGGTTTATTAATGAAATCTGCATTTTTATCATGTTATTAAGTTGTAAATATGTCTTTATTACAGGTTGTGCAGTTCAGACATGTAGTTACACTCATCTACCTACATATTGTTATTAGAATTATATCATAAATAATATTTGTATCTATTCCTACTGTATAATTGATCTTCTGTAGTCACTGTTTATTACACTGTAATCAGCGCTGTTCAGATGTAGAATCTGTCTCCCTCTATAGAAAATCAGACATCAGAGCAGATCCGATCAGGAGCTGAAGACTCTCAGTCAGGACTCACACCACTTCAGGCTGGTCAGACACTCTGTCAATCACTGTTTATTTCTACATTTGATAATCATCTCTGTAATAAATATAATTCAGTAAATTCATTTTATTTGTTTCATTCATTTTGTTTATTTGTATTAATCTGTTATGTTTTGTAATCTACAGTAAAGTACAGCAGTGTCTTGTAGTGATTAACACACTGCACTGTGTTCAGGTGAAGCTGCAGCTGAGAGCAGAGAAGTCACTTACGCACAGGTCACGAAGAAAAAGAAGACCAACAGGAACTTCTGGTAGAGTATTTTTAATGATGAGACATTTCATGGATTTAGGTATTCTTTTCATGTATTCTGAGGTCATGACCTACAATTTTCCTTCAGATCAGACGAGTCAGTTAAATGGTAAATGTGCACTTATATAGCGCTTTTATCCAAAGCGCTTTACACTGTGTCTCATTCACCCATTCACACACCAATGGTAGCAGAGCTGCCATGCAAGGCGCTAACTTGCCATTGGGAGCAACTTGGGGTTCAGTGTCTTGCCCAAGGACACTTCGGCATGTGGAGTCACCCGGGCTGGGAATCGAACCGCCACCCCTACGATTAGTGGACAACCCACTCTACCAACTGTGCCACAGTCGCCCATCCATCACAGTTCCATCACAGGCTCCATTAAAAAGCAGGCATGTGTTCTACATAGCAATAATCATAAAGTTACCACACATTGAAAAGATGCCACAAGCTGGGTGAAAAAAAGATAGCTAAATGAAGTAAACTCTAGAGATTAAAGAACTACTCTCAAAAAAAGCAGCTAGGGTTCAGTGTGGTTTTGGCAGGAGACTGATAATGACTTATGTTTATGTGTATGAGTTATGATTGATGTATTACACGGCTAAAGATCATTGGGATGGTTTTGTTCTCTGCTGCTGCAGGTGCTGATTCTGAACCCGGTGTTGATGAAGTGACTTATGCTGAGATTGAAATAAAACCAATGAAAAAAGCAAAGACAATGAAAGGTAGAGCAAATTGAAGACATTTTATTCCATGTCATAGATCACCTGACCCTACTCTTGTTTTATGTAATGAATAAAACACTCTGCTGTGCTGTTATAGAAAATAATCAATGTGGTATGGTGTGATGAAGCAGAGTTACTGTTTCAGAGTTCCTACCCTGAAGGTGATTATTTTCCTGTTACAGCACATCCCAAAGTGTTGTACCACAGCAACGTCCCTATTTAATTCATTAAAGAATGACACGTCAGACTTTTCATCCATTTATTGTTGTGGGACATCTGCAAGAGTTAGTTCCTATTATCACCTGTGTAAAAGCACGTAAGAACTCCTAAGACATGACAGAAATTTCCTGACTGTTACACGGCACTGACACTGGAGACTCCTTCCATAAATGTTAAATAACCTTATTACAGTAAAGTCCATAGAACAATTACATGTTTTTTTAGTAAATAACACATTCCTTAACCTGTTTATTTAAATAATCTGTCAATTTGTTTATGTAATCTGTTACTATAGAAACGATAATGTATTAGAATAAAGGCATTAATATAAACCAGTGATTTTCATTTGCATTACTGACAGAGCATTACTGTCAGAATCCAGAATTCAACACTGCTGTGGTCTAATGTATTTTAATTGTGAACGATTTAATATCCAGATCATTTAGCATTTAGATGTGTTTAGGGAAATTAATTCAGGATATCTTTATTCCAACTAGAAAAGTCCAGTGTGGGTGATGATACTGTCTACTCAGAGCTGAAGCACAACATGGAGGTAAGACTCATGACATTTACAGTATAAAGCTTAAAAGACAAACCAAACACCATGAAGTAATAAATATATTTAAAGGTGTATTGGGTAGAATTTGTCATCTAGCAGTTACAGTATCCATGTACACAAAACCCCGCCTCACAGAATCTGAGAGAGTTCTTCCATGTTAGTTTGGTAGCTGTCTAGATAACTTTCCATCATCTCATTCTACTTGGACAGTTATGACATAGTTAACTATGAACATGCAAAATACTGACACGCCAAATAACGTACTGATTTCTTTCTGCGGTCACTGATTCAGAACGTTAACTAGTTTGTAATATCAATGATGGCAATATCAGGAGACACGTATTTATAAACGTATTTATTACAATCTCTTTCTTTCTCTCTGCAGTGAGACATGTGTCTGTGTGCACTGATGAAGCTACAGTTATCACACAGACAGCTGGAACACTGGGATTTGTGTTTGTCTTCTGTTTGTCCTAAAATGCTCAGAAAGTAGAATCTGCTCATCCACTTCCTGAACACAGGAACATTACTTATACATTTTTCTTTTACTGCTTTTCTTTTTCTACGGATTCTGTTTAGAGTGCACAAATACAATTCTTTTAATATACATGTGGCTCATTTACACATTAAAAAAGAAAACAAAAACATAATACAGTTAATTTTTATTAATGTACCAAAGAAGAAGAAACCTGAGTGCAGTGTGTAAGGCTTGTCACTGTTTTCTTACACAAAGTAAGTTATTCTTGTTCATGTACAAAACTTCACTGAGGAAATAAAGTAAAGTTGACTGGGACGAATATTTATATTTTTGGTTCAGCAAAATGCTGTCCTGGATCATTGCTGCCTCACACACACCAAAAAAAAACCTTTTTAAATACATGTTGCTTTTGAATTTTCTTGCTTTATCGCTTACATTTTTTAAAACATTTTTTATTGTTCATATTTACAGCTTTACAAATGACCTGATGCTTTGTAACTCACCGCGTTCATAAATGTCACCTGAAATGACTTTGTGGTTTAAACAGTGTTTGTATAATAAAAGGTTTTATGCATTGTTACATTAGGAGACATGGTGTGTGCGTGCTCTCTCTCTCTCTCTCTCTCTCTCTCTCTCTCTCTCCCTCTGTTTCGCTCTCACAGGTCGCTCCGCCCTAATTAACCTAAATTAACCTAAATTACCGTGCTGCACCGGGATTGGAGAAGAGAAGTTTGGGCGTGGTTTAAAAAGGCGGAAGAATGATATGTCTGGAGGAATGTGGATGTGTGTTGTCTGTGATTGCGTGCATTCTATTGAGTAGCGAATATTTTTTTGTATTTGTGTGAAATCGCTTGCTTGTTGTATTTTGTGTGAGTGAAAGACGTGATTGGGAGAATATTGTGTTGTCCCATTCCCCTGTTTTGTCTTGTGTTGTGCCTGAGTGTTCATCACCATTGTAAATATATCTTTCATTGTAAATATTTATTTTCTAATAATCATGAATGTAGTAGGGGTGCCATTTATTTTGGGTGTATCTTTGGTTCGCTGTTTTTGCCTCAGATAGGGAGTCAGGTAAGACTGTATTTTCTTTTGAACTACCTTTTTTTTTGTTAGGTAATTTAAACTGAAACAAGGACAAGATAGAGACTGTCTTGTTTATTATTTTGGCCTTGCCCAGCCCTGAAGAGATTTCCTTTCTTAGTGATTGTTTCTTTCTTCTAATAATTAAATTTGTAAGATTTCAAAGATCTTGAAAGATGCGTGTTACCTCATTTTTTTTGTTTACACTTTCTTTTATGTTACACCTCGACCCTAGACCGGGGTTAAATTGGGGCCCCTCTAACACAAGCTAACACTGAACCATTAACATCACAGTGCAGGTGTAAGATAACTACATTAGACTGCACGGCAAGAAAAGTAAACAAATGACGCTATTAGTAAAAACTGCAGTGCTCTAAATATTTAAATCTATTATACAACACATCGACTGATATATTTCAGGTTTAATAAAATATTAAAGGGATTTTTTTAGGAAATTTCTTAGCAAACTCTCATATTCCTCCTTCATGGTCCTGGCTTCAGTTATTACTGCGTTATTGAGAGCAGACTCGAGGTGTGTATTTTATATTTGGTTTGACTTTTCTTTTCAATTGTGTGAACTTTAATTGAAGTTGTGTGAGGAGATGTGTGGATGAAATGTTTTGTGTTATTAAAACCTTCAGATAAATGCACCAGTATCCATGGAGACTATGTGCACAATATATAATAAGGATTATACTGTAGTAACCAAGTATAGTACCAAGTCAATGTGTACTTTATTTCTCGACAAGAAAAATTATGAAGATGTAAGAAATGTGTACAAAAATACTCTGTTAATGTTAAGCTGTGTACATTTTTTAAGTAAACTACTCTGGTTAATGATGTCAGTATGTGTTGAGGGACACAGTGGATAGATTAGGTAGATAAGTTAGATAACCATCTGTTAACTTAGCTAGTGATGGAAAGTGCTCTTTCAGCTCTTCTGCTGGTGATGGAGTACGCTAGTCATACTTATCATTAGTTACTAGGGGTGTAACGATACTCTCCGGTCACGATTCGATTCAATTTACAATACTGACTTCAGGATTTCAATTCAATTCGATTTTTGTCTGTATAAAAGTAAATAAATTAAAAATGCCTATGAACAGAGGTTTAATATTGTTCACAAAATGTACTACAAGTTCACTATATCTTCAACATTAATTAATAATGTATAAATTCTTTCCAATATTTTGACTAAATAAATAAAGTGTCTGATCAGGGGAAAATGTTAATATCATATGGAATATCATGTTGCTCTAATAACAGAGAATATCAGATTTAGAAACCAAAACGAACTTTATTTTCCAGGTTTTTGGGGTCAGGTCCACCATTACCTGTTTTGAGGGGGAAAATAGTAATAATATCTGATATTACTAGAATAAAGTCTAAACATTTCAATAAAAAATAATAATACTATGACATAATCGTGCATATCCACCCATCCATCCATCTTCTACCGCTTACTCCTTCTTCAGGGTCGCGGGGAACCTGCATCATGAAACGGCTTGAGCTTGAGCTTCGTTTCACCTGGGTGACGTCACAAGCCACACGCCCACTGTTTGACTTATTCTCATGATATAATTACATGTTTTTGCCACTAGATGGAGGAAATTCCCCCAGTGAACTACAGCGTCTGGATATTGTGATTGGCTGCAAAATGTTCAAAACTTTCTCCATCTCTTCTCCGTAAATATCTGGTTGTTTTTTGTTTGTTTGTTTTGTTTTGAAAGCTTCTTAATTTAAGAATTTGAGATTTGTATGTGTATAAGGACTGGTCGTTGTGATAGTGTTTTCAATTATTATAGTGATTTTTTAAGGTCCTCTAAAAATGTTTATGCAAATACACCTTCAAATGTCATTTCATGTGTTAGACCTGCAGTCAGAGGATTTAAAATCAAATAATCTGTGGCTCATCAGCAAAAGAAGGAATTTGTGGGAAATTAAATCAAATTAATTAATTAACGAGTGCACAGAAAACCTAAAACTAAAGGACATAAATGTGTGTGTACAGATGTTCAGTGAGATCTCAGCTAACTGCACAAAATGGACCTTTTTATTTTTCCTTTATTTTATTGATCATTTTCATATAGATTTTTTATAGTTAAATCAGTCCAGGTGAACACTACCTGTTTGTGGAAATTTGTAACTTAAAACTTAACATGGATTAATGTACAAAATAACAAAATAAACAATCGACAACAAATCTCTCACACAATCATAAACACAATCCACTGCCCAAAAGGCAGAAACTGATAATGAAAAATGAACACAATGATTTTCATCTCTGGCTTTTAGAAACCCATCACAAGGAAACATAAGTTTCATGTGGCCTCAAGATACAGAACATTTTTCTGAGTTATTCTTCATCATAGCCATTGCATTGTATTCTACCAAAAGAATGGCACCATGAACTAAATATCAAGCACAGTTTCATGTTATGCATGTTCGAATAGTTTTTGATAGTAGACCATAGATAAACTCAGTACCGTGTGAGAGAAATCGAATATTTCTTCGTCACAGTTTTAACACATTAAACCACCTTAAACTGTTTCCTTATAATGAGTTTCTAAAGAGACAAAAATGTGTCTCATGAAAAGTTATTTTTAAAGTTTCTGTTTTCTCCTTTGAGCAGAAAACTGTGTTGATGGTGAGGTATATGTGTAAGAGATTTGGTATCAATCCGTCGTCTTTCAGCTACACTAAGCCACTCTGTATTTCCATGTTAAATAATTGCGACTGCACACACCGTTGAGCGCGCGAGCGACTGCACACACCGAGGACTAACTAAACTAACTACCAGGACTAACATAACACTGAAAATGTCCAAAAGACAAAAAAGCTACTTTCAAAGTGAAACCCTGATAGATAACTTCCTCATAATTGCATTTCTTCCCAGTCCTGCAGAGGGATTAAACAGTCAGGATTAGAGGTGTGTAAATCAAGCTTGTATATAAATCAAGGTTGTATATGAGCACTTAACACAGTCTACACAATTGGGGATCATTTTTGGTAGGTTTCTGCAGTGAGGAACATCACACACTTCTTCCAGAGGATAACTGTAGCAGGAAAATAGTTTCATCCATATTTTACTGTATAAATAAACATTTATTCCCATTTGTTACTGTTAGAAGCGACGATACACCTCCAGCAGCCAGCAGAGGGCAGCAACAGTGTATAGTGATAGTGGCCATTCAGGAAAACTCAGTTACCTAGAATTCTCCAGGCTGCTTAACCTGGATTTCCTGCACCTGCTAGGCAGGATGCTTAAGGACAGCCTTTGATAAAGCTTTGTAGAGGGGTGACTGGTATGGTTTAAAGGATAAACAGAAAAGAAAATGGAAGATAAGAACTAAAAAGAATTATAAAAGGAATTGAAAAGAAAAGCACAGGAAATAATGGACTGGAGAAAGTGCACCAATCACACCCTAAACCCTGCCCCTAACCTATATTTCACCAATATATAAACCCTGCTTGGCCGTTTATTTATAATCAAGCAGGAGTTTTCACTCTGCAGTTGGGTTCACACTGAACCGTATCGTAACAGTTACCATATCATTTGAGTATGAGATTTTAAAACTCAGGCTGTTAGATGTCATTAGCTTGTGTTATGAAGGAAACAGGAGTGATATTCAGTGAGAAAACTTGCCCTGGGCTTAACTAAAGCTTGACATGCTTCACCCCCAACTCCGCTCCTGATCCACTGCACGAACATTTATAATATACGCAGTCACAAAAAATAATTCAGTAACAGCATCATACTGACAGTTACAGTGTTTGATATTACAACATCATGGCATAGACGACGTTATCAAACACTGTGTGAACAAATGGTACATAATCATTCCGTTTGGGAGGAAATTTTCTGGAAGACAACCCATGTCACACCCCTCTTCATCTCCTTCCACTGGCTTCCTGTAGCTGCCCGCATCAAGTTCAAGGCCTTGATGCTCACCTACAAGACCTTGTCAGGAACAGCACCCTCCTACCTCAACTCTCTCCTGAAGGCATACATTCCCTCTCGCAATCTGCGATTGACTAGCAACCGACGTTTAGTAGTTCCCACTCAGCGTGGCATGAGGTCCCTTTCTAGAACCTTCATGCTTACTGTTCCCCAGTGGTGCACTTTGCTTCCTCTGGTATTCAATTAATGGATCTTGTATAGTAGCACTACTTGTATTGTTCCCTGCTTGATATATCACTTTGCTTATTTGTAAGTCGCTTTGGATAAAAGCGTCTGCCAAGTGAATAAATGTAAATGTAAGTTTGAGATAAATGTCTCTCTGTCAAAGTGGTGTTTGGCGACTGGATTTAAATGTCGAGAACCACAGGGTTATAGGTCATTTTATAGAAGGTAAAAGATGCTGTAATCTGCAACGGCTCGAGAACACACAGTCTGGAAAGATCCAGAAAAATAACCGACATGACCAGTTCACACGGGATTAAAATCACAGAGAAGCTCTGGATATTATTACATTACGCCTCATCCCCATATAAAACTAGTCCTGTCTGAATAGCCCTTTAGACAGTGTGTGCTATAGCGGACATTACAATGTGCTGTTTATCTGCTTTTGCTTTGCTGTGCACATTAAACACCTGGATTATAACTAGAACCACAAAACCATTATATTCACACATTATTGTGCAATCTCTGTCCTTTTTATTCCTTCATCATTAGGCATGAACACTGTAAATCAGCAGCAGGAAAAAAGAAAACATTTACCATACATTATTTATTTAGATGATAGTTTGGCAACAAAAAAAAAGCCATGTCCATAAATATTTGGACACTGACTAAGTTACTATCTCTGTGATGCTCTGTGAGTAAACTTTCTCTCAGTGTCTTCATCAGAGTGGGTGGTGGGGTATAAAGTTGTACACAGGACAGTAGTATAAGAGGAGATAATCATCACTAATAACGGAATATGAAAATAAACACAACACACCAACAATCTACCTAACTAATCTATCTAATCTAACTAACTAATCTACCTAACCTCCTCTAGCTATATCATCAGAAATACAAAGGATACACACACTCCTTACCTAGTGTGTATATACAATTTCAAAGTCTATGTGATGCACCATGCATGTCACGTGACGTACTTCCCTATCCACTCCTCGCTGGTCTGCTGGGTTTAAAATGGCCGAACTGTACAGACTAAACAAAGGTTCTCTAACTCTGAACACACTTAAGGAATGATTCTCGAATTGCTAGTCTGACCAAGTCTATTAACAGAACGAACATTAACTGGAGAAACAAACGCGCAATAATTCTCACCGTATTCACCTTTTATTTTCTTCATCGCTTCCGGGTTTATTTACCGTGTCCTCGTGCTCGTATTGGTTCTTCGCGAGATGACGTAGTGAGGACTGATGATGATTGATGTGGTGGACAACCAATAGCAAGAACCTGAGAGTTTGTATAGCGGAGTGAAAGTGAAACTCACCAAACAAGATACACACTATCGAGTCGTGACGTCATTTTTATTTTTTCATTAATCAATGCGATTGGTCAGACTTTACATCTGTCTGTGTTTTACAAATATTTAACAAGTATTTAAAAGTCATTAGAAATTGGCATTGAAGTGCTTTATTAAAAAAAAAAGATAGATTTTCGGGGTAGTCGCCCCCCCCCGCCCCCACAGCATTTCAGTGAAATACGAGGTCCTGCAGGATAGTGTGTACCATAAGTGTTACAGAAAATGGATGGATGGATGTAGACTACATAACCTGCAGATTTATTTATTTATTTATTTATTTATTTACATGAAATAAGAGGTTCTGCAGGATATTTTATTTCTGCAGCAGTCCAGCAGTAATTACAAAAACCTGCAGGATTTGTCTCTTGTGCAGCAAGTGTGCTGGACGTTCCTGCATGTTTCTGCTGTTTAGGCTCCACTCTAAAACTTATAGGATTATCCTGCACAGTTTGTCAATGTGTCCTGCAGGAGCCCAGCAAACCCTGTAGGGGCCATTCAGCCTACCCCCCACTACCCCCACAAATAATCAATAAATAAAATTATTTACCCATCTGTGTTAATAATAAGCACAGAAAATGTGCAGAAACAAACACTTCTCATTAGTCCTGTACACACAGAGAGCAGTGACAGTGTTAGAGACCTGAGAGCAGAGACCAGTTCACAGATGTGGTTTATTTTCTATTGAAATGCATTGCTGCAAATTCAGCTGTGAAGAAGTGGAGGAGGTGTGAGAGTGGATGTGTGAAACTAATAAGAAACTTTTAGCTGTTGATATGGTGGCAAATTATCCTCTGACCTCTCTCAACATCAAGACTTTTCTTTGTCCTTGTTTGTTTAATCTATAGTGTGTGTGTGTGTGTGTGTGTGTGTGCATGTGTGTGTGTTTGTTTGTGTGTGTGTGCGTGTGTGTGTGTGTGTGTGTTTGTGTGCGTGTTGTGTGTGTGTGTGTGTGTGTGTGTGTGTGTGTGTGTGTGAGAAAGTCCCCGGAAATTGTTGAAATTTCAGAAAGTTACTGAATTAATGAGTTAATGAATTATGCTGCTGTCACACGATTGGCTGATTCAAAAGTGCTTGAATGAGCAGGTGTACAGGTGTTCCTAATAAAGTGGACAGTGAGACCATAATGCCCATTTATTTGTTTTGCCTATTTACAGCAATGTTTATTCTTTAATGCAAATGATTTTAATACTAGTAAAATGAAACATTATAGGTTTTATAGTGCAAAACTTAAAACAGTCTTAATATGAAAAATAAGAGAACAGGAGCTATTCTCCTGTATTCTCTCTCTCTCTCTCTCTCTCTCTCTCTCTCTCTCTCTCTCTCTCTCTCTCTCTCTCTCTCTCTCTCTCTCTGTAAGAACACAGGAAGTTGAGACTTTAACACACACCTCTGCTCTGTCAGTCAATCAGTCATTAGAGAGACAGGATGGAGTTCAGTCCACTCGCTGTGATGCTCTGTGAGTAAATGTTCTCTTTGTGTCTTCATTAGAGTGAGTGGTGGGGTATAAAGTTGTTCATCTGCAGTCTGAATGTCCCGAGTGATGAGTTTATTGTGTGATTAGTACATTGTGTGTACTTCAGCATGACTGCTCAGGTGGATCAGTGGATCCATATCTGTTATGAGAAGGGTTTAGTTTGATGTGTAACTACTCACAGTAACTATAATAGTTCAACAGGTAAGAGTACAAGTAGAGCAAGTTTAAAACACAGGGTTTAAATAATCTAATGAGTGTAAACGAGTCTGTATTGTTGGAATCTGTAGCTGATCTTCTGTGTCCTGCTGTCATCTGCTGCTCAGTGAAAACCTCTCATGATCATTTGATCTGCTAAAAGAAAAATGACCTCATGGTGTTTGTACTTTCACCAATGGAAGTCAGGGTTGTGAATAACTGAAATGTCTTTAGCTGCTGTGGTGAGACTCTGGTGGTGTTTCCTGTGAACAGAAAAGTTTAACAAAACCATGTTAGTGTTAACTAGACTTACTGAGAAAATACCTTAAAACCTATATTTCCATTTTTGTGAGTATTATGGTCTTTGCAGGGAAACATCTCAGTACAGCAAGTTAAAAATCTATTGCACAATAATACCAAACTGATGCACAATTAAAAAAAAACACATTTTTTTCCTATCTGTGTTAAAAATAAGAGCAATAACGGCAGAAACGAACACTTCTCATTAGTCCTGTACTCACGCAGAGCAGAGACCAGTTCACAGATGTGGTTTATTTTCTATTTTAATGCAGTGCTGAAGTTTCAGCCATGAAGACGGGGAGGAGGTGTGAAGGTAGACGTGTTAAAAAAACAACTATCAGGTCACTTTTTAACTGTTGATATGGTGGCAAATTTAACTACACCAACACTCACTGAACTCTGTTAAAGCCAAATTTTGGCCAAACCGGAAATCACCATTTGAAGCCAGAGTCTCCACAGCAGGGCCAGTTGGAGACAAAATGAATATCCAGAATGATAAGACTTCTAAACCTACCCTCACTGGCCACTTTATTAGGAACACTATGCAGTTACTGGAACATTATGCTGTTACTATCACTGGGTAAATTATATTATTACTATACTGTTACTATACTCTGCTGAGTGAAAGGTCATAAAAAAAATCATGACGTTACATATGACCATTCTCTTTCTCTCTGTAAGAACACAGGATGTGGTCAGGCTTTAACACACACCACTGCTCTGTCAGTCACTCAGTCATTAGAAAGACATGATGGTAGGTAAGAGTAACAAGTAGAGCAAGTTTAAAACACAGGGTTTACACACTAATACCTTTTTTTAAATAATCACTAATCATGATTTACATATCTGTGTTAAAAAATAATACAATGCAAAAAATGTGCAGAAACAAACACTTCTCATTAATCCTGTACTCACACAGAGCACTGAAAGTGTTAGAGACCTGAGAGCAGAGTCCAGATCAGGGATGTGGTTTATATTCTATTTTTATGTAGTGGTGCAAATTCAGTCATGAAGAAGGGGCAGAGGTGTGAATTTGCCCACTCTCTAGTGGATTGAAATGTACTGACAATTATAAGGGCCCATATAATTTCCTGGTCCTCTGGGCAAAATGTTCACACAGCCCCTGGTTCCAATGCATGTTTTATCAGCTTTAGACTGGGGCTTCACTTGGTGGGTCTTGTGTGCCTTTCTTGAGTGTGAATCAATGTCCTCAGTGGAGCCTGGAGGCAGATTGACATCCTCAGCTGAGCAGGAAAGTAGACTGACGTCCTCAGCGGCGTGGGAAAGTTGTGGGATGTTTGTAGAGAAGCCTGGCGAGGAGTTCTTGGCTGCATTGGGAGGTGGAGAAATGTCCTCAGCTGAACAAGACATGGCTTAGGTCTCTTGGACCTCAGACAGGGATGTGGCTTGAGGGGCCATCTCTTCGACCTCGGACAGGGACACGGCTTTGGGTGGCTGTTACTGACTTCTGTCAGGAGCGTGTCTTGGGAGCCCATCTCATTGAACTCATGCTGGTGCTCTTGAAATGAGACCACCTCGTAGGTATCAGGTTGGAGCTCTGAGGTAGCCACGTTGACCTCCAGCTGGATTTCGGCCAGTGAGACCACCCCGTGGGTCTCAGGTTGGAGCTCTAATAGTTGGTGAATGTAGAGATGCACCAATGTATCAGCTGATAAGCGGTATCGTTGGGTTACCGCCACCTCTACTAGCACTGCTCATTCTGAATTAAAGGGCCAGTACACTGTTGAAAGAGTTAAATGAAAATGAGTTGTAAAAAGGTATATATTGCTATATATTGCACAGGAAAATATTTGTAGAGTAGTATATTTCTTATGTTTTCAATGTTAATGAGTTAATATCATAAACAAAAGGTTTCTATTAGGCCTATATATTTCCAGTTTCATGTTCAGTGATGAAGTAGAAATGCTTTTGTTTGTGGTGAGAGAGTGTGAGACTATCATGAGTTTTGTTTTTTTTAATTCAGTCAATGTTTATGTGAATTAATAACAATTCAATAAGTTAAGAAATTTTACTTTAATCTTCAGAATTGAGTTCATGTGTTACTGTTAATTAGAGTAATGTGTTTTCTGTTTATGAGACCAGTTACTGTGAAACAACTTGTTGAAATGGAGAGAATAAAGATTTTATTTACACTTCCTTCAGAATTGTGGAAATAATTATTATTCATTTAAAAGAATGCATAAAAGACAGAACTATCGGAATCGGTAATCCGTATCGGCCGATATCACTCTGAAGAACCGGCTGAGAATTGGCTGAGAAATTTAGTATCGGTGCATCTCTAGTTATAATGTCTACAACAAAAACAAATATACATATATTTAAAATAACCACAAATATATAAAGAGACCCAAAGCACAATTAAAGCAAAAAAAAATAAAAAATGTAAAAATATCTCAAACAGAACAAAAAAGAAAACATGACTGCCTTCATGCCTTTCTAAATGACTCCTCTCTGAATAACACTCTGATTGACTCTCTCTCTCTCTAAAACTCCTTTCTAAATGACTCCCATCTGAATAAATCTTTCTGAAAGACTCTCTCTCTCTCCGACTCCTCTCTAAATGACTCCTTTCTGAATGGCAAGAGGTGAGACCTGCATGTGGTGGGGTATAAATTTGTTCATCTGCAGTCTGAATGTCCTGAGTGATGAGTTTATTGTGTGATTAGGACATTGTGTGTACTTCAGCATGACTTCTCAGGTGGATCAATGGATCCATATCTGTTATGAGAAGGGTTTAGTTTGATGTGTAACTACTCTCAGTAACTATGATAGTTCAACAGGTAAGAGTACAAGTAGAGCAAGTTTAAAACACAGGGTTTAAATAATCTAATGAGTGTAAACGAGTCCGTATTGTTGGAATCTGTAGCTTCTGTGTCCTGCTGTCACCTGCTGCTCAGTGACAACCTCTCATGATCATTTGATCTGCTAAAAGAAAATGACTGGATGGTGTTTGTACTTTCACCAATGGAAGTCAGGGTTGTGAATAACTGAAATGTCTTTAGCTGCAGTGGTGAGACTCTGGTGATGTTTCCTGTGAACAGAAAGGTTTCACAAAACCATGTTAGTGTTAACTAGACTTACTGAGATAATACCTTATAACCTATATTTAAATTTTTGTGACTATTATGGTCTGTGCAGTGAAAATCTCAGTTCAGCAAGTTAAAAATCTATTGCACAATAATACCAAACTGATGCACAATTAAAAAAAAAAACAATGACATTTTTTCCTATCTGTGCTAACGATAAGAGCAATAACTGCAGAAACAAACACTTCAGTCCTGTACTCACACAGAGCAGTGACAGAGTTAGAGGCCTGAGCTCAGAGATCAGATCAAGGATGTGGTTTATTTTCTATTTTAATGCAGCAGTGCAGATTCAGACATGACGAAGGGGAGGAAGTGTGAAGCTAGACATGTGAAAACAAAAACAAACAATTCACTTTTTAACTGTTGATATGGTGGCAAATTTAACTCTATTTTTTCTTTTTTTGTTGGCCAAATTGAAAATCACAATTTGAAGCCAGAGTTTCCACAAAATAACTATTCAGAGTGATAAGACTTCTGAACATACCCTCACTGCCCACTTTATAAGGAACACTATACAATTACTCGAGCATTATACTATTACTATCCCTGGGTATATTATACTAGCACTGTACTATTGTTACTACTACTATTGTACTACTCTGCTGAGTGAAAGGTCATAAGATTGTCTTCATTAGAGTGAGTGGAAGGGTATAAAGTTGTTCATCTGCAATCTGAATGTCCTGAGTGATGAGTTTATTGTGTGATTAGTACATGTGCAGAATGTTACAGTGTGAAGTCTGTTGGATTTATGTCCCAGAGATAAGTTTTTCACATTTCAATAAAGTTACATAAAGGGAAAAAACACTTTAATGAGCAGAACTGTGACCTTTAAGTTATTGTAGTTTTTGTTTATTTATTATTAAGAGTGTTTAGAATATATTTCTTACAGATGGTAGTTTAGATTTCCTGAATAAGATTTAATCTTGTGGGTTCACTGTCTAAAATGTGCTGTTTTCATTAATACACTGAATATTTTCATATTTACATCATGTTCTGTTTCTGTTTCCTTTTTAGTGCTGATTTCACTTATACCAGTGGCCCATGCTAAAGGTGATTTATATATAGTTTATCATTTATATTGTGTGTGTAATTTATTTGTTTTGAGGCAGAGAAGTTTGTGCACAATTGATTGTCATTCTATTTGAAAAGCAATAAAATACAAAAAGAGTACTCTTTTTTTTCCTTGAAAATAATCTGTGTCCCCCTTCTTTCCCCCATGGAGAAGAAGTGTTCTAAATTATTTAAATGATGTACATGATTAGGTCCAATAAATAGGAAAGCCTATTTTCACACATATCTACTGTAATCTAAACTCATCAGACGATGATTTATTAGCAAAATGTTACTCGTGCCCCAGTAAAAAAGGGGCTAGAGACGTCCCTGAATAGTTTTACACTGATTAAATGCCTTAACATACTGAATATAAAACAGAACACGTTTAATGACAGCAGCACATTGTAACAACTGACATAAATAGTGCTAAATAAAATGTCCCATGATGCCCCTAATTTCTTAATAGTAAGTAGGTTACACATATCAGTATCAACAAGTAATAAAAAATATGTACTCACATTTTGTCTAAAAAATAATATGTACATGTGGGTATTAGTTTATGTAAGGTTTATTAACAACAGAATGTTTTATAGGGAGGCCTAAAGCTGTGGTGTCCATAAAGCCTGATACACATGTGTTCATTGGAGAGCGTGTTACTCTCAGATGTGATGTACAAGGAGGAGGAGAAAACCAGTGGACATACAGCTGGAATAAGAACAACATCAGTATTCATGCACCTGGAAATAGATTCTTTACAGACAGAAGAATGCAGGAGATAGGAACCGATTCTGTTGTATACTTTGACCATGGTGTCTACACCTGCATTGGAGATATCATTGGAGGATGGAGGAGTGACTCTCAGAGCTCAGAGATCAGTGATGCTGTTACACTGACTGTATCAGGTGAGTCTGTGGGTGTTTTTTATTTCTTCTTTAATATATTAAATTATTTTTTAGGGTTTGGATTTCGATCTGTCAGTAACTGAGACCCTGTTTGTTTAATGTTGACTTTCACTTCCCTGTCTAGTACACACAGATCTCTTTCACAGGAATCATCATCATGTCTTGTGCAGGTCTTTATATTAAGTTTGCAGTATAATTGTGGTGAGTCAGTCTGATTAATAATACACAGTGAACATTAAGGAAGAAGGCAGTAAATCTCACCTTGTGTTGCCTCTGCCATTATCTAATTTATGATCTGATCATTTGAAGCATTGGATTTATAAGGTTTTATCTGAGAATTCTGTAATTTTGAGAGATTTTGATGATCAGCATCGTCCACATCAGTCTGTGTCTCATCACCTGAGGTAGAAGTCACTCACAGCATTTAAATACGAGCCTCATGATCTTCTCTTCACTTGACACTAACACCGCTGGGGAAATAATCCCTGATTCACTTCTGTTCTCTTCTCTATGGTTCTAGTTATTAATGTCTTTGTATTGAGGCATTTAAATATTTTATAACTTTGTCTGCTGTCGTCTGTACAAAATGTGTAAGTGTGGCATGTGACAAGGTGCATCTGAGAATTTGTTGCATCAACTACGCCACCTAGGGGACGGGAGGCCGGCCCCCAGGACAAGGAACTAAACTAGATTAACCCCTGAGGGTAATTCGAGCACACAGGTTCGTGAACCCAAGGAACCGGAGACATGCGTTACATCAACGATATTTATTCCAACAAGACACATTGATTATTACCGTTGCACGGTAAAACATGACCATACAATTGACACTCTGACGGAGAGGTCCCACCAACACAGTGACCAGGGGGCTGCTATATAAGCACTGTAGCTATGGGGTTGACTAGCACCTTGCTATTGGACGAGTGACCTGGTCTCAGGGGAGGGGTAACTAGAACAGGGGAAATGCTTACCACAGCGAGCCGGACTACTGCAAGACAGAGGGGAGGGTGTCCAGAAAATACACCATACGTGAGAGAAACACTACAATCCAAACAAAAGACACCTCAATGTGCACACAGCAAGGGAAGGTGAAAGCCTCCACCAGAAACTCAGTCCTCCGCTCACGTGGGCCACACTGCTCCTGTCCGCCAACGGGAAAGAGGAAACACAAGCACTGATTAACAGAGTGGTTGATCTTACAAGCCAGGTATGCTAGCAATACTACAAATAGCTACTTATCTTGAGCAGCAGGTTTGGTGCTCCAGCTCCGCACGGATCAATGGTCAAAATGGGACAACCACCCTGGCCACAGCATTGGGATTGTACACCAACATGCACACACACCCACGCGCCCACACACACACACACACACAGACACAACATGCACATACACAACAAAGTAATAACACAGGCAGAGCGGGGTTTATCCCACAACCAACAAATAAAAATACAAAGTGCATGCAGGTTAGGCCAGAGAAACAGCGACACGGCACTGCATAGCCCACTGCATGCATTAAAACAAACAAAACAAAAGTCCTAGCACCAGCCAGAGCCAGTGGCTAGAAAGATCACAAACTAAACAGATATCCTAATAATTAAACATGACATTACTAAAAAGGAGACAAAGCAGCAGTCTCTTAGGACATGGGAACAGCCGATGAGTATAGCCAGCATATAGGTCACTCTGTAAAGCACAACAAAAGCTAAAATTACGATTAGCAGCTTGTTCTAAAAATAGACTGCACAGCGTTGCTTTAACATACATACCTCAGAGCTGGTGATCCTATGCTCCACTTACAGGTATGAGGAGGGGAGACAACGCACTCACCACTCTACTGCTGATAGCAAACTAATGCAGACAACAACGTTAGATGTGTGACAAAGCAGAGAGGCCATAATAGTATGTTGAGCATAATCGCCTACCTGACACCAACAAGTTTCTTGCACTGCGGTCCACTGGGCGTAATGCATGCGAGTTTCCAAAGCAAATACCAACCGCACTAAAACCCACGACCGAACAAACAGCTAAGATTCCACCTCAAAAAGAGTCATTTAAACAAATAGGAAAACAAGCAGTGCTTACCTGTTAAGCCAGCGGTTTCACCTACATGCACACCAAGCTACCGGTATCCCACGTCACTAACCAGGAAGTCCTTTCACTGACTGAACGACGTACCAGTCAGTCGAAAACCACTTCCTTAAATACTAATCCAAGGCACACCCCCTAATCAATAACCGGTCAGTCAAAACGACTCATGGGGAAACCCATTTCACCACATAAGCACTCCTCCCTGTTTTAATGATGATGTGATGGAGCAGGAGCATCACAGACAATCTGACAGACACTATCTGATTTCAAACTGAACTGATTAGACTTCTGTCTGTTTCTATGTAACTGTCCGTCGGTCCTTGCAGCCTGACCCCTCCCTCCTCCTCGCCACACTATCAAAAATGTTTAATAAAAATCTTTTAAAACGCACACTTAGCTAGAGAGGGTTTAGATGTCTTTTGGCATAGTGTCTGAATTTACTGCTGTGTTTGTTAAAAGGAATCCTGACTATGAAGACTTGTAGGCCTTAACACGCAGTAATTTCTCTCTCTTACTAAAATACTTTGTTAGAAGCACATGAAATATGTTCATTACTTTATAAATCCTTAATATTTAATACATATTTTGACCTACAGAGTTGATGATGAACTTCACAAACAGGTGAGGAGGAGGCGGGAACCGGGTGAACATAAACATGACAATTGATCATTCGAGTGGGTATGGCACTGATCAGTCATCCATTAGGATGGTCTGATCCCTGCGCTCTGGGATCGATTACTTTTGTCTCCGCCCACATACCTGGAGGAAAATGCTTTTTTTTTTCATTCGAATAAAGTTCTTGTGGAAGTAACAACGACAGTCATGCTTGTGACTTATTTCTCCTCTATATAGATATGTTGTGCATGTTTAACTCACCTGTTTTATCTGTGTTAACTTGCTGATATGTTGAGATGTGTTTGTATTTTGTTTCTGCTAGTTTTGAGTAGATATAAGTAAGTTTTGTCGCGTGTGTGCACGTGCAAGTCTCCTCCTCGTGCTTGAGGCCAGAGTGGCGCTAGCTTGTGCTTAGCCGTGGTTTGAACATGTGGATATGAAAAGTGTATTTTTATGTGTACTTTTATTTAAATAATGTTTAATGCACTCTATGTATGCTGTTTTGAACAAATGTTTGATTTATGCATTTTGTTGTATCTTTATAATTCATTTGCGTAAAGCTCTCATGTAAGTTACACCATACTACACCCAGGCAGGCTGTAGTGTGGCACGTGTTCCTGTTTAAGGAGAGCTGGATGTTGGTGGTTAAGTACACGTTTCCTGAGGCCAGTTAGAGATCATGGAGGACAGTAGAGTCCCACCAGTTCAGAATCAACTTCTACATAGTTAAAGGCCCCTGCACTGTCAACATATCAGCCCTGGAATTTACTGGGAATCTGTGACTTTTTGAACATATTAGGCGTACAAAGAGCAGATGTTAGAGGAACATCGTGCATCTCATTGGTGACTCACATTCTGAAGCACCTTGAAAGAGAGGAAGTGGCAGAGTTAGAATGCACTGCTACCGATGTGGGAGTGGAGAACATTTCCAAGCTGGGTGCAAAATCTGAGGAGTTAGACCATCGAGAGGCTCCTTTTAAATGAAAGAGGGTTACCACTGAGGGACGAGTGTTAACCATAACCAGTGGTATGTCCCAGAACTGTGCAAATTGTGGCAAGAAAGATTCACCAAAGGAGCAGAAGCAATGTTCATCCTGTAAATAGACACTGTATTGTTCCAGAGCATGTCAACAACAACATTGGTCTGAAATAAAAAAGAAATGCACTCACCTTATAACTGACAAAGGTAATGGAAATTCTCCCAGAAAATACAAAAATGCACACTACTTGCCACCCCTAGCTCCAGTTGGCAACTTGTGCAAAATCACCTCACTAGTTGGCAGACAGTGTCTTTTTGAATTCTATCTGAATAGTCACCAACTCCAAGCTTTATTTGACACAGGGTCCCAGGTGTCAGTCATTGATGTCAAAGAGAAAAGAAGAATACTTACCGAGCTTCAGACTGAGAGATGTTTCAGCAATCATTGACTCACCTGACCTCACGTTGACTGCAGCAAATGGAACTAAAATGCCTTACCTGGGATGGATTGAGACAACCTTCTGGCTCGACTCAGAAACTAACCAAACCAATGAACTGTTGATTCAAATACTTGTGATGAAAGGGTGTCGCCTGTCCCATACCATCATATGTTTTAAGGTCATTGAGCACATCTTGGCAAAGACTGATAAGAGCAAAGAGTACGATACTGTGAAGAAATCTTCCAAAACACAGTAGCATTCAGATTCAGAGTGTCGTTTAGCTGCCCAGCCTTTTAAAGATGACATCACCATGTTGTTCCAGCAAGACCTGAACCCTCATTGGCCAGATGATCTTGAGTTCTATGACACACTAGTCAGAGTCAAGAAAGGTGTTTTTCCAGTCATCACTGTTGATGTTTCTAACCCAATTAACCATGACATTGTTTTGCCAGGGTGCATTGTAATTGGCACAGTACAAACCATAATAACTGTGTTACCTGCCCAGATATTTGAAAAGGCTTCAACACCAGCCACCGTTAACCACACCAGCATCCAGGCCCCATGTAATGGTAGTGAACAGTGGGATCCAATTGTAAGTCACTTGAAAGAAGAACAGAGACAGATAGTTAGACAAATGCTCAGAGAAGAGTGTCATTCCTTCTGACAGTGATATTGGCTGTGTTGAAAGATTGCAAATGGCCATCTCTCCTAAAGACCCAGACCCAGTCAAATGCACATACATGTTAGTACCCAGACCACTGTACCAGGAGTTGAAAGCTTATCTCCATGACCTAATAGCACAGGGAAGTCGAACTCATCGTATTCTTCACCTGTTGTGTGTGTGTGAGAGAAAAAAAAACATGGCACCCTTCGGTTTTGCATAGATTACAGTGACCTGAACAGTAAGACCCATCCCGACCACCAGCCCATCCCTCAGGTCCAATACACCATGGACAGCGTGGTAATTCCTGGTTCTCTCTCCTGGACTAGGCAAAAAGCTTACCACCAGGGATTTATTTCTGAAGAGAGCAGACCAGTGACAGATTTTGTGACTCCATGGGGACGTTATGAGTGGTTATACATCCCTTTCGGCTTCATGAATGCCCCTGCTGCTTTCCAACGCTGTATGGAGGAATGTTTGGAAGGGGTTCGGGATGACATCTGCATCCCTTATCTGGACGACACACTGGTCTTCAGCAAAAGCTTTGAAGATCATGTGGAGGATGTGCGAAAAGTGTTGAAATGCCTCAGAGAATATGGCATCAAACTCAAACCAAGTAAGTGCGACCTCTTTAAACCCGAAGTCCGTTATTTGGGGAGAATAGGGAAGTAGAGTTAATCCAGCAGATTTTGAAACAGTTAAGGTCTTGAAAGACATCAGACCACAGAATGTGAGCCAGCTCAGAAAAATGCTTGGGTTACTGAACTTACTACAGGCAGTACATTAAAGACTTTTTCCAGAAAGGCTAGTTGCCTGTATGATCTCTTGAAAGCAGGTTCAAATGAGATGCCAAACACAAGAAAACCAAAAACAAAGAAAATGACTCATGGTGTGCGCTCAAATAATCACGTGGACTGACCAGCACCAGCAGGCACTTGAACAGCTGATTGACTATTTGCTCCATCCACCAGTGTTCCCTGATTTTCCCTGATTTCACTCAGCCATTCAAAGTACACACTGACACATCTCATCAAGGCTTGGGAGCAGTATTGTATAAAAATCAAGATGGCAAGCTGAGAGTCACTGCCTATGGCTCCCACTTGTTGACACCAGCTGAGAAGAACTACCGCTATCATGCAGCCAAGTTAGAATTTCTAGCTTTAAAATGGGCAGTGACTGACAAATTTTGGGATTGTTTATACTTTGCTCCAACCTTCACTGTATATAGTGACAACAACCCGCTCACGTATGTTCAATTCAATTCAATTCAATTTTATTTGTATAGCGCTTTTTACAACAGACATTGTCTCAAAGCAGCTTTACAGAAATATAAACATGGTATACAGATATTAAAGGTGTGAATTTATCCCAAATGAGCAAGCCACTGAGTGGCGAAGGTGGCAAGGAAAAACTCCCTAAGATGTTTAAAGGAAGAAACCTTGAGAGGAACCCGACTCAGAAGGGAGTCCCAGTATGTCCTGTCCACTGCAAAACTGAACTCAACCACTTCCAGGTGGGTTGCAGAGTTGGCTGATTTTCATTTCACGATAAAGTACAGACCAGGGGAAGAGAACAATGATGCAGATGCTTTGTTAAGTATGCCACTAGATGCAGAGTCACTGATGAGAGAATGTTCTGAGGAGTTACCACTTGACGCCATACAGAGAAAAAAGTATTTGATCCCCTGCTGATTTTGTACTTTTGCCCACTGACAAAGAAATGATCATGAGTCTATAATTTTAATGGTAGACTTATTTGAACAGTGAGAGACAGAATAACAACAAAAAAATCTAGAAAAACGCATGTCAAAAATGTTATAAATTGATTTGCAATTTAATCAGGGAAATATGTATTTGACCCCTCTGCAAAACATGACTTAATACTTGGTGGCAAAACCCTTGGTTGCAATCACAGAGGTCAGACATTTCTTGTAGTTGGCGACCAGGTTTGCACACATCTCAGGAGGGATTCTGTCCCACTCCTCTTTGCAGATCTTCTCCAAGTCATTAAGGTTTCGAGGCTGACATTTGGCAACTCAAACCTTCAGCTTCAGATTTTCTATGGAATTAAGGTCTGGAGACTGGCTAGGCCACTCCAGGACCTTAATGTGCTTCTTCTTGAGCCACTCCTTTGTTTCCTTGACCGTGTGTTTTGGTTCATTGTCATGCTGGAATACCCATCCACGACCCATTTTCACTGCCCTGGATGAGGGAAGGAGGTTCTCACCCAAGATTTGATGGTTCATGGTCCCGTCCATCATCCCTTTGATGCGGTGAAGTTGTCCTGTCCCCTTAGCAGAAAAACACACCCAAAGCATAATGTTTCCACCTCCATGTTTGACGGTGGGGATGGTGTTCTTTGGGTCATAGGCATCATTTCCCCTCCTCCAAACATGGAGAGTTGAGTTGATGCCAAAGAGTTCCATTTTGGTCTCATCTGACCACAAGACTTTCACCCAGTTGTCCTCTGAATCATTCAGATGTTCATATTCATTATTATACCCCTGCTAAATACCCATCTATCTCCCAGTGGATAAAGGATGTGATGTTTTTTCTGAAACTCGAGAAAATAAGATATACGATGAATGGTTGTACAGATAAGCTTTTTTTTTAATAAATGGCATCCCTTTATTGCTTACTTTATGGAGTTACAGACACTTCCCACTTAAAGGTTGGTTGTTGAATTTTATAATATCTTTATAACCAGCAACAGTTAATGGGTAGCCATGATGAGCCGGAGGGGTGGGTTGTGGGTTACATTTTTTTTTTCCTTTGTATAAAAAGTAAAAAAAACTTGTGAATATTTACTGCTGTTGCTAAATTTGTTTTTATTTTTGGGAAATGGTGGGGAGGACAGAACAGAAAAGACGATTTAGATAGGCTTAGCTGAAATGTTCAACAGAAATGTTTAGCAGAAAAGTTATTAGAAAAGTTAGCAGAAATGGTTCATCAGAAGGTCAGCAAAAATATTCAATAAAAATGAAACGTTCAGTAGAAATGTAGAAATGTTCTGTAGAATTGTTCTGTAGAAATGTAGAAATGTTTAGCAGAAATGTTCACTAAAAATGAAACTTTAAAGAAAAAAAGTCAGACTGAATATAATACAATTTCATATAATTTCAAGTACTTGAACTGACATGTATTCAAAACACATTTCTTCTTCACTACATCACCAGGCTGATCCTACTTTCATGCATGGTGTCAGGGTTTTCCTCCTTGCTCCGGCCGCTGCATGCAGAAGTAGTTCTTCTCCAAGTTATTGACCTGGTTCCGTTTTATTGTTCGTGTATTTTGGATTATCCCTGCTACCGCTGTGTGCTGATCGCCTGACCTGTGCCTGTGTTCTGTTCGCTGATTTTCATTCATGATGTGGATTTGTCCGTTTGTCCTTTAAATTAAACGCCTTTACCTGCACTTGTATCTACTTGCCATTTGTGATGGACTGAATTGAAAACATTAATTAATGTTTCTCAGCTAGATCATTATGTTTAGATACAGAATGCCTGTAGATCTTTTAGGGGGAAAGTCCTCTGTCATGGCTTTACTGTAGGAAGTAATACTCCTGCTGTTTTTTAAGAAAATGCATTTATGTTCAGATGGTGCTGCAGGATTTGTGCAGGATCCATAAAATAACATCTAAAATCAGTAAATACAGTGTTTTACACTTCCAATCATTAATTTTGTTACATAGAAAACAAACTGAACCGTGTAAGAAAACATACGAAAACATCTTGTGTCAAATGTTAAATCTAAATTTTTGTTTTAGACACAAAGTATATGTTAAAGCACAGTGAATCTACTGATTATGTTGTAAAGAGAAAAGCAGTTCTGACACCTTCATCATTTCATACCAACAGAAAAACCCAAACCGACTGTGAGAGTGAATCCTCAGAGCTCCGTCTACACTGGAGACACCATCACTCTGACCTGTGAGCTGCAGTCAACTGGATGGGAGTTTGCATGGTATAAAAATAATCCACAGTTTCAGCTTTTGAGCACTGAACAAACATACACACTCAAAGTGACAGACAATAATGAAGGAGAAACAGAGTACAAGTGTCGTGCATGCAGGAGAAACTACTACAACTACACAGAGTACTACTACTACTGCACAGAGTTCTGTGATCCATTCAGGATTACAGCGAGAGGTATGTCATGATTTTTTCCTTTTTCACCACAGATCTGTTAGAAGGGATGAGAAAAACATCTTGCTTAATTATTGTAATTCCTTTTTATTCCAGAATGTCCAAAATAATTTTGAAATACATATGTTTTAAAAGTATTTGTCATTTGTGGCTGGTGCAAATGGAAAACATTAAAAACATGATATTTAACAAAGAAAAAAAAAACAGGTAAAGATACAGCTTGACATTTTCCAACATGGGAAAGTCTTCAGGACAGAGGAGTTTATGATTTGCAGTTTCCCTGTAACATGACAGGCTGTGATTTTGTTCTTTATTCATTAAAAGAGTGAGAGAAAAAAGAGAGACTGGTGAGGGAACTGTTTATAACTGCTATAATGTAAGTGAGAACAGGAACTAACTTGTTTACAGACATTCCACAACAATAAATGTAACTATAAACAGATTAAAAGTACTGAGAACCAGGCAAAACACTTGTACGAATAGGGCTTAGTGACAAACAGAGCTAAGGCTGCTGAGCGTATACTTTGCATTGGGTTAATGCTAGGGAGGCCCTTATTTAACCTAAGGTGTTTACAGGTGATCTCAAGTAGAGCTCCGGCGAACTCGAGCGCGGGTAAAACTGGGAAGTGTAGTCCTCCTCCGCCATGTCCCTCGGCGGGACTACACATAGTGCACTGCCGCGCTGATATCGCATAGGGACTTCCATGACAGACAAACCAGAGTGAGCCCTTTGGGGGCTTTCTCGTTTGTCCGGTTTGTCTGGATGAGCTACATGGAAGTCCTTATGCAGACCAGCATCCAGAATGTGATGGGCTGGGGCCCAGAATTGTTCCTCTGGACCGTATCCCTCCCAAATCACCAGATACTGAAGTTCTCCCCTCCTACGTCTGGAGTCTAGAATCTTGCGAACGCGGTAAGCTGGACGGCCCTCTATCTCCAACGATTCTAGTGGGGAACCCTCAGGCACAGCTGCGGCCAGTGGGTCCGAAATCACAGGTTTGAGAAGGGAGACATGGAAGGACGGGGAGATACGACTGTGTCTTGGAAGGTCCAGACGATAAGTGACTTCATTAATTTGCCTCAGAATGCGGAAGGGCCCGATATATTTCGGTTGGAGCTTCATGCTCCTGAGGGGTCTCAATTCTCTTGTGGAGAGCCACACCCTGTCCCCAGGTCGATAATTAGGGTGAACCCTTCGGTGCCGGTCGGCCTTTCATTTAGCTACATGAGACGCCTGAACCAGCTGTTGATGAGCACGCTCCCAGACCTGAACACTTTGGCCGAACCACTCATCCACTGCTGGAGAGTCCATGGGAGCAGTGTTCCAAAGGTTGGTAACCAAAGACACACTGGAATGTGGTGAGCTGGGTGGCGGAATGCCTTAGTGAGTTCTGAGCGTATTCTGCCCACAGTAGGTATTGACTCCAGTCCCTTGGGTTGTCAGAGCAGTAGGTCCGAAGAAACTGTATAACTTCCTGGTTAGCTCGTTCCACCTGTTCATTAGCTTGGGTGATAACCAGAAGTGAGATTGATGGCGACCCCAAAGCTAGCCCAAACCCATGAAGTGAACTGTGGCCCCCTATCAGTCATAATCTCCTCGGGGATACCGAAGTAACGAAAAATGTGTTGAAACAGGAGCTCCACTGTGGTGAAGGCAGATGGAATGGCTGGTAGTGGAATTAAGCGCAGAGACTTTGAAAACTGGTCTACGATCACCAGAATCACGGAGTTCCACTGTGACTTCGGCAAGTCAGTGATAAAGTGTAGGGCCAAGTGGGACCAAGGATGTTCAGGTATGGGCAAGGGTACCAACTTACCCACCTTCAGTACACGGGGGACCTTGGACTGAGCGCAAGAGGAACACGAGGGCACGGTGCGCTGAACCTCCCTGGACATGTTGGGCCACCAGTACTTTTCGGCCAGCAGTTGGAAAGTGTGACAGGCTCCTGGGTGGCCCGTAGCCAGAGTCATGTGGGCCCAGGTAATAAGGTCAAGATGGTACCGTTTAGGCACGAACTGTTTGCCGGGAGGACAAGCTGCTTTGGATTCTGGAACTGGGGACACGGGCTAGATTTTCTTCAAGGGGCCACTCCAGGGAGCCCACTATACAGGACGGTGGCATAATATAACTCTCTGGCTCCGTCAGCCGCTCTGGGGCATAAATGCGAGACAGATCATCAGCCTTTGTATTCTTGGGACCGGGTCGGTACAATAGGATGAACTCAAACCTGGAGAAGAACAGGCACTAGCGGGCTTGGCGAGGAGTGAGACATTTGGCAGTTCTTAGGTATTTAGATTTTTATGGTCAGTGAAGATAACGAAAGGGTGTAAAGCCCCCTCCAACCAGTGTCTCCACTCCTCTAGGGCCAGCTTAATGGCCAGCAGTTCATGGTTGCCCACATCATAGTTCGTTCTGCAGGCAACAGCTTACGGTAAAAAAAAGCCACAGGGTGTAGCTTGGGACTCTCGTCAAACCTTTGCGACAAAATGGCTCCCACTCCCACCTCTGGGCCTACTGGGTGACAGGAGTCCACAGCAGTCACCTGGGCTTCCCTCTCAGAAGCGAGGTCAGGGGTTGCGCTACTATTGAAGTCTCGAATGAATCTTCTGTAAAAGTTCGCAAAACCAAGGAAACGCTCTCAACTCTCTGGGGCCCTTTAAACAACTACGCAAGCAATAAGGGGACCAGTGAGTGAGCTGCTTGTTATGCCGTTCCAGTCAGGGGAGTCCGAGGATAACAGGTTGTCTGGTGGGGACCGTGAGGTAAAGGACCATACTTTTGTGGTGGAGATATTGCGCCCTCCCCTAGCGTCCTGTCTATGGACTGGAGCTCACGAGGACAGAGGAGGGGACGTATAGAGAGGTTGAGCTCCTGCGTCGTCCTCTCATCTATGAAGTTCTCCGCTGCCCCGGAGTCAATGAGGGCTGAAAGAACAAAAGAGCAGCCTGAATGTTCTATAACAACTGGTAAAGAGAAAACGTGCGATGTAAGTGACTGCTTAGGACTCACCCGGTAATGACGCGGGGGTTTTCACTGCACCTCCTGTATCCTCGGCGCCTCCGGTGAGGACATTGGAGAATTACATGGGTGTCCTCACCGCAATAGAAGCACCGGGAGTCATCACGTCGTCTCTCCCTCTCTTCCTTGTGGGTCCATGCCCCTCCAAGCTGCATGGGTTTGCTCCCTGTCCCTCGTTCAGCCGGCAGAGAACTGTGCAGCATGGGCCGGTTGCTTAGGCGCAGACGATCTAACCTTATAGTAAGATCTGCTAGGTCATCGAATGGTAATTGTTCACCCCGACAGGCCAACTCTTGAAGTAGATTCGGATTGAGGCCACGGAGAAAGACAGTCTTGAGGGCTGGTTCGTTCCAGCCACAACGGGCAGCGATAGTGCAAAACTCCAATGCGTACTGCCTTGCTCTACGAGAGCCTTCTAGCTCCCCTGCATATCTTTCTGGCATAGGCAGAGGCGGGTAATGCACAGCTGGTGTCGGTCGAACATGCGTTGGAGCAGTCGGTGGTGGTGACGCATGAGCCGGGGGCTTGGCATTCGCAGATGCCGAAGCGTTCAGTCATTCTATCGTGCGGTTTCATTCCGCAATGATGCGTTCTAACTCCGAGGTGCCAGCTGCCTCCATGTTGCGGTGAAGTATTCTGTCACGAGGCGTAGACGGAGACAAGTGCAGGCAGGCGGAGAGAAGGAAACCACAAGAGACTCGGAACAAAAACAAATGGGTAAGCTAGGTATTTGGGGCATAGGCTAAAGCATATAGTAAGTCTAGCGTGTAATCGAGAACCGGGCAAAACACTTGTAGGAATGGAGCTTAGTAACAAACAGAGCTAAGCCTGCTGAGCGTATACTCGCATCAGGTGAATGCTATGGAGGCCTTTATATATCCGAAGGTATTTACAGGTGATCTCCATTAGAACTCCAGTGAACTCGGGCGTGGGTAAAACTGAGAAGTGTAGTCCTCCTCCACCATGTACCTGGGCCGGACTACATGTAGTGCGCTGACACGCTGATCTCGCCATGTCGTAACATTATTAGTGTTGTACCGATAGTTAATATGTTACTTACTTCATAGTTGGTCTTTTGAAGTTAAACAGGGCTGTGTAAAATTGTAAACTTGCTTCTGTCACACAAAACATGACGTTAAGATCATCACATATTGTGCCGTGGGTGTTTAATTAATTAATTGATGGATTGATTTGTTATTATTATTATTATTATTATTATTATTATTATTATTATTATTATTATTATTATTATTTATTTAAGTGCAATGATAATAATCAGTCATATAAAAACTAGAGCCTACACTGTCCAATACAGATTAACTGGATCTAAATGTGGTGTTTACTTTAAAAACAAAGATATAAGAGTTAATATTAACAGATCTCACAGTTTATTTAAAAAAAAACAGTTTATGTGTAAATTAGCTGATAGAGTTAATAACAACAAACTGCTGCATTCACTATTCCACTATTCCTATATCATTATTGTACACCCATCGGAGACAAATTCATCATGGCAGTTTAGATCTTCCATTGTGTTTCTACAGCAAGACCTAAACCAGTAGCATCCATAGATCCTGATAAAACGGTGTTCAGTGGAGACGCCGTCACTCTGAGATGTGACGTACAGGATGAAAGTGTCTCTAGCTGGCAGTACAGCTGGTATAAAGATGATTCACACAGTCCTGTCAGTAGTGAACAGATGTACACAATTATTGTTGTTGAAGTGACCCACACAGGTAAATACACCTGTAGAGGAGCAGAGAGACGAGGCTCACGCTCCTCACTCTTCAGTGATGCTGTTACACTGACTGTATCAGGTGAGTGTGTGAGGGGTTTTTGGGGACACATGAAAAAGGAATTAGACATTCATGAAAAGCTTCTAACTGTGTATTAAATGAATTTAGATAAAATGTGTTCTATTTCCTGTGTACAGAGAGACCACGGGCAGTACTGAGTGTATCTCCACAGAGCTGGCTGACTGAAGGAGACTCAGTGACTCTAAGCTGTGAGATTACAGACTCCTCTACAGACTGGACATTCAGCTGGTACACAGCTGTTCCCTACAGAGACGGCTTAACTCAAATAAAAAATAATCATGGCTATATCATGCATGTGGAGCTCCTCTCAGACAGCAGCAGAGGATCTGGAGGCAACTACACTCTCAGTCCTGCTGCTCTTAATCACACAGGAGTTTATATGTGCAGAGGAGAGAGAGGAGAACCAGCCTTACAGACACAGTACAGCAGTCCACAGCCACTATGGATCACTGGTGAGGAAAAATAACAGTGGGTTTAGTTTAAATAGTGAAGGTGTGGATGTGTGAATGTAAGAAGAGATTCATGCAACATTTATTTATTAATATGTATAAGAAAGTTAAAGACCCTAAGTGCTGGTAGATTTTTTTTTCCCTTTGTGACTTTGGTGTAAAAAGCCATGTGCTGTGTTTTTGTGTTGTCTCCATCCCTCATCTAGTCATTGGTTTATTTTCCTGGAAACAAAGAGGACTAAAATGATTAAGGATTGAGGATCTATGGGCAGGAGGATTTTATTCTAAAAGTCATAAAGTCAGAACAGTTCAAAGAGATGTTAATAAGCAGCACAATATTCTGGGGTTGTTTTATTTGTTTGTTCTCAGAAAACTTGCCAGAAAGACAAGACCATGCCTGCTTCAGGTTTAAACAGGAATACAAACACAGATACGGCTATTAGGAGAACTACACAGTTAGAGATATAGATGATGTCATTATGCTACATTCTCAGTGAACACAATACAAATAGCAGAGCTGTAAAACAGGAAAGGGTCAAACACAGTAAAGTACAATATAAGAGAGCAGAGGGAAAATCCAAAAGAGTAATCAAAAGTAAAGGGTCTAAACACAGCAATGGCATCATAAATTGAACATGGCTCTGAACTTTACATTGTGCAAATGCATGTGCTGACCCTAATGTATTCTACAATGAGGAAGTGACCTGGAGGTGGTGTGCTAGAGCTAGGCTAATACTGAGATGATGGTGACGTCTGGTGGTCATGTGATGTTGATGTGATGCCCTGATCATGTGCACCTGTTCCTAGTTTTACCTCAAACTTTTTTTGTATTTATTCCCTCTGTGTTGTTCTGTGTCTTTGCTGATTTTTGTGCCTTTGCAGCAGCTGAAGGACTTTCCTGTGTTCCTCGTCCGAGTTTTCATTTTATTTCTCGGTTTTGACCTTTGCCTTTTTGCAGCATTTATGATTATGGATTATTCTGTGATAAACCTGTCTGTGTTATGACCCATGTTATGGACTGTGGCTTTGATTTCAGATTAATAAACATAATTCTGAATGCACATGCACTTGTATACTCATTATATTTCATATTACACTTATTCTTATTTACATGGCTCTCTTCTGTGTTTAAGGTGAATCTCCTCCAGTCTCTCTGATCATCAATCCCAACAGAAGTCAACACTTTACTAAACACTCTCTCTCACTGAGCTGTGTTCTCTCACACAGTACCTCTACTGGATGGAAAGTGAGACGATACACACACAGTGAGGGAGAGTCAGATTGTTCATGGTGGGGATCAGTTACAAGATCTACATGTAAAATCAGCTTCCTCTCCACATCCTACACTGGAGTTTACTGGTGTGAGTCTGAATCTGGAGAAAACAGTAATCCTGTCAACATCACAGTGCATGGTGAGTCTTCATGTAGTGTGTTCTTGTTAAAGGAAAAGGGAAATGTTTCATTACAGAATATTCAGAACTCTGAGTTTCTAACTGGGAGAACTGTTCAACAAGACAAAGTCGTTATTTTCCAGACTGAGTAGAAGTAGATCCTTACCGATACCCACACTGATAATGATAATGAAATGAGTAACTTACTGAGTATTAATCAATCAGGGATGTCATAGAACATTTTATTTCTCTCTGTTTATGTTGATTGCTGCTGTGTACAGATAACTCACTGTGCTAAGATTATGTTTAATATGCTATGGTATTTAAATAGTATATTTTATAGAGAGTGTAAATGGAGCCTGAGTTGTATCAGCGAACTTGGTCATAAAAAAAAGAAATTGCACATACACCTTTACTCACAAGGAAATTGGTTTAATTTTTAATTGTCACGTTTGCTGAGACTGCGCTGTTCACTCAGGTGGACCACCCTCACACTGTACTAAATATAATGTATTTTATCAGGTTACTCATCTTGTAGGAAGATTCTGAAATTTCTCCTCTTGATATTTTCACAGAGCCAATTTTGCAATCTGCTTTACTTTGAACATTAATCGTGAAATACTTCCAGATCACTTTCATATTCTGTCATCTGTTCATTAGCAAGACAATGTACACTAGGCTTATTTATGTCACATAGTAGCACATCAGATGATGGTGTCAGAGCTTCTTATTTTATTTTTAAACAATTACCTATGATGATATCTGATAGATTATACACAGATTAATTAAATGTGATTTAATGTGTTCTAGATGGTGATGTGATTCTGGAGAGTCCTGTCCATCCTGTGACTGAGGGACATCCTCTGACTCTACGCTGTTTATATCGATACACAAAGTCCTCAAACCTCCGAGCTGATTTCTATAAAGATGGATCAGTTCTCCAGACACAGACAACAGGAGAGATGATCATCCGAACTGTCTCAAAGTCAGATGAAGGTTTCTACCACTGTAAACACCCAGAGAGAGGAGAGTCACCGAAAAGCTGGGTCTCAGTCAGACGTGTGAAAACTTGAGAGAATTTATTTTTATTTGATTATTTTTTTATTAACACAGTGTATATGCACAGTGTTTTAATGCTTCAATTCTGGTCTCTTTGTTCTTTGTCTCAGGTTCTAGAGCCAGTGGTGGAACAGTAGGAGTGTCTCTGGGTTTGGGATTTTTATTCATCGCTTTACTGATCTTAATGATCCTGCTGTGGTCCTACAAAAGAAAAAAAGGTCTGATAACGGCTTCACCTATTTTATGTAGAATATAATCAGAATTTCTAAAAAATAAAATAAAATTATAAAGCTCATTTTGATCTATCACATAATTGTGGAAAAATAACGAAAGGTTACTTGGTGAATGAATAAGTGAAAGTGTTGTTGAAAAGATCTTGACATTATTAAGGATCGAGATATCGTCCTGATTAAAGTGTAAGAAACAGTTTAAATACAATGTAGATTATACAATAAATAAAAAGTAGTTGCACATATTAAATATGGAATACTAACTGTAATGTGGTAAATATTACATATTCATATTATTAATATTGTTGTATTATTATAAACCCACAACCTTTTGTAAAGTCACATTTACATCTAAATAACACAATTTCATAAAATATGGTAGAAGAGCTGATGAGGGTTCAGAAAATTCACTGTGATGAGGATATATGTAAATTTTTTAAATTAAAAATATTATACAAAACCTGCTACTAGCTTTAATCTTAATTGTAAGTTGTTGTTGTTGTGGTTGTTATTTTTTGTTTTTAATTTCGGTTAATATACGCAAATTCTTAAAAATTATTTCGGGTGGGAATTACACGGAACCTGGTTTATTAATTAACTCTGCATTTTTATCATGTGATTAAGTTGTAAATATGTCTTTATTACAGGTTGTGCAGTTCAGACATGTAGTTACACTCATCTACCTACATATTGTTATTAGAATTATATCATAATTAATATTTGTATCTATTCCTACTGTATAATTGATCTTCAGTAGTCACTCTGTTTATTACACTGTAATCAGCGCTGTGTAAAATAAAGTGTTTCTGTTACCATGTACACCCTGTTCAGATGTAGAATCTGTCTCCCTCTATAGAAAATCAGACATCAGAGCAGAATCAGATCCGGTCAGGAGCTGAAGACTCTCAGTCAGGACTCACACCACTTCAGGCTGGTCAGACACTCTGTCAATCACTGTTTATTTCTACATTTGATCATCATCTCTGTAATAAATATCATTCAGTAAATTTGTTTTATTTGTTTGAAACATATTCAGTAATCTACAGTCACATTTACAACAAGTTCAGTTCATCTTTATTCTGTTTTCTGTAGGAAGTGAACACATTTATGCCGCTGTGGATCAGACAGATACGAGTGGAACTGGTAGCTTAATTTCATTTCAGCATTTCCTCTTGCATTAGGAGAATTAATAATAGATTAACTCTATACAGTAAAGTACAGCAGTGTCTTGTAGTGATTAACACACTGCACTGTGTTCAGGTGAAGCTGCAGCTGAGAGCACAGAAGACACTTACGCACAGGTCATGAAGAAAAAGAAGACAAACAGGAACAATGGTAGAGTATTTTTAATGCTACAGCATTTCATGGATTTATTAAAAACAAAATCAGCAAATAACTCTTCAATCATTTAATACATAAACAGCCAAGTATCTGAGGTCATGACCTACAATTTACAATTTGACCTACAACCTACAAAAAAGCACGCATGTGTTCTACATAGCAATAATCATAAAGTCATCACACATTGAAAAGATGCTACATGCTGAATGATAAAGGAAGCTGAAGGAAGTAAACTAAAAAAAACAGCTAGGGTTCAGTGTGGTTTTGGCAGGAGACTGATAATGACTTATGTTTATGTGTATGAGTTATGATTGATGTATTACATGGCTAAAGATCAATGGGATGGTTTTGTTCTCTGCTGCTGCAGGTGCTGATGCTGAAACCAGTGTTGATGAAGTGACTTATGCTGAGATTGAAATAAAACCAATGAAAAAAGCAAAGAGAATGAAAGGTAGAGCAAAATGAAGATATTTTATTTCGTGTCATAGATCACCTGACCCTACTCTTGTTTTATGTAATGAATAAAACACTCTGCTGTGCTGTTATAGAAAATAAACAATGACAGTGTGGTGTGATGAAGCAGAGTTACTGTTTCAGAGTTCCTACCCTGAAGGTGATTATTTTCCTGTTACAGCACATCCCGAAGTGTTTTACCACAGCAACGTCCCTATTTAATTCATTAAAGAATGACACGTCAGACTTTTCATCCATTTATTGTTGTGGGACATCTGCAAAAGTTAGTTCCTATTATCACCTGTGTAAAAGCACGTAAGAACTCTTAAGCCAAAAGGAAAACAAAACTGTAATCTGTCATGTTACCAAGCATGACAGAAAATTTCCTGACTGTTACATGGCGCTGACACTGGCGACTCCTTCCATAAATGTTAAACAGCCATATTACAGAATAGCCCACAGAACAATTACATGTTTTTTAGTAATTAATAACACATTCCTTGACCTGTTTATTTAAATAATCTGTCAATTTATTTATGTAATCTGTTACTATAGACACGATAATATATTAGAATAAAGGTGTTAATATAAACCTGTCATTTTCAGTTGCAATACTGTCAGAGCTGCTGTTATAGAAAATTAATCAACACCTTCTGACCAATCAGAATCCAGAATTCAACACTGCTGTGGTTTTTAATTTTTAATTGAATTTTAATTGAGTGTGATTTAATGTTCAGATCATGTACCATTTAGTTGAGTTGTAATGTTTCAGGAAATTAATTCAGGATATCTTTATTCCAACTAGAAAAGTCCAGTGTGGGTGATGATACTGTCTACTCAGAGCTGAAGTACAGCATGGAGGTAAGATTCATGACAAGACAAACCAAACACCATGAAGTAATAAATATATTTAAAGGTGTATTGTGTAGAATTTGTCATCTAGCAGTTACAGTATCCATGTACACAAAACCCCGCCTCACAGAATCTGAAAGAGTTCAGCCATGTTAGTTTGGTAGCTGTATAGATAACTTTCCATCATCTCATTCTACTTGGACAGTTATGACATCGTTAACTATGAACATGCAAAATACTGACACGCCAAATAACGTACTGATTTCTTTCTGCGGTCACTGATTCAGAACGTTAACTAGTTTGTAATATCAATGATGGCAATATCAGGAGAAATGTATTTATAAACGTATTTATTACAATCTCTTTCTTTCTCTCTGCAGTGAGACATGTGTCTGTGTACACTGATGAAGCTACAGTTATCACACAGACAGCTGGAACACTGGGATTTGTGTTTGTCTTCTGTTTGTCCTAAAATGCTCAGAAAGTAGAATCTGCTCATCCACTTCCTGAACACAGGAACATTACTTATACATTTTTTTCCCTTTTTCTTTTCCTGCTTTTTCTTTGTGTAATCTGTTTAGAGTGCACAAATACAATTCATTTAATATACATGTGGCTCATTTACGCATTAAAAAAGAAAACAAAAACATAATACAGTTAATTTTTATTAATGTACCAAAGAAGAAGAAACCTGAGTGCAGTGTGTAAGGCTTGTCACTGTTTTCTTACACAAAGTAAGTTATTCTTGTTCATGTACCAAACTTCACTGAGGAAATAAAGTAAAGTTGACTGGGACGAATATTTATATTTTTGGTTCTGCAAAATGCTGTCCTGGAACATTGCTGCCACACACACACACACTCACTCACGCTCACTCACGCACACTCACTCACTCACGCACATGCACTCACGCACATGCACTCACGCACACGCACGCACGCATGCACACACACACACCTTTTTAATTGCATGTTGCTTTTGAATTTTCTTGCTTTATAACTTACATTTTTAAAAAACATTTTTTATTGCTCATATTTACAGCTTTACAAATGACCTGATGCTTTGTAAATTTTTCTCTCTCTTTTTTCCCCCCTTTCTTCTTTAATCCCTATTTTATTTTTTTTTTTTTTTTTTTTTTTTTTTTTTTTATTATATTATTTTTTATATTTTTTTTTTAGGTAACTTTTTTTTTTTTTTTTTTTTTTTTTTTTTCTCTCTCTCTCTCTCTCTCTCTCTCTCTCTCTCTCTTTTCTGTTTTTTTTTTTTGTGAGAAAATGTTTTTTTTTTTTTTTTTATATTTTGTGTTTTTTTTTTTTTTTTTTTTTTTTTTCTCTCCCTGGTTCGCTCTCACAAGTTGCGCTGCCCTAATTCACCTAATTCCCCTAAATTACCGCGCTGCACCGGGATTGGAGAAGAGAAGATTGGGCGTGGTTTAAAAAGGCGGAAGAATGATATGTCTGGAGGAATGTGGATGTGTGTTGTCTGTGATTGCGTGCATTCTATTGAGTAGTGAATATTTTCCCCGGTGTTTGTGTGAAATAGTTTGCTTGTTGTATTGTGTGTGAGTGAAAGACGTGATTGGGAGGATATTGTGTTGTCCCATCCCCCTGTTTTGTCTTGTGTTGTGCCTGTATCTTTTCTATATTTTCTAATAATTGCGAATGTGGTAGGAGTTCACCTCCATTGTAAATGGGAATTTTCTAATAATCATGAATGTGGTAGGATACTTTTCTTTTCAGCTGTTTGAACTTTAATTGAAGTTGTGTGAGGAGATGTGTGGTTGAATTGTTATGTTCAATTAAAACCTTCAAATAAGTGCACCAATATCGATGAAATCTATGTGCACAATATATAATAAGGTTTATAGTAAACTACTCTGGTTAATGACGTCAGTATGTGTTGAGGGACACGGTGGATAGATTAGGTAGATAAGTTAGATAACCATCTGTTAACTTAGCTAGTGATGGAAAGTGCTCTTTCAGCTCTTCTGCTGGTGATGGAGTACACTAGTCACACTTATCATGAGTTACTACGGGTGTAACGATACGCTCCGGTCATGATTCAATTTGATTCATGATACTGACTTCATGATTTCGATTCACTTTTTGTCTGTATAAAAGCAAATAAATTAAAAATCCCTATGAACAGAGGTTTAATATTGTTCACAAAATGTACTACAGATTCACTATATATAAAACAAAAATTAATAAATGTATAAATTCTCCCCAATATTTTGACTGAATACACAAAGTGTCTGATCTGGGGAAAATGTTAATATTATTTTTAATATCATATTGCTCTAATAACAGAGAATATCAGATGTAGAAACCAAAATGAACTTCATTTTCCAGGATTTGGGGGTCAGTCCACCATTACCCGTTTTGATGGGGGAAAGAGTAATAATATATGATAATACTAGAATAAAGTCTAAACATTTAAATTAAAAAAATAATAATATTACTATGACATAATGGCATCAAATCACAGCATCAAAACTAGCCTAAAGAAAGATGATAGTTTACAAATAAAAAAATACTTCATCTTCTGCCGCATCCGCACCAGACTCAGGAGAGCGCGACCTCTGGTGGTCAGTCGTGGCATCGCCTGGAGCGAGAGTGACGGAACATTGCGTGGAGCAAGGGCGTAACCATGGTATGGACATTGGGGGTCCAAGCGCTAGACCTCCGCCCCACCAGACACTACCGTTAATGGTCAAAAACTAGAACTGACTTTAGTCTAGATATTTAGGTATGTAGTTACTGACTGTCTGAAAAAAGCTTTTCTACACTTGGCTACTTGCTTAACAAACGGAAATATATTTTTAAAAAATAGACATAAATAAATAGATAAATAAATAGAATAGATGAAGACAAGACAGGACTGTTGGCAGGGAAAAATATATAGAAAATATAGAAAATATTTTCACCAGCACCGGTATTTCCTCAAGATTGGGGAGTACGTGGTTACGCTCATGGCGTGGAGACAAGCTCCGCCCACGAGTCTTTATTTGCATATCTTATGCACACAGCACTCTAATTTGCCCTCATAGCTAATCTAATTTACATGAAACACCCTCATTTATGCGGGTGTAAAAGTAGAGAGCCAATAAAAGGAAAGAATTTACAGACTACAGATTTCCAAGATCTGAGGAAGGAGATTTATTTCAGTGAAGCTGAGTTAGAGATGCGTCTCAAGAGTCCGCAAAAAATGTTAGTTTATAATAATAAAATAATATTAACTGTACATTAAAGGACATACAGAAAGTCAATAATTTTGACATTTTACATAATTTTACATTTTTTATTTTGTGTGTACGTATGTGGAAGATAACTGCACAGGCTGAAAATAAAACAAACCAGATAAATAAACAATGTATATATTTTATTTCTTAGTGTTTTATTAATAATATACATTTGATGTAGAAACCACCTTCAGAACATTGGAAATTACATAAAATATACTACTAATTTATGTAGTTATTGCCAATATAAATAACTTACATTATTAAATCTGAGCTGAATTACACAATTTCTATAAAAAATATATATATATTTTAAATGAAAATGGAGAATGTATTTGAGTAAATGAGATTTGAAGATCAGTTACAGGAGTGATGACAGGATGACAGGATTAGACCACTTTAACTTGGAGTATTATCACAATAGGAGCAACATTAAAACATTAACATTTACTAATAAATAAAATGTCAACATCTTTTTTTTTTACTTAAAACAAATACCAGATAATAATAGCACTGTTTCTGATTTTTTATTGTGAAGAAATTAGTTTATATGTGCAGAGGAGAGAGAGGAGAACCAGCCTTTCACACACAGTACATCAGTCCACAGCCGATATCGATCACTGGTGAGGAAAAAGAACAAAATATTTAGCTTATGTAAAAAAAATGTGGATGTGTGAATGTTAAAAGAGATTCATGCAACATTGATTCATTCATAAGGAAGTTAAATAGACATAAATGCTGGTAGAGTTTTTTCCCTTTGTGACATTGGTGAAAAAAAAGCCATGTGCTGTGTTTTTGTGCTGTCTCCGTCCCTAGTCATTGGCTTATTTTCCTGGAAGCAAAGAAATTAAGGTCTGCAAGGATTCATATGCAATCACAAATTAAACATGGCTCTCAACTTTACATTCTGCAAATGCATGTGCTGGCCTAATATAATCTACAATGAGACAGTGACCTGGAGGTGGTGTGGTTTCACCTTAAACACTTGCTCTGTTTTTTGCTCTGCCTTTACAGCAATTGGAATACTTTCCTATGTTTTGATTTTATTTCTTGGTTTTGACTTTTTGCAGCATTTATGATTGTGGGTTATTATTTGCATGATTCTCTTCTGTGTTTAAGGTGAATCTCCACCAGTCTCTCTGATCATCAATGATCATCACCCAGGAGAATTCAACACTTTACCGATGACACTCTCTCACTGAGCTGTGAGGACCAGAGTAACTCTACTGGATGGAGAGTGAGACGATACACACACAGTGAGAGAGTGTCAGATTATTCATGGTGGGGAGCAGTTACAGGATCTACATGTAAAACACGAGACAACAGCCTGAAGACTCTCTGCAATGAGACAGCACCCTCACCAAGTCTCAGCTCCTGAGTCTTTTGCAGTTCCTTATTTTTAATAAACATTCAACTTCCCCATGTGGTGGACTTTGTGAAAAAGTGCAAATATACTTAAGTATGATCAATTCACAACACACGTAGCAACATGCTTCTTGAGCTGCTGCTAGTCCACTGACCCAGTGCGTTGACCATCACTGATAGTCACCTGTCTCTTGTCCTGTCTGAAAGTCATAAAGACGACATTCGTGACTGCCCTTGACTAACTTAGAAGTTTAAGAACAGCAACATGGTCTTTAACCATGGTGTGTTAACAAGGCAGGTAATGCTAATTGACCACACTGATCCTGAAATATTACTGGATTTTATTATTTTTTAAAAACATTGATGTAACTATATATACATAATACATACACATGTCAGTGTGTAATGTAAATATTTTTAAATCAGTGCATCGGGCACAAGGCGGGTCCATCACAGGGCACAATCACATACACACTCACACACACCAATCAGCCTACCATGCTTGTCTTTGGACTGGGGAGGAAACCGGAGTACCCGGAGAAAACCCCTGCAGCCATGTGCCCCTGGATTCAAACAGCTCACAAATAACTTCCAGGAATGATCTGAAGTCTACACGAATCACGTGACGTGTTTTGAACTTCTGTTGACTCAACTCTGTCTATCAAGGGCTCTGGTTACACCAAAATCAGCAGTAGACTACATTACGCATCAGCCTTAGCACATCACATGACCTGTGACATGTCTCTCCCTCATTAGCATACCTTATATAAGTAGTGGTTCTGTACCTCACAGTCAAGCATATGTTGTTGTTGTTGTTGTTGTGTGTGTGTGTGTGTGTGTGTGTGTGTGTGTTTTAGCTTTTGTGTATTTTTACCTAGAATCTTTTGATTCTGTTCATATCCTTGTTTTTAGGGTTTTACTGTTTGTTTTACATTTTATTTTAATAAATCTGCACTTGCATCCACCGCCTCCTGCATTACATGACAGACCCCATTATAATAAAACAAAATGTGATGCTTAAAGTGTGGTGTTGTAACATTATTTCCAGTAAATTAGCTAAAAATTTGAGGTACATGAACTGATTAAAATAGTACAACGGAACAATTCACATTTTTAGAAAGACAGTAATATGAGCTAAATAGGTATTGGGTAAGAACTGATTCAATTAGAGCAATTTGGTATATCTGAGTTTTCTTTTAAAAGTAAATACACGACTGTTTGCGCACAATTCTTCCACTTTCCACTTTATTTGTCCACGAGGGGCATTTGGTTTTATGGTAAGACATACGTACATACATACAGAATAATAAAACACAAAACACTAAAATAATACAGTAAAAAATACCTTACAAATATACTCGCCATCATTGTCACTGTTAGATTTCACCCCACAGGAATCTACCATTTATGCCTTTTCGATCTCCGTCGTGCCTTTCAGCCTGTTTTACCATTAACATCTAGTAACATTTAGTTACTTTTAGTTCTATGTTGCTATGAGCTAGAAAGTGAGTGTGGTTTGCTGTAGAGTCAGGCGCGCGAAATCCGAAATGAACACACACACTCAGACAGATATGAGCGTGTTCAAAAGAGATTTCTCGTTTATTCATTCAAAGCAGAAGAATTTAGATAGATAGATAGATAGATAGATAGATAGATAGATAGATAGATAGATAGATAGATAGATAGATAGATAGATAGATAGATAGATAGATAGATAGATAGATAGATACTTTATTGATCCCCGCACACGGAATTTCGTGATCCTAGTAGCTCAAAGACATCACACACAATACAGCATAAACGAAATAAAATAAAAAAACAAGTAAAAAGCTAAAGAAGACTCAAGAAGAACAGTAAAATATACAGAATCCACAGACTGGGAATTAAGTGGGTTATACAAGCGGGCTAATATAGTCCTTAGACAGTATGAATAGCTAAACAATCACACAGTGATTCAGTACACACATTGTTGTTGTAAGAGGTTATGGAAGTGTATGTGAATGTATGAAGGGGTGAAGAGGCAGATAGACTATGCAGAGAAGTCTATCTCACCTCTTCCTTTCAGTGAAGCATTGTAGAGCTGTATAGCCCTAGGGACAAAAGACATTTATAGACATTGTACACTTTGATAACAGCAGTGTGTGGACGGTTTCTACTGGTTTTGGTTAAATCAGACAGATTTAACCAAAACACACAGCATATAGTCATAATACAAAACGAGTCCTGTGTCATGTTGACACAGAAGTACATAATAATATAATCAAGGACAGCAGTTGCTCAGATTATTTAAAGAGTTAACTAAATGATTACATTCATCATATAATATATATATATATATATATTTGAGAGCAGTTCGTAACATAAGAGGGTACATAATATAAAATATAAGATGATAAAAGAGAATTTCCTTTCAGTCACAATTGTCATCACTGACGAGACAAACATCATTACTTCTAAACAACCTAACGTAATCCACCCCCTTGCCTGAATTTAGAAGGGAAATGGCAGTAGGAATAAATGAGTATCTATATCCATTGCTGTTTACAGAGGGAAATCTAAACCGGAGCCAGAAGGTTGGATCTGAAACTCAAAATGAAGGGGATGGGCACTGACTGATATGATAGAAATATTTATTTACCGTTCTTTTATTGGAGAGAAAGCCCAACTTCAGAACTCCTAATAGCTGACATTGTCAACCTGACTAGATTTCTGTGTGGAAAAAGATGCTTTGCTGACACCTTCTGGCCAAAAGATTTAGTTTTACTAAGAAACTGCTTTTGTAGGAACAGTTTAAAAACTAATATATATTCTTTACTAATAATGATGAAGCATTGTCAGATCTGAATGAAGCTTCATATAGAATAAAACATCTCCTGTATCACCTTCCTCTACTGTCACTCTGTTTCTTTATTTATTTCTTTATTTATTCTTTATGTTCTCCAACTCTCAATTATCGCATATTGTACGTTTGCCCAATAACAAAGAAATGATCAGTCTATAATTTTAATGGTAGGTTTATTTGAACAGTGAGAGACAGAATAACAACAAAAAAATCAGAAAAACACATGTCAAAAATGTTATAAATTGATGAGGGAAATATGTATTTGACCCCATGCAAAACATGACTTAGTACTTGGTAATGACTTAATAATTACTTTTAATTTTCAATGCCCTGGCTGAGGGAAGGAGGTTCTCACCCAAGATTTGACGGTACATGGCCCCGTCCATCGTCCCTTTGATATGGTGAAGTTGTCCTGTCCCCTTAGCAGAAAAACACCCCCATGTTTGACGGTGGGGATGGTGATCTTGGGGTTATAGGCAGCATTCCTCATCCTCCAAACACGGCGAGTTGAGTTGATGCCAAAGAGCTCCATTTTGGTTTCATCTGACCACAACACTTTCACCAAGTTGTCCTCTGGTGGTATACACATCCCAACTTATGGTCCATGCCTAGTGCGCTTGTAATCGCTTCGATTATACTATTTAAAAAATTTGTACCATTATCCAAAGTTGCTAGAAAAATGCCTGCAGGTAAACACATGCCTCTGCCTGTTTCCCAACAACCATAATCACACCTAGCCTATCTATTTTATGACAGAAGGGAACACTGTCATACTGGTGATCATAGACCAGTTCTTTAAATCTCTGCATCTCATTCCTCTGCCAAACCTACCATCTAATTTAATTCTCAAATTTTCCAAAAAGTTAAACACAGCTAAGTTATATCATGAAGTACTTACATCACTTTGAGGATGAATAAAACACAGTGTGCCATGAGTAGGAATAGCAAGGGTCCAATTTATTGCCCAGCACACAACATCCACACAGTAAGATGTCCGAAAGTGATCTAAAAATCCCCCCAGTTACTGGGCTCCCTTTAATACAGTTGATGGTAGGTTACACAGATACTAGTCCAGGCTCTTGTCATCTCTAAACTGGACTACTGCAACTCACTGCTTTCGGGCCTCCCAGCCAGCTCCATCAAACCCCTTCAGATGATTCAAAATGCTGCAGCGCGTCTTGTCTTCAACCAGCCCAAGACAACCCATGTCACACCCCTATTCATCTCCCTCCACTGGCTTCAAGGCCTTGATGCTCACCTAAAGACCTTGTCAGGAACAATACCCTCCTACCTCAAATCTCTCCTGAAGGCCTACGTTCCCTCTCGCAGTCTGCGATTGACTAGCGACCGACGTTTAGTAGTTCCCACTCAGCGTGGCGTAAGGTCCCTTTCCAGAACCTTCACCCTTACCGTTCCCCAGTGGTGGAATGCACTTCCGATCTCAATCCGGCCTGCAGAATCTCTCACTATCTTCAAAAAACAGCTAAAGACCCACCTCTTCCGTGAACCCCTAACCAACTCCTAAAGGGAAAAAAAAAAAAAAAAGAAAAGAAAAACCACACATAACGCACTTACACCTCTACTCTGTGCACTTTGCTTCCTCTGGTATTCAATTAATGGATCTTGTATAGTAGCACTACTTGTATTGTTCTCTGCTTGATATATCACTTTGAGTATTTGTAAGTCACTTTGGATAAAAGCGTCTGCCAAGTGAATAAATGTAATGTAAATGTAAATACTATTACATCTGATGTCTGATGTTTGCTTGCATTTTTTTCATTTGCAAGTCACTTTGGATAAAAGCATCTGCTAAGTGAATAAATGTAAATGTAAATGTCTGGTGAAAAAAAGGCAAACGAAAATGGTAGAGCAAAAAACTTTGCAATTATTGGACCAGCTGAGATGAACTGACCCTATAGCACTTTTGGTTTTGACATGTGATACTAGTTTTGTCTACTTCACGCTGTTTACTTATTGCCTGATTATAACCTGTTTCTTGACCCGGCTTTTGACTGACACTTGCATTCTTTTTGATATTCTGCTCTTTTTAATTAAAAAATTAAAAATGGAACCAGATCCGCTCCTAGGCCTGAAACAAAGTACCACATATTTTCATTTTATATCCGGCCATCCATTTTCTATACCTGTTTTGAAACAGGACTCAAGACAGGAAGCGCAGGAGTGACATATTTATTAAGACTTTAAGCTAAACACTTCAACAGAAAATCTATCCCTCAATTCGGGATGAGACATGAAGCACCAAATTAGAACAGGACTGTGCCAAGAAACACTAGCTTAACTCAGGTACAACACATTCATTAAACTTAGGCAAGAACACTCCTTTAACCTCTTACCACTAATTTCCCACAGTATTATGTCCCTCAACCCTCTATTCCACATAGAAACAGCATGCCAACCCTGAGTTCCCAGACCAAAATTGGCCCCAAAATCAACAGTTTAATTTTAACATTTTTAGGCCTTGAAACAATTTATAATAATGTATTTGTGTAATTTTACTTTAAACATGAAGCAGTTCAGTGTCTTTCCTAAACCTAGAGCACAATTCTTAACCAGAAAAATTACAAAAAATGCTCACTAAAATCCTTCTACTCATTTAGAAGTACCATATGAGCATCAGTGTGGTCAATGCTTTTGAATAAATTCAAGTAAATAATAAATAAATAAATGCATTTTAGCACCAAAAGTCAACTTTCTGGTGATAATCAGACCAGCAGGTAGTATGTCCACGAATGCACAGAAATGGTCAGGTTATGACTCCAAACCCCTGCACTGTCAGTCACACTGGTTGATACTGAAGATGAAGACGGATCACGGTCTGAATCAGGAGAGTTTGCGTCACTCTCAGTTTCAGTTTCGGTTTCAACATCACCTGAATTTTCACTGCTGTCACTATCTAGAATCCTTGCTCTCGCCTGTGTAAATGTGTATGGTTTTTTTTTTCCACTGTTTTAGATGTACCTGTGTACTGTGTAGCTGTAACTCTAGCTGGAACACGATTAGCTTTTTGCTTTGGCATTTTTAGTTCACTTCTACTATTACACCAATATTCATGCTTGGATCAGCTTCATCGTAATGACGGCGTAATAACGTTATCATGTCGTAACCTCATGATGTCATCATCCTTCCTGGTCAAAAAAGAATAATTAAATAAGTAAGGAATCATGGCAGAGTAATGCCGGTATACCGGACTTACGAGGATAACGTTTACACTGTAAAGCCGCTATATCGGCCTTACGGGGATTTGGCATAGACGACCAAGCCGGTATATCTTCCTTATGGGAATAGATCAAGTTTTAGCATCCATGCGCACTTCAAGCACGTGCACATGCACGCTCTGAAGCCGCCTGTGCACATTGCTGCCACAGCACCATCTGCAGGCGAGATCAAGACAATACCATCCATCCATCCATCTTCAACTGTTTACTCCTTTTCAGGGTCACAGGGAACCTGGAGCCTATCCCAGGCAGCATGGAGCACAAGGCAGGGGACACCCTGGATGGGGTGCCAATTAATCGCAGGACACAATCACACACACATTCACATGCTATGGATTTGGGGAGGAAACCCCCGAAGCACCCCCAAAACATGCAAGGTCCACACACATAGGGCAGTGACAGGAAGTCAACCCCTCAACCCTGGAGGTGGGAGGCAAATGCACTAATCACTAAGCCACCATAACCCCATGTTTTATTCATAATTTTTTAAAATCAACACTAACCTATCACATTCAGCATTGATGTTTGTGGTTGTTGTGTAATAGCAAGGACACTGAGATAAATGGTAAATGGTAAATGTGCACTTATATAGCGCTTTTATCCAAAGCGCTTTACACTATGTCTCATTCACCCATTCACACACACACTCACACAATTCCACACACCAATGGTAGCAGAGCTGCCATGCAAGCTTGATGCCACGCTAGCTTGCCATCGGAAGCAACTTGGGGTTCAGTGTCTTGTCCAAGGACACTTCGGCATGTGGAGTCACCCGGGCCGGAAATCGAACTGCCAACCCAACGATTAGTGGACAATCGACTCTATCAACTGCGCCACAGCCGCCCTAAAAATAATTTTTTCTGTGTAAGATCTAAGTGAAACGGTAACCTTCACCACGATCACTGTTCCACAAACTTCCAAAGTCCACTTTAATCCCTTAATAAACACTGGATAGGACACAAGTGCCCTTAGGTGAGTCAAGTCTTCCTCTCAAACTTTAAATCGAAAGCAAGAGGGGTTGCTATTTTAATTGACAAAAGGTTACAGTTTTCGTCCACTAACGTTATGGCTGATGCGAACGGTAGATATATTATAGTTGCTGGTACTCTAATGTAAAGACAGGTATTGTTGGTAAATGTATATGCTCCAAACTTTAAAGATGTATTTTTTATTTATTTATAAAAAGCATCCCTTTATCGTATACTTTATGGAGTTACAGACACTTCCCACTTTAATTTGTGTGCCTGGTCTTGGGTTTTACAATATTTATATAACCAGCGACAGTTATTAATTAGCCATGATGAGCCGTGGGGGGTTTGGGGGTGGGGGGGTGTTGGTTAGGTACTTTAAATTTTGCTTTCCTTTGTTGGTATAACAAGAAAAAAGGCCTGTGAATGTTTACTGCTGCGTTGCTCAATTTTGTTGTTTTTTTTCTTCTCAGTGAAATATTTGGGAAAGGGAGGGGAGGAGAAAAGAGAAAATGTAAATGAAACACATGAAAATTAATCATATGAAAAAGGATAGAAGTCCATGGTAGTGCACCGCATACAAACACACACACATATATACACACACACAGACAAACACACACACCCACACACATGCATTCACACTCATTCACAGCTAGGAGAAATTTAGCATAGCCAATCAGATGGGAAGAAACTGGAGAAATCAGAGGAAACCCTCTGTGAGGAAATGTCTCTCTTACTTTTTAAATTAATTTATTTATTAATTTTCATATGATTAATTTCCATGTTATTTATTTACATGTGATTCATTTACATATGATTGTCATGGAACGTGACGGCTGGCAAGTAGGAAGGATGCAATCGCAGTTCAAACGGAGATCTTTATTTGCATAATGGAAAGCAAACCAAACAGAAACAAGAAACGTAAATCGCTCAACAAACTAAACTAGGTTATGCTATGAGCTAGGCTCACTTGGCTATGGCTAACGCTAAGACTAAGGCTAAGGCTATGGCACAAGCATGACATGAAACGAAGACTCAGTATTATCGCAAACTAGCATAGACCTCTAGGTCTATCTAGTCCACATTGAATTTCCCGCGCCTTGTGTAGCACAGCTCCCGGTATATATAAACATAGTCATTAGCACCGCAACCGCTAACAGATGCAGGCAATTCCACAACACACGTGACCAATGACGAGATGGGACGAAGACATGACATCAATCAGGAAGTAGCATGTGCATGCGCACCAGCGCCCAAGGCGCGCTGCCGCACGGGGGAGTCATGACAGATCCCCCCCCAAAGGCACCTCTCCTGGAGTGAGAAGAGTCCTCCCCTTTCCTTGGCCGCCCCGGGCCCCTGGGCTGAATGTTCCATACAGAACCAGGAAACCGCACGCTGTTCCTGGCAGAGCAGTGAAGTGGCGCACGGTCCCTAACTGAACATGGAGGCAGAGCAAAGACTACAGCCGGGCATACAGGCTGAGCGACGTTCTCAGCAGCACTTGGGAACAATGCAACGTCCTCGGCGGTGCTTGGGAGTGGTGCAACGTCCTCGGCGGCGCTTGGGAGCGGTGCAACGTCCTCCGCTGGACAGGGATGCTGAGTGGCGTCAGCAGCCAAGCAAGGATGCTGAGCGACAACCTCAGCTGAGCAAGGATGCTGAGCGACGACCTCAGCTGAGCAGTAAGGCTGAGAGACGACCTCAGCTAAGCAGGGGTTCTGCATCCATGGTCAGGCGGGAAATTCTGTCACGGAACGTGACACCTGGCAAGTAGGAAGGATGCAATCGCAGTTCAAACTGAGATCTATATTTGCATAATGGAAAGCAAACCAAACAGAAACAAGAAATGTAACTCGCTCAACAAACTAAACTAGGCTATGCTATGAGCTAGGCTCACTTGGCTATGGCTAACGCTAAGGCTACGGCTAAGGCTATGGCACAAGCATGACATGAAACAAAGACTCAGTATTATTAGAACATGCAGATTGCCTCAATTTTGAAAGTTAACGGTGTAACCATCCCTTGTCCTACCCGTTTACCCAAACTAGTTCTAGCATAGACCTCCAGGTCTATCTAGTCCACATTGAATTTCCCACGCTGTGTGTAGCACGGCTCCCGGTATATATAAACATAATCTTTAGCCCCACAACCGCTAACAGCTGCGGGCAATTCCACAACACACGTGACCCATGACGAGATGGGACGAAGACATGATGTCAATCCGGAAGCAGCATGCGCATGCGCACCAGCGCACAAGACACGCTGCCGCACGGGGGAGTTGTGACAATGATTCATCTTCATGTGATTCATTTACATGTGATTCATTTACATATGGTTCATTCACATGTGATTCATTTACTAATTTGCTTCTCTTTAAATCCAGTTTTAGACTGATATTACGAAGGTCTTTCCAGATTATTACTTGCTACACTGTATGAGTTAACCCCAGTAAAATTGCTTGAATTCTATAATATAATTTGTTCACCATGTTAGGTTTAAATCCTCTTGATTTAAATCCTCTTGATTCTCTTGAAACAGATTTGCAATTGAATAACAAATAATGTAACAGTGTAGCATGTAAAGCCGAAGAAATAACACTAATAAAATTAAATAAACAGAAACTCTAACCCAAATCAGAGAAGCACATTAATACAGAAGTAAATTTTAATAGGGGGTGCACGGTGGCTTAGTGGTTAGCACATTCACCTCACACTTACAGGGTCCGGGGTTTGATTCCTGCTGGGGCCGTGTGTGCGGAGTTTGCATGTTCTCTCCGTGCTGCGGGGGTTTCCTCAGGGTACTTCGGTTTCCTCCCCCAGTCCAAAGACATGCATTGTAGGTTGGTTGGTAAATTGTCCATAATGTATGAATGGGTGTGTGAGTGTGTATGTGATTGTACCCTGCGATGGACTGGCACCCTGTACCCTGTACCTTGTGCCCGATGCTTCCTGGGATAGGCTCCAGGTTCCCTGTGACTCTGAAGAAGGAATAAGCAGTTGAAGATGGATGGACAAATTTTAAGAGGAGTAAGTCCACAAAATCTAGGTGATGTATCTCACCGACAGTATCTTCTTTAGTTTTGTTTTTTGCATTTGTTTATTTATTAATTTTCATATGATACATTTACATGTGATTAATTTACATGTGATTAATTTACATATGATTCATATTCATGTGATTCATATGCATGTGATTCATTTACCTTTTCTCCCCTCCCTTCCCTTTCCCAAATATTTCATTGAAATAAAATAAAAATAAAAGAAGAGTGAAAAAGACACCGCTGTGTAGGTGATGCAGTTCACCCCGATATCAAGAGTTTAACATAGTCTCCTGCGTCCTCCGCTGAAATAAAGTCCTTCTGGATATTGTTATATGTAATGCGAAGCCGAGCTGGGTGAAGTATTCCATAGCGAGCGCCCTCAATACCGCGAAGTTGATGCTGAACCTCGTTAAATACAGCCCGGGCTTGGGCTATCTTGGCTGTGTAGTCCGGGAAAACTGAGATGATCAGATCCCGTAGTTGTACAGCAGGTGTCAGCGCCCTCTGGAACTCCGACTATCCTCACGTTATTGCGTCGTGACCTCAACTCCAAATCCTCACATTTATTCTCTAATTGAGTCACGGTCGCAGTGAGAGACTCGATAATAGTATTCATATCAACTATATCATCGGTGTAACTTGAGAGAGCGTGCTCCATTTCCCCAACAGTACCTTTCAGTGTTGATATGGTAGCCTCGGTAGCAACTTTATCACTAGCCAGCTGTGTTTTCACGGCCTGCAGGTCAGACAGAGCATCCCGAGAGTCTCCTGGAACTTCTCAAACTCCTTTTTAAAAATATCGGCGATGTCCTTCCTCAGTGAAGCCAGCAACTTAAGCCTAAGTGTGGTGAAGTCAGGGTCATCGCTCAGGGACGCGGCTTCAGGGGGAGAAGGGGACTCGCTCGCGCACACACTAGGCCTCAGTCATGTCTGAATGCTCCCACGGGTTTTCATGTTCTTTCCACACATTTTAACTTTGCCTCAAAGTTAAAAGTGCAAATAAGGAAACAAAGTAGAAAAAGTCAAAATATATTGTATGAAAGGTTCGAATTCGCCGTTCGATAGAGTAAGACGTGAAGTTTGAGTCTCCTGCTGACTTCGATTAAAAATTGTAATTAATTAGCACATTTTTTTGGTAATATAATATATTTTGACTTATTCTATTTCGTACTTTTAACTAGGTGGTTCGTTAAGATGTCGGGGAAAAACTTGAAAATCGGTGGTAGCATTCAGACAAAACAGAGATCTAGTGTGCGCACCGCGAGCGCATCTCCTTCTCACCGTGAATCCGCAGCCGCGCCTCCTTCTCCTCATGAATCCGTAGCCACACTCCCTTCTCTCTGTGAACCGACTGCATCTGCATCCCCGAGCGGTGGCCCTGACCTCGCCACACTCAGGTTTGAGTTGTTGGCTTTACTGAGGAAGGACGTCGCCGATATTTTTAAAAAGGAGTTCCAGGAGCATCAGAAGCACCAGGAGAAGCAACAGGAGAAGCACCAGGAGAATCTTCAGAAGACTCTCAGGGATGCGCTGTCTACTATCCAGCTCGACCTGCAGGTCATGAAAACACAGCAGGCTAGCAACAAAGTCGCTACCGATGCCACCATATCAACATTGAAAGGTACCGTTGGGGAGATGGAGCACGCGCTCTCCGGTTACACCGTTCACATGAAGACTACTATCAAGTCTCTCACTGCGACCGTGACTCAAGTAGAGAATAAATGTGAGGATATGGAGTCGAGGTCACAATGCAATAATGTTCCAGAGGGCCCTGACACCTGTACAACCGCTGCTGTTAAACTCTTAAAACCGGGGTGAACTGCATCATCTACACAGTGTAGTGTTTGTTTGTTTGTTTATCTATTTATTTATTTTTTTTTATTTATTTGATATTATTATTTTTAACATTTTTTTTCTTCTCAATGAAATATTTGGGAAAGGGAAGCAAGGGGAGAAAAGGTCAATGAATCACATGAATATGAATCACATGAAAATGAATCACATGTAAATGAATCATATGAAAATGAAAAAATGAACAAAGGCAAAATATATATATATATATATAGTATGACCGAAAAGCGCTAATTAATTTTAATCGAAATCAGCAGGAGTCTCCAACTTTACTCCATTAAATTCCGCATTGAAATGTCTCTCAATGTCTAAATGTCTCGTATTGAAATGTGTCTCAACCACAATGAACATTCTAGCATGTTAAAGACCTGGGTGAAAAGGTTTTGTGATTAGGACATGTGCTGAAAAAAGTGTGACAGTCCATTGGTTTTATATCCTACTGTTCAGATTAATGTGTGCACTGAGTCCAAATTTCAGTAATAATTTCTGAGGAGACATATTTGTTTATTTACTGAAACACACACAGAACAGGATTGAGCTCATTGTTGTACTTTAGTTTTATACTTTACATATTATTGAAACAGATCAACATATTGTATTTCTTTCAGATGGTTAGATTTATCCTATAATTTAATGTTTTGAGATCCGTGTGTCTAAAATGTGCTGTTTACAATCACACACTGAATCTTTTCAATGTTTTCATCATGTTCTGTTTCTGTTCTCTTTTTAGTGCTGATTTCACTTATACCAGTGTCACATGCTCAAGGTGATTTATGTATTCATATTTTCTCTATATTCTGTGCACATGTTTGATATTTAATTGGAGCTGAGAAGGTTGTGTTTGTACTGTACCATGCAGGATTTGATAATTTGTTAAGATTTTTGACAATACCATTTTATTTAGCAGAAAGGAAGTCCCTTTAACCTTTACTCTCATATCAGTTTATTTCATGTTTAATTTCACTTTGTCCTCTTGGTACATTCATACACTCTTTATTTACTGTTTTTTGTAACTAATTACTTTTACTTGTGATGAATACTGTGATAAAATCAGAAAAGACTGAGCAACAATGTGTGTTAAATGCCTCTGTACACATTGAGGGTTTATTTTATATATAATTTATTAACACTAGAATGTTTATACAGGGAGTCCTAAAGCTGTGGTGTCCATAAAGCCTGATACACATGTGTACAGTGGAGAGACTGTTACATTCAGATGTGACGTACAGAGAGGAGGAGACACTGAGTGGACATACAGCTGGAATAGGAATAATGAAACATTCTATATAGACAGCTCAATGCAGGAGATCAGTATCTGTTTTTTTAGAGACTCTCTCAGTGGTAACTACACCTGCCGAGGACAGAGCAGTGACTCTCAGAGCTCAGAGATCAGTGATGCTGTTACTCTGACTGTATCAGGTGAGTCTGTTACAGTAACATCTGGATATTATGGTTTTACATTTACAGTGTAATTGTGGAGTATTGATGCACAATATGGAGAAAAACTGTGATGTGTGATAAACATTTAGGATGATGCAATAACGATATGTAATGCAATAAATTCAAGATTAACATCTGCAATATCAAATTTTCCAATTTATAAAAAAAAAAAAATCTCCACGCCAGTCTCCTGCAGCTGCAGTTTAATTGTTTTCAGTGTTGTACCAAATTTCTACTCCCTGACAGAATCTAACTCTGTGAATCTAACCCATGCATACAAACTAGGAATAATGATGCTATGCACATAAAAGTGAGATTTAAACCATTTTTTTGTAATGGGCCACATTACACATTAGTCCAATGTCACGTGTTTACAGTGTTTTTACCTTGCTGATAAACAATTACATCATTAACACATTTTTTTTTCAGTAGCCAAGTTTATGGCACCACGTTTATTGTTCTATTTTACACTTTAGTTAAATAGCAGAGATTAGCTCTTCTTTCCCCCAATTTTTCAATTTACTTGTGGTCCTTAATATGTTTTACATTTTAAACATTAACTCTAAATCCATTTGCTGGATTGTGGATGTGAGATCTGATGAGTCATACTGATTAATGAAAACTGCATTTTTGTAACAATTTTATTTGTGTAAATATGATGAAAAAATAGTTCAATACAGACTTGCAGTTACACTCCTCTATTGACTTAGTTTTGTATCCATACTGTATTTATTAATGAGTTGATCTGCATTAAACAATCATAAGATTGTTATTGTGTATAAAGTAACTGTACAGATTTATAATTGTGTATTTCCTGTGTAACAGAGGGCCCACGTAGGTTACTGAGTGTATCGCCACAGAGCTGGCTGACTGAAGGAGACTCAGTGACTCTAAGCTGTGAGGTTACAAACACTCCCTACAAACTGGAATTACGAAATAATAAAGACATTTCTGGTATAGAGCCATGCCCCTCTCAGACAGCAGCAGAGAATCTGGAGACTCTTACACTATCAGTCCTGCTGCTCTTAATCACACAGGAGTCTATGTGTGCAGTGCAAAGAGATTAGCACGAGTTTATTGCACATATGACAGCAACGAACAGCCACTATGGATCACTGTTGAGGAAAAATAACAATAGTGTAATGTTGGAGTGTTGAATATAGTGTATGTGTAAATGAAATAGTTGAATAGCCATAAGCACTGGTAGAGGATTTGTTATGGCCCAGTCTAGGTTGGGCCGCACAGAGTAACCAGCTCGGGATTCAAGTTGATCTTTACATAAGGGAATAAAAATGCAAACAAGGTTGTGTGAAAAAGGTTGTAGTGTATTGTAACAATATACTGTATACATATAATTGTACAAATAAACAACCAGGTGTATCTTTAGGCTGATCCAATGCCAAAATAGTAAACAAAATGATTCTATGATTGAGGTAGCTAGTTTACCTAAAAGGAAAAGAAAAATATATATACACAGATTCTTCCCTAACTACCTAAGCAAAGAAACAGACTAAAGGAACCCTCTCCCAAAAGGAATGGAAGCCACACACCTACTGCGGTGAACCAAGTGAACATATATACACAAAAGTGAAGAGAATGCTCAACAACAATATTGGGACAACCAAATTCGAAGTCAAAACCAGAACAACAGTCAGAATACAGAATTTGATATCCACAACACAAACCAAACAATCTCCTAACAAATCACACAACCACCTCCAACATCCCACTATGTTCTATGCCCCGATAATCATCTTGTAAAAGCACCGCTCCTGCACCCGTGCAACTGGCATCAACATCCAACTTAAATGGTCTGCTCAGGTCCGGAGCAGACAAAACTGGAGAGCTAGTCAGGAGAAGTTTAATAGACTCAAAGGCAGCCTGACACTCTGGGGACCATTTGAACACCACGTTTTCACACAACAGGTTAGTCAAAGGTAGAACCATGATGGAGAAATTCCAACAAAAACACCAGCAGTAGCCGGCCATCCCTGAAAAGCGACTCAGGTCACGCCTCATTGTAGGAGCGGGGAACATGCAGATTGCCTCAATTTTGAAAGTTAACGGTGTAACCATCCCTTGTCCTACCCGTTTACCCAAATAGGAAACAACTCCTTTCGCAAATTCACAAGTTCTTTTGTTGGACTCATGGTAACACACAAACAAGGAACCCAGATGAGTGCTGGTCACCAGGCTGAAAATCAGCACTCACCGGTTCTGAAACTACTTTGGGTAAGGAAAATACTTTATTTCCAGCCATATCATTCCCTAGAATGACCAAAACACTACTGACGGGCAAAGCTGGATGAACAGGCACCTTCACTAGACCTGAGAAACTCTTGGTTTACAAAAAGTACTGTGTGCATGGGCGCACGAATTACAAACCGTTCAATACCTTGAATTAACACATCACTGCCTGCATACGATGCTTCAGAGAAGGGTAACACCTTTTCTAGCACAAATGACTGAGCAGCCCCAGTGTCTCAGCACACATACAGGCTTCTTTACCTCGTTAGGACCCAAGGACAAATTTTCTGAATACACAAAAGGTTCAAATTTTGGTTCAATTTGACAAAGACGTTCAGAAATGTTCAGTGAAGCCGCTGCTGCATTAATCTTTTTAACCCCTGTGTGTTTTTCTTTGCTAGCTTTCGCTTTAGTACTGGGCAGTTGGAAATGATGTGACCCGGCTCATGAAAATAAAAAACATTCATATGACCCAGCTGAGTGTTTAGAAAAGGTACGGGTTTTACTTGCAGACTTTGACCAACATGCTGATGCATCTTTCCAAGACGAAGGAGGACTGAACACAACCTTATGGTCAAGAAAAACTCATCTGTGAAAATAGCAGCTCTAGACAGTGTATTAATTAATATTAAAGTTGGACTACACAGAGTAACAAGCTCAGGAATCATGTTGATCTTTAAATAATTGGAATAAAAATGCAAACAAGGTAGTGTGAAAAGGGTTGAGGTGTATTGTAACAGACAATATATACATATAATTGTAAAAATAAACAACCGGGCATATCTACAGTCTGAGCCAAGGCCAAAATAATAAACAAAAGCATTCTATGATATAGGTACCTAGCTTACCTGAAAGGAAAAGAAAGAAAAAAAATACAAGAATTCTTCCCTAGCTACCTAAGCAATGAAACAGAGACAAAAGGAACCCTCTCCCACAACAAATGGCAGCCACACCCCTACTGCCAGTGAACCAAGTGAACATACATACAAAGTGAAGAGAACTGGTGCTGGATGCAGGTACAGATCAAAACTCTTTATTTAACATAAAAGTTCTGTGTTTAAGGTGAAGCTCCTCCAGTCTCTCTGATCATCAATCCCAACAGAACTCAACACTTTACTGATGACTCTCTCTCACTGAGCTGTGAGGACCAGAGTAACTCTACTGGATGGAGAGTGAGTCGATACACACACAGTGATGGAGGGTCAGATTGTTCATGGTGGGGATCAGTTACAGGATCTACATGTAATATCAGCTTCCTCTCCACATCCTACACTGGAGTTTACTGGTGTGCGTCTGAATCTGGAGAAAACAGTAATCCTGTCAACATCACAGTGCATGGTGAGTCTTTATGTAGTGTGTTTATTGTTAAAGGAAAAGGGAAATGTTTCATTACAGAATATTCAGAACTCTGAGTTTCCAACTGGGAGAACTGTTCAACAAGACACACTGAATTGGTTTAACTCAGTAATGTTTTGAAAGTTCTGAATGTTTTGTCATTTTGATATTACCTGAAGACAGCAACAGAACATCACCGTGGAGTTTCTCTCATGAGCTGAATCAGCTACGGTAGAGCAGGTAAAACACTGAATGAGGCTGTAATGTGACTTTACACATCTCTTGTTTTAGACTCCTAAAGAGATTTCATGAGTTTCACACTGAAATCAAGTAGTGTTGATCAGAGTTTGTTCAAATAACTGCAGGCTCCGTAACTTTCAGTCAGTATTGTCTTTATATTATATTACAGATAAATTAGTTTATTATAGAATTACACCTTGAACTTGGGATAGCTTTTCAGTGTCTGGATAAAGAAATATTCATGTTGTAATCCTTTTTGCTGTACATGTGATTTTCTGTGTTCTAGATGGTGATGTGATCCTGGAGAGTCCTGTCCATCCTGTGACTGAGGGACATCCTCTGACTCTACGCTGTTTATATCGCAATACCAAGTCCTCAAACCACCAAGCTGATTTCTATAAAGATGGATCAGTTCTCCAGACACAGACTACAGGAGAGATGATCATCCGAACTGTCTCAAAGTCAGATGAAGGTTTCTACCACTGTAAACACCCAGAGAGAGGAGAGTCACCGAAAAGCTGGGTCTCAGTCAGAGGTGAGAAATCATTTCAATATTCATTTAAATACAGCTGTGACTGAAAGTATTGCACTCAGTATCTTCATATAATGTATCTGTCACAAAATCCATGTAAAGAAGGTTTAGAACTGATGCAATTGCACTTAAGAGCTTTATAGAAGAGTGGCAAGCAGATAAATCCTAATCGTGAGACAATAGCGTGGTCAAAATAACAGGCAAGGTGTCACGCGATCAACATACAGGCATAAACAAGGCAAGGCAAGAATCAAAAACGAGACGTAAACCAAGCTCAAAACTCAGCAAGGCAAAACACGAAAACAAGGCTTGGATAATGACAGAGACTAGGCAGCTGAACGTTTACTTCACAAAGTCTGAGTGTTCACAAAGTCTCTTATATAGTTTGGTGTGAATGTGAGTTTGGTTGGGACCAGGTGTGTCTGCATAGTGTTCTGGAGAAGGTGAACATGTGAACTGTGACTGAATGTGTTGAACTCAGTATCTTTACATAATGTAATCTATAGTGATTAGTTTATGTAAGTACATGTACAGTATGGTATTTGTGCACGAGTGAACTTGGATTTATTTCTACTGCAGTTTGAGTAAAACATACAAACAGTTCATCATGAATAAAGTGTTATTATAATGATCATTTTATTCAGCGTCAGGTCCATCAGGTGTAGAAGCTCCATTCTCAGTGCTCATGCTGATCAGTAGTGTAGTGATGGCCTCTCTGCTGGCGACCGTCATTCTGCTGGTGACCATCATTCTGCTGGTCAAATGTTACAGAGCTCGAGGTAAGAACTCTTTTAGTACGTTTCACATAATGAACAAAGTAACTTTAATTACTGCCAGAAAAATATTTTCACTTAAAGAAATCATTAAAAAAAATGTTTAAATTAAAAAAAAAACATTTTGAAGTTACTGAAGATGACTGAATGAATGATGTTGGTTTTCTAACACATCTGAGGCACTGGCACTTAAATGCAGTTCAGTTTATTTTCTGTCATAAACACCTGGAGTAAAATTGTAATGAAACAAATGACCTTCTTCATTTCTTTAACAGCTCACACTGGTGATTACAGAATCCAGAACACAGTCACAGAGGAGTTAGCAAATTCCATTTATTTTTCTCATTTGTAAATCGCTTTGGATAAAAGCATCTGCTAAGTGAATAAATGAAATGTAATGTAGAAATCATTTCATGATTCCTTTAGAGTCATTTTGTGGATTTTAAATAATACTGATCTGTCACTTTAACATCATGCTGTTTGTAGCTCAGCATCTTACACGCACTCGTCTTTCTGACTGGATTTGTTTATCTGAAGCCTGCAAACCTCCTCATGAGGTGGAAGTGAACATGTGTTTAGTCTCTAATAAAGCCTACTTGTTGCTAATTCAAAAACACATGTGAAATAAATGTGTCTGCTATTGGAGTTTAATCCCAACATAATGACCTGCACATTACAACCTCAAAACGTTTCATGTTACATTACTGATGAACATTTTGGTGTGTGTTATTGAGAGCAGACTCGAGGTGTGTATTTTATATTTGGTTTGACTTTTCTTTTCAGCTGTGTGAACTTTAATTGAAGTTGTGTGAGGGGATGTGTGGATGGAATTTTTTTTTCAATTAAAACCTTCAAATAAATGCACCATTATCGATGGAGACTATGTGCACAATATATAATAAGGGTTATATATCATTTTGTTCACTGCGTTAGTTAGCCTGGTTGCAGTGATGTGTGAAGTATATGTAATATAATGAGAAAACTCTGAGCAAACACTGTTGTGCCTTTTAAATATCACCATTTTATTTTTAAACATTTTGTATTTTTTTAAATAGAAAATAAAAAAATCTTCAAGACAATGTGTACTTTATTTCTTGACAAGAAAAATGATGTAAGAAATGTGAACAAAAATACACTGTTAATGTTAAGCTGTGTACATTTTTTAAGTAAACTACTCTGGTTAATAACGTCAGTATGTGTTGAGGGACATGGTGGATAGATTAGGTAGATAAGTTAGATAACCATCTGTAAACTTAGCTAGTGATGGAAAGTGCTTTTTCAGCTCTTCTGCTGGTGATGGAGTACACTAGTTATACTTATCATTAGTTACTAGGGGTGTAACGATATGCTCCGGTCACGATTCAATTCAATTTACAATACTGACTTCAGGATTTCAATTCGATTCGATTTTTGTCTATATAAAAGAAAATAAATTAAAACTCCCTATGAACAGAGGTTTAATATTGTTCACAAAATGTACTACAGATTCACTACATCTTAAACATAAATTAATAAATGTATAAATTGTCCCCAATATTTTGACTGAATAAACAAAGTGTCTGACCCGGGGAAAATGTTAATATTATATCGAATATCATATTGCTCTAATAACAGAGAATATCAGATTTTTAAACCAAAATGAACTTTATTTTCAAGGCTTTTGTAGTCAGGTCTACCATTACCCGTGTTGAGGGGGAAAATACATAATATATGATATTACTAGAATAAAGTCTAAACATTCCGCGAAAAATAACAATACTATGCCATAATGGAGCATATCACAGCAACAGTAGCCTAAAGAAATATGTTACTTTACAAATAAAGAAATACTTCATCTTCTGCCGCATCCGCACCAGATAATTATTATTATTATAACTTTAAAACTCACACAGTGTAGTAACGAAAATCCATCCTTATTCCAGGGAACCTGGAGCCTATCCCAGGAAGCACCGGGCACAAGGCGGGGTACATGATTAGAGGAAATGAAAAGAAGACTGAGGAGAGGGCGACCTCTGCTGGTCTGTCGTGTCAATGCTCAAAGGTTATTTTACATTCTGTATTTGTGTACGGATGTGGAAGATAACTGCACAGGCTGAAAATAAAACAAACCAGATAAATAAACAATTTATATATTTTATTTCTTAGAGCTTTATTAATAATATACATTTGATGTAGAAACAACCTTCAGAACATTAGAAATTACAGAAAATATAGTATACTACTTATTTATCTAGTTATTGCCCACAAAAATAACTTGCATTCTTAAATCTGAACCGAAGTAAAACATTTTCTTTAAAAATAGATTTTAAATGTGATTTGAAGATCAGGTACAGGAGTGATGATGGATCCTGACAGGATTAGACCACTTTAGGACGGAGGATCATCACAATGAGAGCAACACTAAAACATTTACTAATAAATAAAATCTAAACATCGTTTATTTTTAATTGAACACAAATGCCAGATAATAAAAGCACTGTTTCATTTTTATTGAGATTTATAAATAAGTTTTATAAATTTTTATTAGATTTGACTAACAGGACAGATGATCAGTGGTGCTGTTCCCACATGCGGGCAGCTACAGGAAGCCAGTGGAGGGAGATGAAGAGGGGTGTGACATGGGTTGTCTTGGGCTGGTTGAAGACGAGGCGTGCTGCAGCATTCCCAATCACCTGAAGGGGTTTGATGGAGCTGGCTGAGAGGCCCGAAAGCAGTGAGTTGCAGTAGTCCAGTTTAGAGATAACAAGAGTCTGGACTAGTATCTGTGTAGCCTTGTACAGGATGAACCTACAGGACCTTGCAGTTGCTGAGATATGGTCTGTAAAGGTCAAGCAGTCATCAAGAATCACTGCAAGGTTCCTGGCCGTCCTGGTTGGCATGAGTGTAAGTGAGTTGAGCCGTACAGTGAGGTTCTGGTTGATTGAGGGACAGGCTGGGATGACGAGAAGCTCAGATTATGGCAGGTTAAGCTTAAGATGGTGTTCCTTCATCCAGACCGAGATGTCCGACAGGCAAGAAGAGATGCATGCAGAGACGGATGGATCGTCAGGCTGAAAGGACAAATAGAGCTGGGTGTCATTAGCATAGCAGTGATAGGCGAAGCCAAGAGACTCAATCACCTGCCCGAGAGATGTAGTGTAGATAGAAAAGAGGAGTGGATATTCATAAATAGGCTTCTGGCAATCTTTAGTCTCGTCTAAGGTTTGCCACAAGCCTTTTACTTGATATCTTTGAGAAATGGCTTTCTTCTTGCCACTCTTCCATAAAGGCCAGATTTTGCAGTGTACGACTGATTGTTGTCCTATGGACAGACTCTCCCACCTCAGCTGTAGTTCTGTGGAGTTCATCCAGAGTGATCATGGGGCTCTTGGCTGCATCTCTGATCAGTCTTCTCCTTGTCTGAGCTGAAAGTTTAGAGGGACGGCCAGGTCTACACACAGGTGGATTCTATTTATCACCATCAGTCATTTAGGACAACATTGGATCATTCAAAGATCCTCGCTGAACTTCTGGAGTGAGTTTGCTGCACTGAAAGTAAAGAGGCAGAATAATTTTGCACGCACCACTTTTCAGTTTTTTATTTGCTAAAAAAGTTTAAAATATCCAATAGATTTCGTTCCACTTGACAATTGTGTCCCACTTGTTGGTGATTCGTCACAAAAAATAAAAATTTTAAATCTTTATGTTTGAAGCCTGAAATGTGGCAAAAGGTTGAAAAGTTCAAGGGGGCCGAGTACTTTCGCAAGGCACTGTAACTTGTTTCCCATCATCAGACAGGATGAGTTTAGGATTTGCTGTATCAGGATCCAGAGTCACATCCACTGAGACAGAAACACAGCGTACATTGGTTTTATCGTTGTACAGTGTGTAACAGTGAAGAAATATATATTTGGTCATGTGATCATGACTCTCTGTTTGATATACCGCTTTGCTTATTCGTAAGTTGCTTTGGATAAAAGCGTCTGCCAAGTGAATAAATGTAAATGTAAATAAGAGCTCACAAACCTGAATATTGCTGAATTCTCTTCAGTTCTGTTTGGAAAATAATATTGGATAATTGGAGAGTTTAAAGTTATGTGCTATAACAAAGTACTGTAACAATAAAAATAAAAACAAACATCATATTGATCTAACTATTCTATTACAGATTACACCAGCGTTTCTCAACCTTTTTTCAGTCACGGCACCCTTTGAAAATCTTTGAAACTTTGTGGCACTCTACACAAACACTAATGCTTGACAGCGTTAAGCCTGGTTTATACTGGACGTGTACGCAATAGCATGAGGGAGCACGCTGCAAAAAGGGCGTCATCGCGGGGTGGGTGTTCGAGTGCGTGGAGTGCCCGAGGCCTCATTCCGCATGGTGGTTCGCAGGTTACTTTTTTCATAACTTGCCACATGGCACCGCTTCCGGAAATGAAGGACTTTGAAGTGACTCTTAGTGAAAGATACGATTGTACAGGTAGGTCTATGATCCATCCATGTGGGACCATAGAGATATCCAGATGGCACAAAATTGATGGGAAGGTTTGAAAAATAGAGATTTGCCTTGTACATACTGATGAGATAATAAAGCCAAAGCTGAATATCTTCTTGGTGTGCACTATGTTTTCATTCATGAGTATCTTCAAAAATAAACAGTCACTACACTACACCTTCAGACAGTGATTAAACCTCATTCTACTGTCTTTATACACAGAGACGTTTACCGTTTGTGGAGGTGCACGTGCTGTCAGAGGAGGCCCGCGCTGCGGAGCCAGGCAGAAGGATAAACAAGTTTCTCCTCTTTAGCTCAGTGATTTCCTGCTCCAGATGTTTAATCAACTTTTCAGCCTGCTTCTCTGCTGCTTTCTGCTTCTCCTCCATCACCTTAAGCAGCTCAGCCTGGCTTCTCTCAATGCAGCACATCAGAGCACTGAAGATCTCCACACCGTCTGTTTTCTCCTTCTCTGTGTTTTTCTAACAGGAGACACATCGAGCTAAATTATTTTATCTCATACGATTATATCATGATTCTCCTAATGTGTTTTTATATACCGTAATTCTCAGACTATTGAGCGCACCTGAATATAAGCCTCACCCAATAACTTTAAAAAGAAAAACGATTTTGTACATCATAGTTAGAATGAGGCCTTTATTTCGAATGATGAAAGCAAAACAAAAAGGAAACAGGACTAACTCGATAAGCTAAGCTAAGCTAACTATGCTATACAATGCTGTGCTAAACTAGGCTAGGCTAAGCTATACACTACCTCTATCAACTAAACATCAATCATGGACTAGGACTCTCTATATCTATAATCTAGTTCTAGAATCGACTTCTAAGTCTCTCTAGTCTCTCTATTCCAGTGTTCTCAAATCCAGTCCTCAAGCCCCGCCTCCCAGAATGTTTTAGATGTCTTCCTATTTAACACACTAACAAGCTGATGAGTTGAACCACGTGTGTTAAATAGGGAGACATCTAAAACATTCTGGGAGGCGGGGCTTGAGGACTGGATTTGAGAAGCACTGCTCTACTCTATCTAAGTTGAATTGCCCTCGCCCTGTAACACGGTATCGTTAGCCCCACAAGTGCTAACAGGTGTGGGCAATACAATAACACACGTGACCTGATGACCCAGGATAAGACGGGGCGGAGCCATGACGCGCTGCTTCACGGGGAATGATCTGCTGAACTTCTGCTCGTGTCTTTTCCGTCGTCTTTCAGCTACACTAAGCCACGTTAAGCCGCATTTTGCACCTGAAACATTTTAAAATATCACAAAAAAAGAAGAACAAATGCAGCAGCTGGTAAAGAATAGAAAGAAGAGTGTATGAATTATTAATAGTAATAAATGTAAAAAGGCTGAAATGCTGAAACAGTGAGAATCTTCCAGTAATAAACTCTCAATCAGGAACGATGTACTAATCATGTATAAATCATGTAGTTACGGTGTGAGTGTGTGATGTGCCTCTAATCCTCACCTTTTTAATGACGTTACAGTAATGTTTCATCGTTTTATTTTTATTATTCTACAATAAAACCTGAGATCTGAAAGGCAACATGTGAAGTTTACTACCTGCAAAGTGCTGTATTGTTGTAGACACTGACAAATATGATATAAAATACAGATAAAGTGATCTAGATTTAGAGATCTGATATAGGGTCCTGTGTAAAGTCTGTCCAGATGTAAGTGTAACCCTGTAGAAAATACATGGTTAACTTTCCTTTTGTTTTGTACGACTTTAAATACACAGACACTGTATGTTTGGAATTCTGTATTTCCATGTTAAATAATTGTGACTGCACACACCGAGAGCGCACGAGCGACTGCACACACGGTGCATGGTGCCATTTCACATATATTATGTAACAGGAGCCCTGCTTAATAACCTGCTTCTAAACCACCACTGTTATAAGTTAACAGGTTGTTCTCACCGAGCTGTTTTTACACCCAGGTCGGCCTTGGAAAGCTACAAGAGACACACCAGACTGACTTGGAGGTTGTTGCATCACACTTTGTGGTGGGTCTGGAGCTGTGATCAGTAAGCAGTCTCAGTGTGCCAGCTGTCACTACCACCAGCTGAATTTCTGCACCACGGGGCTGAAATCTTCATACAACATTTGAGATTCCTGATAAAAAAAAAAGTCCATGTAATTACACAACTTTTCTTATTATCTTTTTAGCTAACAACCTTCAAAATAAAACTTGTCGCAGTGATGGTGAACGGACTTGTAACAAAGGACTTGCCCCCATTCAAGCTGATGAGAACTTCATATTTAAATAATAAATATGGATACTTACGGTAATAAACATTACTGTACATGTTATATTATTGTATATCCTCTCTGGGCACGGACATCTAATAATATGATGGATATAATTATTCATGCAGGCTTTAGATAATGACAATAATAATACACAAGGTTTTAAGTGTAAGTAGAACTAACATCCGTCCATCCATCTTCAACCGCTTATTCCTCCACAATGGATTTCAAGTCCATTCTTAACCACTCGGCCACAACTACCAGGACTAACATAACACTGAAAATGTCCAAAAGACAAAAAAGCTACTTTTAAAGTGAAACCCTGATAGATAACTTCCTCATAATTGCATTTCTTCCCAGTCCTGCAGAGGGATTAAACAGTCAGGATTAGAGGTGTGCAAATCAAGCTTGTATCTAAATCAATGTTGTATATGAGCACTAACACAGTCTACACAATTGGGGATAATTTTTGGTAGGTTTCTGCAGTGAGGAACATCACGCACTTCTTCCAGAGGAAAACTGTAGCAGGGAAATAGTTTCATCCATATTTTACTGTATAAATAAACATTTATTCCCATTTGTTACTGTTAGAAGTGACGCTACACCTCCAGCATCCAGCAGAGGGCAGCAACAGTGTATAGTGATAGTGGCCATTCAGGAAAACTCAGTTACCCAGAACTCTCCAGGCTGATTAACCTGGATTTCCTGCACCTGCTAGGCAGGATACTTAAGGACAGCCGTTGATAAAGCTTTGTAGAGGGGTGATTGGTATGGTATGTCAGGTTTTATTTTTTCCTAAGGTATGGTTTAAAGGATAACCAGAAAAGAAAATGGAAGATAAGAACTAAAAAGAATTATAAAAGGAATTGAAAAGAAAAGCAGAGGAAATAATGGACTGGAGAAAGTGCACCAATCACACCCTAAACCCTGCCCCTAACCTATATTTCACCAATATATAAACCCTGCTCGGCCGTTTATTTATAATCAAGCAGGAGTTTTCACTCTGCAGTTGGGTTCACACTGAACCGTATCGTAACATTTACCAAATCATTGGTGTGTGAGATTCTAAAACTCAGGCTGTTAGATGTCATTAGCTTGTGTTATGAAGGCAACAGAAGTGATATTCAGTGAGAAAACTTGCTCTGGGCTTAACTAAAGCTTGACATGCTCCACCCCCAACTCCGCTCCTGATCATTTGCTGTGCACATTACACACCTGGATTATAACTAGAAACACAAAACCATTATATTCACACATTATTGTGCAATCTCTGTCCTTTTTATTCCTTCATCATTAGGCATGCACACTGTAAATCAGCAGCAGGAAAAAAGAAAACATTTACCATACATTATTTATTTAGATGATAGTTTGGCAACAAAAAAGGCATGTCCATAAATATTTGGACACTGACTAAGTTACTATCTCTGTGATGCTCTGTGAGTAAACTTTCTCTCAGTGTCTTCATCAGAGTGGGTGGTGGGGTATAAAGTTGTACACAGGACAGTAGAATAAGAGGAGCTAATCATCACTAATAACTGAATATGAAAATAAACACAACACACCAACAATCTACCTAACTAATCTATCTAATCTAACTAACTAATCTACCTAACCTCCTCTAGCTATATCATCAGAAATACAAAGGATACACACACTCCTTACCTAGTGTGTATATACAATTTCAAACTCTATGTGATGCACCATGCATGTCACGTGACGTACTTCCCTATCCACTCCTCGCTGGTCTGCTGGGTTTAAAATGGCCGAACTGTACAGATTAAACAAAGGTTCTCTAACTCTGAACACACTTAAGGAATGATTCTCGAATTGCTAGTCTGACCAAGTCTATTAACAGAACGAACATTAACTGGAGAAACAAACGCGCAATAATTATCACCGTATTCACCTTTTATTTTCTTCATCGCTTCCGGGTTTATTTACCGTGTCCTCGTGCTCGGATTGGTTCTTGGCATGATGACGTAGTGATGACTGATGATGATTGATGTGGTGGACAACCAATAGCAGGAACCTGAGAGTTTGTATAGCGGAGTGAAAGTGAAACTCACCAAACAAGATATACACTATCGAGTCGTGACGTCATTTTTATTTTTTCATTAATCAATGCGATTGGTCAGACTTTACATCTGTCTGTGTTTTACAAATATTAAACAAGTATTTAAAAGTCATTAGAAATGGGCATTGAAGTGCTTTATTTAAAAAAAAAGATAGATTTTCGGGGTAGTCGACCCCCCCCCAGCATTTCAGTGAAATACGAGGTCCTGCAGGATAGTGTGTACCATAAGTGTTACAGAAAATGGATGGATGGACGGAGACTACATAACCTGCAGATTTATTTATTTATTTATTTATTTATTTTTACATGAAATAAGAGGTTCTGCAGGATATTTTATTTCTGCAGCAGTCCAGCAGTAATTACAAAAACCTGCAGGATTTGTCTCTTGTGCAGCACGTGTGCTGGACGTTCCTGCATGTTTCTGCTGTTTAGGCTCCACTCTATAACTTATAGGATTATCCTGCACAGTTTGTCAATGTGTCCTGCAGGAGCCCAGCAAACCCTGTAGGGGTTTTGGTTAGGGTCTGGCCATTCAGCCTACCCCCCACTACCCCCACAAATAATCACTAATCATTAGTTACCCATCTGTGTTAATAATAAGCACAGAAAATGTGCAGAAACAAACACTTCTCATTAGTCCTGTACACACACAGAGCAGTGACAGTGTTAGAGACCTGAGAGCAGAGACCAGTTCACAGATGTGGTTTATTTTCTATTGAAATGCATTGCTGCAAATTCAGCTGTGAAGAAGTGGAGGAGGTGTGAGAGTGGATGTGTGAAACTAATAAGAAACTTTTAACTGTTGATACTGTGGAAATTATACTCTGACCTCTCTCATAATCAAGACTTTTCTTTGTCTTTGTTTGTTTAATATATAGTGTGTGTGTATGTGTGTGTGTGTGTGTGTGTGTGTGTGTGTGTGCATGTGTGTGTGTGTTTGTTTGTGTGCGGTGTGTTGTGTGTGTGTGTGTGTGTGTGTGTGTGTTTGTGTGCGTGTGTGTGTGTGTGTTTGTTTGTGTATGTGAAAAATCTCCGGAGATTTTAGAAATTTCAGAGAGAGAGAGCGCACACACACACACAATATGTCTCCTAACGTAATGCAATGCATAAAACCTTTTATTATACAAACACTGTTTAAACCACAAACAAAGTCATTTCAGGTGACATTTATGAACGCGGTGAGACAACTTACAAAGCATCAGGTCATTTGTAAAGCTGTAAATATGAACAATAAAAAATGTTTTAAAAAATGTAAGCTATAAAGCAAGAAAATTCAAAAGCAACATGTATTTAAAAAGGTGTGTGTGTGTGTGTGTGTGTGTGTGTGTGTTTGTGTGTGTGCATGTGTGTGCGTGTGTGTGTGTGTGTGTGTGTGTGTGTGTGTGTGTGTGTGTGTGTGTGTGTGTGTGTGTGTGTGTGTGTGAAAGTCCCCGGAGATTGTTGAAATTTCAGAAAGTTACTGAATTAATGAGTTAATGAATTATGCTGCTGTCACATGATTGGCTGATTCAAAAGTGCATGAATGAGCAGGTGTACAGGTGTTCCTAATAAAGTGGACAGTGAGACCATAATGCACATTTATTTGTTTTGCCTATTTACAGCAATGTTTATTCTTTAATGCAAATGATTTTAATTCTAGTAAAGTGAAACATTATAGGTTTTATAGTGCAAAACGTAAAACAGTCTTAATATGAAAAATAAGAGAACAGGAGCTACAACATCTGTATCAACTAAAATGAAGAAGTGACACATGCGTATTCTCTCTCTCTCTCTCTCTCTCTCTCTCTCTCTCTCTCTCTGTAAGAACACAGGAAGTTGAGACTTTAACACACACCTCTGCTCTGTCAGTCAGTCAGTCATTAGAGAGACAGGATGGAGTTCAGTCCACTCGCTGTGATGCTCTGTGAGTAAATGTTCTCTTTGTGTCTTCATTAGAGTGAGTGGTGGGGTATAAAGTTGTTCATCTGCAGTCTGAATGTCCTGAGTGATGAGTTTATTGTGTGATTAGGACATTGTGTGTACTTCAGCATGACTGCTCAGGTGGATCAGTGGATCCATATCTGTTATGAGAAGGGTTTAGTTTGATGTGTAACTACTCTCAGTAACTATGATAGTTCAACAGGTAAGAGTACAAGTAGAGCAAGTTTAAAACACAGGGTTTAAATAATCTAATGAGTGTAAACGAGTCTGTATTGTTGGAATCTGTAGCTGATCTTCTGTGTCCTGCTGTCATCTGCTGCTCAGTGACAACCTCTCATGATCATTTGATCTGCTAAAAGAAAATGACTGGATGGTGTTTGTACTTTCACCAATGGAAGTCAGGGTTGTGAATAACTGAAATGTCTTTAGCTGCTGTGGTGAAACTCTGGTGACGTTTCCTGTGAACAGAAATGTTTAACAAAACCATGTTAGTGTTAACTAGACTTACTGAGAAAATACCTTAAAACCTATATTTCCATTTTTGTGAGTATTATGGTCTGTGCAGGGAAACATCTTAGTACAGCAAGTTAAAAATCTATTGCACAATAATACCAAACTGATGCACAATTAAAAAAAAACACACATTTTTTTTCCTATCTGTGTTAAAAATAAGAGCAATAACGGCAGAAACGAACACTTCTCATTAGTCCTGTACTCACACAGAGCAGTGACAGTGTTAGAGGGCTGAGAGCAGAGACCAGTTCACGGATGTGGTTTATTTTCTATTTTAATGCAGTGCTGAAGTTTCAGCCATGAAGACGGGGAGGAGGTGTGAAGGTAGACGTGTAAAAAAAACAACTATCACATCACTTTTTAACTGTTTATATGGTTGCAAATTTAACTACACCAACACTCACTGAACTCTTTTAAAGCCAAATTTTGGCCAAACCTAAAATCACCATTTGAAGTCAGAGTCTCCACAGCAGGGCCAGTTGGAGACAAAATGACTAACCAGAATGATAAGACTTCTAAACCTACCCTCACTGGCCACTTTATTAGGAACACTATGCAGTTACTGGAATATTATGCAGTTACTATCACTGGGTATATTATATTATTACTATACTGTTACTATACTCTGCTGAGTGAAAGGTCATAAAAAAAATCATGACATTACATATGACCATTCTCTTTCTCTCAGTAAGAACACAGGATGTGGTCAGGCTTTAACACAAACCACTGCTCTGTCAGTCACTCAGTCATTAGAGAGACGTGGTGGTAGGTAAGCGTAACAAATAGAGCAAGTTTAAAACACAGGGTTTACACACTAATACCTTTTTTTTTTAATAATCACTAATCATGATTTACATATCTGTGTTAAAAAATAATACAATGCAAAAAATGTGCAGAAACAAACACTTCTCATTAATCCTGTACTCACACAGAGCAGTGACAGTGTTAGAGACCTTTGAGCAGAGATGAGATCAGGGAAGTGGTTTATTTTCTATTTTTATGTAGTGGTACAAATTCAGTCTAGAAGAAGTGGCAGAGGTGTGAATTTGCCCACTCTACCTGTTGCTAGTGGATTTAAATGTACTGACAATTATAAGGGCCCATATAATTTCCTGGTCCTCTGGGCAAAATGTTCACACAGCCCCTGGTTCCGATGCATGTTTTATCAGCTTTAGACTGGGGCTTGACTTGGTGGGTCTCGTGTGCCTTTCTTGAGTGTGAATCAACGTCCTCTGTGGAGCCTGGAGGCAGATTGACGTCCTCAGCTGAGCAGGAAAGTAGACTGGCGTCCTCAGCGGCGTGGGAAAGTGGTGGGATGTTTGTAGAGAAGACTGGCGAGGAGTTCTTGGCTGCATTGGGAGGCGGAGAAATGTCCTCAGCTGAACAAGACATGGCTTAGGTCTCTTGGACCTCAGACATGGATGTGGCTTGGGGGGCCATCTATTCGACCTCGGATAGGGACACGGCTTGGGGTGGCTGTTACTGACTTCTGTCAGGAGCGTGTCTTGGGAGCCCATCTCATTGAACTCATGCTGGTGCTCTTGAAATGAGACCACTTCGTAGGTATCATTTTGGAGCTCTGAGGTAGCCACGTTGACCTCCAGCTGGATCTCGGCCAGTGAGACCACCCCGTGGGTCTCAGGTTGGAGCTCTAATAGTTCGTGAATGTAGAGATGCACCGATGTATCGGCTGATAAGCAGTATCGTTGGGTTACCGCCACCTCTACTAGCACTGCTCATTCTGAATTAAAGGGCCAGTACACTGTTGAAAGAGTTAAATGAAAATGAGTTGTAAAAAGGTATATCTTGCTATATATTGCACAGGAAAATATTTGTAGAGTAGTATATTTCATATGTTTCCAATGTTAATGAGTTAATATCATAAACAAAAGGTTTCTATTAGGCCTATATATTACCAGTTTCATGTTCAGTGATGAAGTAGAAATGCTTTTGTTTGTGGTGAATGAGTGTGAGACTATCATGAGTTTTGTTTTTTTTAATTCAGTCAATGTTTATGTGAATTAATAACAATTCAATAAGTTAAGAAATCTTACTTTAATCTTCAGAATTGAGTTCATGTGTTAATGTTAATTAGTGTAATGTGTTTTCTGTTTATGAGACCAGTTACTGTGAAACAACTTGTTGAAATGGAGAGAATAAAGTTTTTATTTACATTTCCTTCAGAATTGTGGAATTAATTATTATTCATTTAAAAGAAGGCATAAAAGGCAGAACTATCGGAATCGGTAATCCGTATCGGCCGATATCACTCTGAAGAACTGGCTGAGAATTGGCTGAGAAATTTAGTATCGGTGCATCTCTACTTATAATGTCTACAACAAAAACAAACATACATATATTTAAAAAAAACACAAATATATAAAGAGACCCAAAGCACAATTAAAGCAAAAAAATAAATAAAAAATGTAAAAATATCTCAAACAGAACAAAAAAGAAAACATGACTGCCTTCATGCTTTTCTAAATGACTCCTCTCTGAATAACTCTTTCTGAATGACTCTCTCTCTCTCTCTCCGACTCCTCTCTAAATTACTCCTCTCTGAATAACACTCTGATTGACTCTCTCTCTCTAGAACTCCTTTCTAAATGACTCCCATCTGAATAAATCTTTCTGAATGACTCTCTCTCTCTCCGACTCCTCTCTAAATGACTCCTCTCTGAATAACTCTTTCTGAATGGCAAGAGGTGAGACCTGCATGTGGTGGGGTATAAAGTTGTTCATCTGCAGTCTGAATGTTCTGAGTGATGAGTTTATTGTGTGATTAGGACATTGTGTGTACTTCAGCATGACTGCTCAGGTGGATCAGTGGATCCATATCTGTTATGAGAAGGGTTTAGTTTGATGTGTAACTACTCTCAGTAACTATGATAGTTCAACAGGTAAGAGTACAAGTAGAGCAAGTTTAAAACACAGGGTTTAAATAATCTAATGAGTGTAAACGAGTCTGTATTGTTGGAATCTGTAGTTGATCTTCTGTGTCCTGCTGTCATCTGCTGCTCAGTGACAACCTCTCATGATCATTTGATCTGCTAAAAGAAAATGACTGGATGGTGTTTGTACTTTCACCAATGGAAGTCTGGGTTGTGAATAACTGAAATGTCTTTAGCTGCTGTGGTGAGACTCTGGCGGTGTTTCCTGTAAACAGAAAGGTTTAACAAAACCATGTTAGTGTTAACTAGACTTACTGAGAAAATGCCTTATAACCTACATTTCCATTTATGTTACTATTATGGTCTGTGCTGGGAAACATCTCAGTACAGCAAGTTAAAAATCTATTGCACAATAATACCAAACTGATGGACAATAAAAAAAAACAAAAACATTATTTTCCTATCTGTGTTAAAAATAAGAGCAGTAACGGCAGAAACGAGAACTTCTCATTAGTCCTGTACACACACAGAGCAGAGACCAGTTCACGGATGTGGTTTATTTTCTATTTTAATGCTATTCTGAATGACTCTCTCTCTCTTTCCAACTCCTTTCTAAATGACTCCTCTCTGAATAACTCTTTCTGATTGACTCTCTCTCTCCAACTCCTTTCTAAATGACGCCTGTCTGAATGAATCTTTCTGAATGACTTTCTCTCTCTCCGACTCCTCTCTAAATAACTCCTCTCTGAATAACTCTTTCTGAAGGGCTCTCTCTCGCCGACTCCTTTCTAAATGACTCCTTGATGAGTGTCTCTCTCTCCCACTCTTTTGTAAATGACTCCTTTCTGAATGACTCTCTATGAATCCTGTCTTTATGCATTTATGTATCTCTCCCTCTTTATTTATTTACTTTATGCACTTATCTGAAAATGTGATTTTAACAATATAGCATCTAAGATGATTCTGAAGACAGCCCACAGCCACTCTGTGTATTGTGTTATTGTAGTTTTTGTTTATTTATTATTAAGAGTGTTTAGAATGTATTTCTTACAGATGGTAGTTTAGATTTCCTGAATAAGATTTAATCTTGTGGGTTCAGTGTGTCTAAAATGTGCTGTTTTCATTAATACACTGAATATTTTCATATTTACATCATGTTCTGTTTCTGTTCCCTTTTTAGTGCTGATTTCACTTATACCAGTGGCCCATGCTCAAGGTGATATATATAATTTATCCTTTATATTGTGTGTGTGTGTAATTTATTTGTTTTGGGGCTGAGAAGTTTGTGCACAATTGATTATCATTCTATTTGAAAATAAAATTCAGAGTACTTAAATGATGCCCTGTCTTTAATCTTTCTCGAAAACAATTTGTTTTGAGAAACAAGTTGTTTCTCCCCTTCCCCTTCCGATCTCTCCCCCATGGAGAAGAATTGTTTTAAATCATTTAAATGATGTACATGATTAGTTACAATAAATAGTAAAGCCAATTTTCAAACATCTCTACTGTAATCTACTTCATCAGACGATGATTTTTAGCAAAATGTTACTCGTGCCCATTAAAAAGGGTCTAGAGATGCCCCTGAATAGTTTTACGCTGACTAAATGCTTTAACATACTGAATATAAAACAGAACAAGTTTAATGACAGCAGCACATTGTAACAACTGACATAAATAGTGCTAAATAAAATGTCCCATGATGCCCCTGATTTCTTAATAGTAAGTAGGTTACACATCAGTTTAAATGTTTATTAACAACAGAATGTTTTATAGGGAGTCCTAAAGCTGTGGTGTCCATAGTGCCTGATACACATGTGTTCATTGGAGAGCGTGTTACTCTCAGATGTGACGTACAGGGCGGAGACACTCAGTGGACATACAGCTGGAATAAGAATAATGTCGGACTTTATGCAGATGGAAATAGAGTCTACACAAACAGCACAAAGCAGGAGATCAGAATCAGGTCTGTTGTAGACTCTGACCGTGGTGTCTACACCTGCAGAGGACGGAGGAGTTACTCTCAGAGCTCAGAGATCAGTGATGGTGTTACACTGACTGTATCAGGTGAGTCTGTGGGTGTTTTTATTTCTTATTTAACATATTAACATTATTTTTAGGGTTCAGATTTTGATCTGTCAGTAACTGAGACCCTGTTTGTTTAATGTTGACTTTCACTTCCCTGTCTAGTACACACAGATCTCTTTCACAGGAATCATCATCATGTTTTGTGCAGGTCTTCATATTAAGTTTGCTGTATAATTGAGTTTAATAAAGTTTAATAATAAACAAAACTCAAACATAACATAAAACACAAAGTGCACGTGCGTTTCTCTCCTTCTCTGGTGTTTCCAGCTGCTCCTTTATCTCTCTCTCCCACTGATTAGACAACTCAGTGCAAGGTGTGTGTCCTTGCGGTCTGGCCCCTTCCTCCTCCTCATCACACTATCCAAAATGTTTAATAAAATTATTTAACAGCACACTTAGCTAAAGAGGTTTCAGATGTCTTTTGACATAATGACTGAATTTACTGCTGTGTTTGTGAAAAGGAATCCCGACTATGAAGACTTGTAGGCATTAACATACAGTAATTGCCCTCTCTTACTAAAATACTTTGTTAGAAACACATTAAATATGTTCATTACTTTTTAAATCCTTAATATTTAATACATATTTTGACCTACAGAGTCGATGATGTAAAATGGTTGCACTTGAGCACTTAAAAGAATTAGCTACTAGCCCCTGCATCAGGAAAAGACTGCCACACTGTGGTCTGTGATACAGGTGTTATCTGTAAATATAATCAAACCCGTAAGCATCTTTAGTGAACTTTTTCTGTGAATTCTCATAACGTAAAGGTTGTGTAAAATTAGCCTAAACCACCTAGCCAAGGCATTCCCAAAGTAAAATTAAAGCTGTTCTTGAACCATTTGGAGTACATGAATGGTTTTGGTCTCTTCTGAAAGGTGGATTAAATGTTTTTACATAATTGGATTGTTTGGACCTTTGCTAGGATTTTATGGATCAGTCGATTACTAAGAGGCTACATACGAGGTGAGTTGTCTCCATTTCGTAAGTGTTTGTTTGTATGTCGGTCTTCTGATGGAGACATTGATTGCAGCTGCTGTTGTGATCTCAAAATGTTTTATATCAATTGAATCACAAGATTCTCAGCTTTCCAAAAATGTGTACCTTTGTACACACAGGCTGTGGTGAAGTGTAATAAGTTAAATAGTTAAATGTTAAAAAGAGAGTTAAGAGTATTTATTTTTCACTGTTGTTCCATTTTATTAGTTTAATTTAATTTGTTAATACATTGATAATTCGATTGGGTATGGCCTTGATCAGTCATCCATTAGGACGGTCTGATCCCTGCACACTGGGATTGACTACTTTTGTCTCCGCCCACATACCTGGAGGAAAATGCATTTTTTTCCATTCGAGTAAAGCTCTTATGGAAGTAACACTGACAGTCATGCTTGTGACTTATTTCTCCTCTATTTAGGTATGTTCATGTTTGGCTCGCCTCTTTTATCCGTGTTAACTTGCTGATATGTTGAGACGTGCTTGTATTTTGTTTCTTCTAGTTTTGTGTAGATAAAAGTAAGTTTTGTCGTGTGTGCACGTGCGAGTCTCCGCCTCATACTTGAGGCCAGAGCGGCTCTAGCTTGTGCTTAGTAGTGGTTTGACCATGTGTATATGAAAGGTGTATTTTCTTCTGTACTTTTATTTAAATAATGTTAATGCACTTTAAGTATGTTTAAATGTTAAGTACTTTAAATGTTTGGTATGTGTATTTTGTTGTATTTTTGTAATTCATTCGCATAAAACTCTCATCAAAGTAACACCATAATACACCCAGGCAGGCTGCAGTGTGGCACGTGTTCCTGTTTAAGGAGAGCTGGAAGTTGGTGGTCGAGTACATGTTTCCTAAGGCCAGTTAGAGATCATGGGGGACAGTAGAGACCCACCAGTTCAGAATCAACTCCTACATAGTTAAAGGCCCCTGCACTGTCAACATGTCAGCCCTTGAATTTACTGGGAATCTGTGACTTTTTCAACGTATTAGGCATACAATGAGCAGATGTTAAAGGAAAATCACACATCTCATTGTTGACTCACATTCTGAAGCACATTGAAAGAGAGGAAGTGGCAGAGTTAGAAGACAACGGGATGTCAGTTATTATTAGTGAAAGACAAAATTGCCTATGTTCAGTGGCATCGATAATGAAAGGGCACACACTAAACATGACATTCAAGAGACAGTGACAAAAAGAAATGGATAAACTGAGTATAGCAAGTGAACAGAAAAAAAAATTGGAGTCATGCAGACTATTACAGACAATGCTGCTGTTAATGGTTCTGTGCACCAAGCTACTGCAGGTTCTAGAATAAACAGCCAAGCCCGCACTGGCACAAAGATTTCAAAATTTCTGTACAAATAGGCGAACCTGGCCAGAGAGATAAACTGACATTTACCAGCCTTGCTCATCAGATTGAGAATTGACTAAACAGGTTATCCTGAAATAGAGATTATGGATGCTGTGATCAGAGCTATTTCTCCAGGCTTGCAGCTACATAGAGGGAAGACCTCACCCGACTCTTCCCGCACTGAGGCGCATTCTGAGTTCCCACTTCCAGGAAATGAGCACCACCGAGCTCTACAAACAGCTAGCTTCCGAAGCACAGCATAGCAAAGATACACCCCAAAGCTTTGTAATGTGGCTCTTAAATCTAAGACAGAAAGTATCATTTGCATCCCAAGAGTCAGAATCAGGGTTTAAGTATGTCCCAGCTCTAGTCCAGCATATGAGTCTACATACAGTACTTACTGGTCTCCAGAATGACAGTATCAGGATATACATGCAGTCCCTTCTGCTAGATACTGAAACCTCAGATGAGCTTTTGTTAGAGAGCTTAAACATTGCCTGTGAAAATGAGGCAGAATGAATAAATAAAAAGAGGTATAGCACCCCGCAGTGTGTCCAGTCAGAGGATCCACCACCTACAAAGTGCTCTGTGAAAGAAGCTAGAGCTAAGGTACTACCTGACTTGATGACAGAGTTGGCACAACTTAAGACAGGTGTTGCTTCTCTTAAGGGTCTTAGTGCAGAAATAGCTCAGATTAAGGACACACTACAACAGCCTATGTTTCAACCCCATTCCTATGGGCCACCTTAGGATGTAAAGCAGAGACCCTCAGCCAGTTTCCCACCAGCAGTATTATAGCAGACTGAGCCAGCCCCAACACAGCCCCCGTATGCCCCTCACCTGTACACTAACTACTCTGCTCACATCCAAAGTAGGTGCTTTGTCTGCCAGCAGACCAGATCCAATGAACATTGTATGCACTGCTACCGATGTGGGAGTGGAGAATATTTCCAAGCTGGGTGCAAAATCAGAGGAGTTAGACCAGGGGTGCTCACACTTTTTTTTTTAACTTGCGAGCTACTTTTAACATGACCAGTCAAGGAGATCTATCTAGATTAAAAATGTGAAACATATATTTATTTATATATACTACGTATACTTCAAATATATATACACACACAATATATGTTCATGTACCTTGTTTAACTGCATGAGCCCTTATGGCACACTACAATTTAGTAAATTTTAGGTCAATACCTTAGTCTGAGGACTTGCACTGAATAGAATCAGCCAGGGTTGCACAGTTCGGACAGTAGCTGCTGGTAGCCCGCCTCAAGCAGGCCTCCAAATGATTATCAGTCATTGTGGAACGGTATTTGGACTTAATAATCTTCATGTGGGAAAAGGCTGACTCACATACATAAGCAGAGCCAAATAATGCATTCGAGGTTGCACATTTCCTCATGTTTGGGTACTTTTCCCCTGTGAGTAAGTTGCAAAACTGTCCATCAGCCCTGGACTTCAGCTGAAGGTCAGTCTGTAGTTTCAAAATCTCATCCTCCACTTCAGACGAGTTCAGGTGAAACAGCGTTGCAATTTTCGATGTGAGTGAATCAACCTCAACATTGTCTCTAAACGGGTAGTACATGAATGTAGTATTGAAAGCATCTGTGAAACTCTGAGCGACAGACAACAGTTAATCTGCTCCGTGTAGTGCGCAATGTTCAACTACGCACAAGCCTTCCGCTGCGTCTCCAGCTCTGACGCGAGGTTTTGGAAGTTCCCAAATCATGGCGCTGCAGCTTTGAGGACAGCAGGTGCATTTTCCGTTTAAAGGCATTAACTACCTTTAATTTTTGTCTTTTCCTTGCAGCTCCAAATTAAGTTGGTCTGATCGGTTAAAAATGCTTCGTTAAAAAAAGCCCAGCAGCCACTGATCATCATTAAGTTGTGTGTATTCTGCATGTTTAACAGCAAAAAGAATCTCCCTTATCTCCGGACAGAACTCTCGAAAACTCTGCAGGAATTTACCCCAACTAAGCCATTAATTTACCCCTACTAAGCCATTAATTTACCCCTACTAAGCCATCTCATGTCAGTGTGTATCAGGAGCTCAGAGTGGTTGCAGTCTGCCTTCTCCAGATGCGCACGGAACAGATGTCTGTGAAGTGATCTAGCACGTATAGAACAGGCGATCTCTGTTGCCACATCCATGATCTCTTTCATGTTTAGCACTTTTGTGCATAAGGCTTATGGTGTATTATGCAGTGGTACTTAAGGAAGTCAGGAAAATCATCGTCTTGCCTACACTTGGCAATAAATCCGTTTGCGCTGCCAACCACTGGGGGGTGCACCGTCCGTGGTGTCTATCAATTTGCACACTGGGAGCTGGGTTTTGTCAAGAAGTGTTTAAAAGACTGAAAAATGTCCTCTCCCGCGATTTCGCTCACTAGCCTTTAGCACTGGCGCGCTTGATCGCACACACGTGGTGAGAGAAAAGATGAGACCTCAGACTGGCTGCCCTGTACATCACTAACATCTATTTTTTTATTTTTATTTTATTTTATTTATTTCTTTTTTTTTGAATCGCGATCTACCAGCACTTCCTTTGCGATCAACCGGTCGATCGCGATCGACGTATTGTGCACCCCTGAGTTAGACCATCAAGAGGCTCCTTTTAAATTAGAGAGGGTTACCACTGAGAGACGAGTGTTAACCATAGCCAGTGGTATGTCCCAGAACTGTGCAAATTCAAATTCAGAACTGTTCATCCTGTAAATAGACACTGTATTGTTCCAGAGCATGTCAACAACATTGGACTGAACTCAAAAATAAATGCACTCACCTGATAACTGACAAGGGTAATGGGAATTCTCTCAGCAAATACAAAAATGCACACTACTTGCCACCCCTAGCTCCAGTTGGCAACTTGCGCAAAATCACTTCACTAGTTGGTAGACAGTGTCTTTTGAATGCTATCTGAATAGTCACCAGCTCCAAGTTTTATGGGACACAGGGTCCCAGGTGTCACTCATTGATGTCGAATGGAAAGAAGAATGCTTACCGAGCGTCAGACTGAGAGATGTTTCAGAAATCCTGGACTCACCTGACCTCACATTTACTGCAGCAAATGGAACTAAAATGCCTTACCTGGGATGGAATTAGACAACCTTCTGGCTCGCCTCGGAAACTAACCAAACCGATGAATTGTTTATTCAAATACTTGTGATGAAAGGGTGTCACCTGTCCCATCCCATCCAAGGTTTTAATGTCATCAAGCACAACTTGGCAAAGACTGATAACAAAAAGTACAGTACTGTGAAGAAATCTTTCCCAAGTCTCAAAAGAAATAAGGTGAGCGCTTTCATACAGGCTGTTCGTGCGGAACGGGTAGATGAGTGTGCAGTGAAAACAAAGAAAGAGATGGTTGCAGTACCAAAACACAGTAGAATTCAGATTGAGTGTCGTGTAGCTGCCAAGCCTTTTAAATATGACATGACCATGTTGTTCCAGCAAGACCTGAACCCTCATTGGCCAGATGATCTTGAGTTCTATGACACTCTAGTCAGAGTCAAGAGAGGTGTTATTCCAGTCAAAAAGCTTACCACCAGGGATTTATTTCTGCAGAGAGCAGACCAGTGACAGCTTTTGTGACTCCATGGGGACGCTATGAGTGGTTACGCATCCCTTTCGGCTTCATGAATGCCCCTGCTGCTTTCCAACACTGTATGGAGAAATGTTTGGAAGGGCTTCGGGATGATATCTGCATCCCTTATCTGGACGACACACTGGTCTTCAGCAAAAGCTTTGAAGATCATGTGGAGGATGTGCGAAAAGTGTTGAAATGCCTCCGAGAATATGGCATCAAACTCAAACCAAGTAAGTGCGACCTCTTTAAACCTGAAGTCCATTATTAGGGGTGAATAGTCTCTGCAGAGGGAAGTAGAGTTGATCCAGCAGATTTTGAAACAGTTAGGGTCTTGAAAGACATCAGACCACAGAATGTGAGCCAGCTCAGAAAAATGCTTGGGTTACTGAACCTACTACAGGCAGTACATTAACGACTTTTTCCAGAAAGGCCAGTTGCCTGTATGATATATTGAAAGCAGGTTCAAATGAGGTGCCTGAAAACACAAGAAAACCAAAAACAAAGAAAATAACTCATGTTGTGCCCTCAAATGAGCCAATCACGTGGACTAACCAGCACCAGCAGGCACTTGAACAGCTGAATGATTATTTGCTCCATCCAGTGTTAGGGTTCCCTGATTTTACTCAGCCATTCATAGTACACACTGACACATCACATCAAGGCTTGGGAGCAGTATTGTATCAAAAACAAGATGGCAAACTGAGAGTCATTGCCTATGGCTCCCGCACATTGACCGCAGCTGATAAGAACTACCACTATCATGCAGGCAAGTTAGAATTTCTAGCTTTAAAATGGGCAGTCACTGACAAGTTTCGGGATTGTTTATACTATGCTCCAACCTTCACTGTATATAGTGACAAAAACCCGCTCACGTATGTCCTGTCCACTGCAAAACTGAACGCAACCACTTCCAGGTGGGTTGCAGAGTTGGCTGATTTTCATTTCACGATAGAGTACAGACCAGGGAAAGAGAACAATGATGCAGATGCTTTGTCAAGGATGTCACTGGATGCAGAGCCACTGATGAGAGAATGTTCTGAGGAGTTGCCACCTGACACCATAGCTGCCACCATTCGGGCCTTTGAGGTTCAAGTATGTCCGTCGTCACCGAAAGTGAGAGAACCACCGCATCAGTCAGTCTTATACCAAAAGATAAGTTAAGAGATGCATAAAGATCAGACCCATGCATCTGTCCTGTGCTAGTTAGTAAACTGTCAGGCTCCAAACCACTATTTAGAGAGCTGAAGACATTGAGCTCAAAGACAAAATGCCTGTTCAGAGAAGGGAAAAGCTGACTGTAGACAGTGACAGCATTTTGTACAGGAAAAGCAAAGCCCACAAACAGTTGGTCCTACCATAACAGTACAAAGGAAAAGTACTGGAAGAGCTGCACAATAATATGGGACACCAAGGTGCCGACCACACAGTATCTCTAGTACATGAACTCTTCTTATGGCTCTATATGCAGTCTGACATTGAGCACTATGTGACAAAAGCTTGCACCTGTCTTAAGAAAAAGAGCCATCCCATAAAATGAGAGCTCCCTTGACAAATATTTTGACAACACCGCCATTTTAACTCGTATGTATTGATTTCCTCCATCTCAACTGATGAAAAAGTGGATATGAGTACATCCTTGTAATTGTTGAACATTTCACCCGTTTTGTTCAAGCATATGCCAGGAAAACTGCTGCAAACCTCATTGGGTTTCCCTCCCTCATTCATCATGACCAAGGGGGGGGAGTTTGAAAATAAGTTGTTCACTCACTTAAAGAAACTCTGTGGCATGGCTGCGTCCAGAACAACACCATATCATACCGATGGGGAATGGTCAAGTGGAGCAGATGAACAGAACATTGTTGCAAATGCTTAAGACACTGACTGAAACACAGAAATCGAACTGGAAAGAGTCTCTGAACAAACTGGTGTATGCCTATAACTGTACCTGTCGTGAAGTGACAGGTTACTCACCATTTTATCTGCTGTTTGGGAGATCACCTAGGCTTCCAGTAGACATGCTGTTCGGACTGTACACAGAGTCAAGATCCAGCCAACCAGACTATGTGGAGAAATGGAAACGGGGTATGGAGGAAGCACACACTATTGCAAATGAGAACGCTCAGAAAGCTGCTGAGATGAGTAAAAGGTATTACTATACCAAAGTGAGGAGTTCAATGCTACAGCCTGGTGAGTGTGTCCTGATCAAAAACCTGACACCAAGAGGAGGACCAGGTAAATTCTGTGACTACTGGGAAAATACAGATCTCACAGTGGTGAGACAAATGGGATCCTATCTGCCGATCTACGAAGTGAGACCAGAAAAGGGTAAGGGATGTTCCAGGGTCCTGCTAAGAAACCTGCTCATGTCCTGTCATCATTTACCTTTTGAGACACAACCTGAAGTAATTAAAAATGACAAAAGTAAACAGAACAGAAGGCACTCGCATGTGTCACCCCCAGAGGACTCAGACGAAGATAGTGGAGATGAATATGACCTTCATTATGAGCCAATTCAGGTCCCCACACCACCAGCAGTAACTACTGAGAGACACGTTAAGCAAGAGAGACATCCTGAACATGAGCCTGAACCAGTAGAACAGAGTTGAACTAGCAGTCCCTGTTGCCATACCAACACAGCCTCTCATTGGAGATCAGCCGGAAGAGCTCATCACACCTGAAAACGTGCGAGATGAGGAGATGAACGTACCCACTGAGAATCTGCCTGATTCACCAGATGCCTCTCCTACATCAACTGTTGCTGATCCTGAGGAGCTGACCTACCAGCTACCACAGAGAGAGAGACACCCGCCAAGGCGCATCACCTATGATGATCAGCTGGGTACTCCGTCCTGCTATAGTATCCACCCACAGCCGCAGTTGTTGCCTTTCCACCCGGCACCAGTACTGGTCCCATGGTTGCCACCCTTGCAGCCATACTACTTTCAGTCATCCTGTATGTATGGACTCCAGCTAGCGTGAGTTTACAGAAGTGACATTCTGAAATAGAACTATGAACTACTAATGGACTGTTTTCAAAGGCTGTTGAAATGAACTTTGAATTTGCAGACTGCACAGATCATTGAATCCTATGGTCTGTTGATCAAGAGTATGTGCAAAGACTCTCATTGGACTGTTTATAAAGTAGCCAGTCAACAAATATGGATTGCGAATATGGCCTGTTGACATATTTGAACTGTGACCATTGACCTAAGTACCACCTTACAGAAGAGGATTTCTAGTGTAAAGTTCTTGAGATACTGTTTAAAGGACAATTGTTTGATTGATTTAATATCCACACAACATTTATTTTGTATGGGAGAGTGTGACAATTGTTGTCACAAAAGACAACATTGTTGTTCCATTTTAATGGGTTAATTCATTGATAATTCGAGCGGGTATGATGCTGATCAATCATCCATTACGATGGTCTGATCCCTGCACTCTGGAATCGATTACTTTAGTCTCGGCCCACATACCTGGAGGAAAATGCAAATTTTTTTTTCCATTTGAGTAAAGCTCTCGGGGAAGTAACACCGACCGTCATGCTTGTGACTTATTTCTCGTCTATATAGGTATGTTGTGCATGTTTGGCTCGACTGTTTTATCAGCATTAACTTGCCGATATATTGAGATGTGGTTGTATTTTGTTTCTGCTAGTTTTGAATGGATATAAGTAAGTTTTGTCATATGTGTCTGCGTATATGCGCACACGTGTGAGTCTCTGCCTCGTGCTTGAGGCCAGATCGGAGCTGGCTTGTGCTTGTCAGTGTTAATCTAATAATAAGTCTTCATAGTCAGGGTTCTCTCTAAAGTGACTCATTTTACCCAACATGATCCTTGCAGGCAGACTCCGAGGCAAGATTAGAAAGGACACTGATAGGCATGCATTTTTTTATTTTTTAATTTTTTATTTTTTTTTACATGAATGTACTGGGAGCACTGTTACCAGGCAGTTACTGTGGAAAAACCTGCTTTTAGTAAACTACTGAAATGGCTGTTTACAGTTATCTTTTCATATACATTCTATATACATTATTTTCCATATATAGTAATAATGAACATATTAAAAACAAATGCACACTGTTAGTCATTAGTTTTTTTCACATTTAACTTATTAGTTAATTAAATGTAATAGTAAATATAACAGCCCATTATAATATTATAAAATAATGTATATATTCCAGCGGCATTACAAATTGTAACTACAATAATAATTATCAATTTTTAGATTAATAATAATTAAAATTGAAACCAGATTAAAACAGTGAATTACTTGCTATTTGTGACAGATGGACTGAATTGAACATGATAATTAATGATTCTCAGCTAGATCATTATTTTTAGATACAGAATGCCTGTAGATATTTTAGGGGTGTAGGGTGCTTCTGCTTATTTTTGCATTTATGTTCAGATGGTGCTGCAGGATTTGCGCACGATCTGTAAAATATCAATGTAAAGTCAGTAAATACAGTGTTTCACACTTCAATCTAATCATGAATTTTGTTACAAACAATATACTGAATGTCAGTCGTGTAAGAAAACATACAAAAACATCTTGTATCAAATGTTAAATCTAAATGATTATTTTAGACACAAAGTATATGTTAAAGCACAGTGAATCTACTGCTTATGTTGTAAAGAGAAAAACAGTTCTGACACCTTCATCATTTCATACCAACAGCAAAACCCAAACCGACTGTGAGAGTGAATCCTCAGAGCTCCGTCTACACTGGAGACAACATCACTCTGACCTGTGAGCTGCAGTCGACTGGATGGGAGATTCAATGGTATAAATATAATCATCAGTTACAGCCTTGGAGCACTGAACAAACATACACCTTCAAAGTGACAGACAATAATGAAGGAGGAACAGAGTACAAGTGTCGAGCACGCAGGAGAAACTCTTTCTACTACTACACAGACATCAGTGATCCTGTCAGGATTACAGTGAGAGGTATGTCATGATTTTTTCCCTTTTCACTACAGATCTGTTAGAAGGGATGAGAAAAACGTGTTGCTTAATTATTGTAATTCCTTGTTATTCCAGAATGTTCTAAATAATTTTGAAATACATATGTTTTAAAAGTATTTGTCATTTGTGTCTGGTGCAAATGCAAAACATTAAAAACATGTTATTTAACAAAGAAAAAAAAACAGGTCAAGCTGTAACTTTACATTTTCCAACATGGGACAGTCTTCAGGACAGAGGAGTTTATGATTTGCAGTTTCCCTGTAACATGACAAGCTGTGTTTTTATTCTTTACTCATTAAAAGAGTGAGAGAAAAAAGAGAGGCTGGTGAGGGAACTGTTTATAACTGCTATAATGTAAGTGAGAACAGGAACTAATTTGTTTACAGACATTCCACAACAATAAGTGTAACTATAAACGGATTAAAAGCAAAATGTGTCAATCATTAATAAATTAAAAAAAATATGTAATCACTGGCAAACTGCTGTGGTTTAAAAGGAATAAAACACATGGGGACATGCTGTTAAGAAGTAGTGACAAATACTATACATGGAAATATCTTGTAAATATTTATAACATGGTTACATGTGTGTAACTAAACACCTGAACTCCACAGACTGTTGTAAAGTCTTAAGATTTAAGGGCAAATTTACAGTAAATGAAGACTTAAAATAATTTATATATATATATATATATATATATATATATATATATAATATATATATATATATATATATATATATATATATATATATATATATATATATATATAACTATATATGTATATGTATATATATATATATTATTTATTACTTATTCTAGAATGTTCAAATGATGTTTAAATACAAATGTATTAAAAGTATTTATCATTTGTAGCTGGTGAGATCCAATGCCCAAAACAAAGAAAAATAAAGAGGCAAAGCTATAACGTTAACATTTTCAACATGGGAATGTCTTCAGGACAGAGGAGTTTATGATTTACAGTTTTCCAGTAACATGATAAGATGTTTTTTTTTTTTTTTTTTTTTTTTTATAAAAAAAAGGGTGGAAACAGTAACTCAGCTTCATAACACCTCCACATCACTCAGTATGTTTCTATAACAGTGTGAGACTGAGTGTTTTATTACTTATGTAAGTGAAGATGATAATCATTGGTCCCATAAAAACTAGAGTCTCCACTGTACAGTTCAGTTTAACTGGATCTAGATGTGGTGTTTACATTAAAACACAGATTTAAAAGTTAATATTGACAGATCTCACAGTTTATTAAATAAAATAAACATTTTATTTTTAAATATGATGGTTAATAAAAGCAAAAGGTTGCATTCACTATTCCACTATCCCGACATGATCATAATAAACCCATGACGACAAATTCATCATGACAGTTTAGATGCTCCGTTATGTTTCTACAGCAAGACCTAAACCAGGAGCATCCATAGATCCTGATAAACCGGTGTTCAGTGGAGACGCCGTCACTCTGAGATGTTATGTACAGGATGAAAGTGTCTCTAGCTGGCAGTACAGCTGGTATAAAGATGATTCACACAGTCCTGTCAGTAGTGAAGAGGTGTACACAATCAGTGGTGTTGAAGTGACCCACACAGGTAAATACACCTGTAGAGGAGCAGAGAGTCGAGGCTCACGCTCCTCACACTTCAGTGATGCTGTTACACTGACTGTATCAGGTGAGTGTCTGAGGGGTTTTGGGGACACATGAAAAAGGAATTAGACATTCATGAAAATCTTCTTACTGTGTATTAATAAATGTAGATAACATGTTTTGTATTTCCTGTGTAACAGAGAGACCAGGGGCAGTACTGAGTGTATCTCCACAGAGCTGGCTGACTGAAGGAGACTCAGTGACTCTAAGCTGTGAGGTTACAGACTCCTCTACAGACTGGACATTCAGATGGTACACAGCTGTTCCCTACAGAGACGGCTTAACTCAAATAAAAAACAATCATGGCTATATCATGCATGTGGAGCTCCTCTCAGACAGCAGCAGAGGATCTGGAGGCAACTACATTCTCAGTCCTGCTGCTCTTAATCACACAGGAGTTTATATGTGCAGAGGAGAGAGAGGAGAACCAGCCTTACTCTCACAATACAGCAATCCACAGCCACTATGGATCACTGGTGAGGAAAAATAACAGTAGGTTTAGGTTAAATAGTAAAGGTGTGGATGTGTGAATGTAAGAAGAGATTCATGTAACATGTATTTATTAATATGTATAAGGAAGTTAAAGACCCTAAGTGCTGGTAGAGTTTTTTCCCTTGTGGCATTGGTGAAAAAAGCCATGTGCTGTGTTTTTGTGCCGTCTCCATCCCTCATCTAGTCATTGGTTTATTTTCCTGGAAACTTAAAAGACTAAGGAGATGATTAAGGATTAAGTATTTATGGGCAGGAGGATTTTATTATAAAAGCCAGAACAGGTCAAAGAGATGTAACTGAATATACAAAGAACATGTTATTAAGAAGTGCAATATTCTGGAGTTGTTTGTTTGTGTATTTGTTTTCAGAAAGCTTGCCAGAAAGACAAGACCATGCCTGCTTCAGGTTTAAACATGAATGCAAACACAGATATGGCTATTAGGAGAACTACACAGTTACAGATACAGATGATGTCATTATGTTACACTGTTAGTGAACACAATACAAATAGCAGAGCTGTAAAACAGGAAAGGGTCAAACACAGTAAAGTACAATATAAGAGAGCAGAGGGAAAATCCAAAAGAGTAATCAAAAGTAAAGGGTTTAACACAGCAATGGCAATCACAAATTAAACATGGCTCTGAACTTTACATTGTGCAAATGCATGCGCTGGCCTAAAGTAATCTACAATGAGGAAGTGACCTGGAGGTGGTGTGCTAGAGCTAGGTTAATACTGAGATGATGGTGACATCTGGTGGTCATGTGATGTTGATGTGATGCCCTACTCATGTGCACCTATTCCTAGTTTTACCTCAAACTCTTTTTGTATTTATTCCCTCTGTGTTGTTCTGTGTCTTTGCTGATTTTTGTTCCTTTGCAACAGCTGAAGAACTTTCCTGTTGAAGAACTTTCTTGGTTTTGACCTTTGCCTTTTATGATTATACCTTATCCTGTGTTAAACCTGTCTCTGTTGTGACCCATGCTATAGACTGTGGATTTGATTACCAGATTAATAAACATAATTCTGAATGTACATGCACTTCTATTCTCATTATATTCCGTATTGCACTTATATTTATTTATATGGCTCTCTTCTGTGTTGAAGGTGAATCTCCTTCAGACTCTCTGATCATCAATCTCAGCAGACCTCAACACTTTACTACTGACTCTCTCTCACTGAGCTGTGAGGACCAGAGTGACTCTACTGGATGGACAGTGAGACGATACACACACAGTGAGGGAGGGTCAGATTGTTCAGTGTGGGGATCAGTTATAGGATCTACATGTAAAATCAGTTTCCTCTCCACATCCTACACTGGAGTTTACTGGTGTGAGTCTGAATCTGGAGAAAACAGTAATCCTGTCAACATCACAGTGCATGGTGAGTCTTCATGTAGTGTGTTTATTGTTAAAGGAAAAGTGAAATGTTTCATTACAGAATATTCAGAACTCTGAGTTTCCAACTGGGAGACACAGACATTATTTTCCAGACTGAGTAGAAGTACATGCTTACCGAGGAGAATGGAAGTGCACATGGCTCAGTGTTCAGTGCTGTCATGTTTGATAGTTTCTCTGCACACTCTCTTCACTGCTCCACTCTCACAAATACTTTTGTGCATAATTAATGTCACCTTGAGTAAATTTTTAATTGCCACGTTTGCTGATACTGTTCTGTTCACTAATTTGGGTTACCCTCACAATCTAATATATTATATTTTATCTGTTTACTCATGTCATGAAATACTTCTAGATCAATTTCATTTTGTTTCATCTGTTCATTAGCATGACAATGTACACTAGGCTTATGTCACATAGTAGCACATCAGATGTTGGTATCCGAGCTTGTTATTTTCTAAACAATTACCTATGATGATACCTGATACCAGTTCCAATGCATACATAATTTGGACTGTGGAGACTCATTCATTCATTCATTCATTCATTCATTCATATATATATATGTATATGTATATATATATACACACACACACACACACACACACACACACACACACACACACACACATATACAGCTTATATACAGATTAATTAAATGTGATTTAATGTGTTCTAGATGGTGATGTGATTCTGGAGAGTCCTGTCCATCCTGTGACTGAGGGACATCCTCTGATTCTACGCTGTTTATATCGATTCACAAATTCCTCAAACCTCCGAGCTGATTTCTATAAAGATGGATCAGTTCTCCAGACACAGACTACAGGAGAGATGATCATCCAATCTGTCTCAAAGTCAGATGAAGGTTTCTACCACTGTAAACACCCAGAGAGAGGAGAGTCACTGAAAAGCTGGGTCTCAGTCAGATGTGTGAACCCTTGTGAGAATTTCTTTTCTCTTTTTAATAACGCTCTATATATATATATATATATATATATATATATATATATATATATATATATATATATATATATATATATATATATATATATATACAATAACTACTATTGCATGGAGACTATAGGACATACACACCACATCAATACTAAGGTGATTGTGTAGGAAAACAAACCTGAAAGAACAGCTTTTGAGGCTGGAAAACATTAATTTACCAATTAGCCCCACACTACATGTGGTTGCAGAACATAAATCAAAAATACATCCAAAACTAAAATCAACAAATGTACCAACAAAATAGACACTAGAACAATCAAAAATAAAAGAAGGCAACATAAAGAGGGGAAAACAAGATAAAATTAACATCAGCAACAAAGTAAAACTGATCTCATCTTCGGCTAGGTATTTGTCTTAGAGAAGATTTAGGCTCAACTTCCCACTCTCACCTTAACATAAAGATCGCAGAGTCAAATTAAATCCACCAAGTCCCAATGTGAAAAAGGGAGAGGTGTACTTACCATTGGGTTGAACAAACACCATACACAAAGTTGTATGATTGCTCATAGGTAACGCGGCTAAATATACATACATATATACTGTACATCCATACACATATACATATACATCCATACACATACACCTATACATATACATATCATTCAGCCATACCCCGAGCCGGGCCAATGGGATAGTTAAAGCAATTATACTGCCACACTCACTTATACCGCAATTAGACATTCATAAAAATCTTCTAACTGTGTATTAAATAAATCTAGATAAAATGTTTTGTATTTCTTGTGTAACAGAGAGACCAGTGGGACTTCTGGGTGTATTTCCACAGAGCTGGCTATTCTCTTTTTAATAACACAGGTTATATGCACAGTATTTAAATGTTTAAATTCTGGTCTCTTTCTATCTTTGTCTCAGGTTCTAGATCCAGTGGTGGAACAGTAGGAGTGGCTGTGGGTTTGGGATTTTTGTTCATCGCTTTACTGATCTTAATGATCCTGCTGTGGTCCTACAAAAGAAAAAAAGGTCTGATAACAGCTTCACCTATTTAATGTAGAATATAATCAGAATTTGCTAATTTTGATCCATCACATAATTGTGGAAAAATAACTAAAGGTTACTTGGTGAATGAATAAGTGAAAGTGTTGTTGAAAAGATCTTGACATTATTAAGGATCGAGATATCGTCCTGATTACAGTGTAAGAAACAGTTTAAATACAATGTAGATTATACAATAAATAAAAAGTAGTTGCACATATTAAATATAGAATACTAACTGTAATGTGGTAAATATTATATACAATTATTTATATTATTATAAACCCACAACCTCTTCTAAAGTTACATTTACATCTAAATAACACAATTTCATAAAATAATTAAAAAGATAATCAATAAAATAATAATAATGAAAAGAGCTAATGAGGGTTAAGGAAATTCAATGTGATGAGAATATATATAAATTATTTTAAATAAAAATACTATACAAAACCTGCTACTAGCTTTAATCTTAATTGTAAGATGTTGTTGTTGTTATTTTTTGTTTATCATTTCGGTTAACTTGTGCAAATTCTTACAAATTATTTTTGGTGAGAATTACACTGAACCTGGTTTATTAATGAAATCTGCATTTTTCCATGTGATTAAGTAGTAAATATGTTATTATTACAGGTTGTGCAGTTCAGACATGTAGTTACACTCATCTACCTACATATTGTTATATGTAAAGTACAGAAGTGTGTTGTAGTGATTAACACACTGCACTTTGTTCAGGTGAAGCTGCAGCTGAGAGCAGAGAAGACACTTACACACAGGTCACGAAGAAAAAGAAGACAAACAGGAACAATGGTAGAGTATTTTTAATGCTACAACATTTCATGGATTTATTAAAAACAAAATATGTTAATAATTAATACATCATCCAAGTATCTAAGGTCATGACCTACAATTTTCCTCCAGATCAGACGAGTCAGTTCCATCACAGGCTCCTTTAAAAAGCAGGCATGTGTTCTACATAGGATATGCATAATCATAATGTTATCACACATTGAAAAGATGCCACAAGCTGAATTATAAAGGAGGCTGAAGGAAATAAACTCTAGAGATTAAAGATCTACTCTTAAAAAAGCAGCAGTGGATCAGTGTGGTTTTGGCAGGAGACTGATAATGACTTATGTCTATATGTATGAGTTATGAATGATGTATTACACGGCTAAAGATCATTGGGATGGTTTTGTTCTCTGCTGCTGCAGGTGCTGATGCTGAACCCGGTGTTACCGATGTGACTTATGCTGAGATTGAAATAAAACCAATGAAAAAAGCAAAGAGAATGAAAGGTAGAGCAAATTGAAGATATTTTATTTCGTGTCATAGATCACCTGACCCTACTCTTGTTTTATGTAATGAATAAAACACTCTGCTGTGCTGTTATAGGAAAATAATCAATGACAGTGTGGTGTGATGAAGCAGAGTTACTGTTTCAGAGTTCCTACCCTGAAGGTGATTATTTTCCTGTTACAGCACATCCCGAAGTGTTTTACCACAGCAACGTCCCTATTTAATTCATTAAAGAATGACACGCCAGACTTTTCATCCATTTATTGTTGTGGGACATCTGCAAAAGTTAGTTCCTATTATCACCTGTGTAAAAGCACGTAAGAACTCCTAAGACAAAAGAAAAGAAAAACTGCAATCTGTCATGTTACCAAGTATGAAAGAAAATTTCCTGACTGTTACATGCCACTGACACTGGAGACTCCTTCCATAAATGTTAAATAACCTTATTACAGAATAGCCCACAGAACAATTACATGTTTTTAGTAATTAATAACACATTCCTTGACCTGTTTATTTAAATAATCTGTCAATTTGTTTATGTAATCTGTTACTATAGAAATTATAATGTATTAGAATAAAGACATTAATATAAACCAGTGATTTTCAGTTGCACTACTGTCAGAGCTGCTGTTATAGAAAATTTATCAACAACTTCGGACCAATCAGAATCCAGAATTCAACACTTCTGTGGTCTAAAGTATTTTAATTGAGTGTGATTTAATGTCTAGATCATGTACCATTTAGATGAGTTGTAATGTTTCAGGAAATTAATTCAGGATATCTTTATTCCAACTAGAAAAGGCCAGTGTGGGTGATGATACTGTCTACTCAGAGGTGAAGCACAGCATGGAGGTAAGACTCATGACATTTACAGTATGAAGCTTAAAAGACAAACCAAACACCATGAAGTAATAAATATATTTAAAGGTGTATTGGGTAGAATTTGTCATCTAGCAGTTACAGTATCCATGTACACAAAACCCCCCCTCACAGAATCTGAAAGAGTTCTTCCATGTTAGTTTGGTAGCTGTCTAGATAACTTTCCATCATCTCATTCTACTTGGACAGTTATGACATCGTTAACTATGAACATGCAAAATACTGACACACCAAATAACGTACTGATTTCTTTCTGCGGTCACTGATTCAGAACGTTAACTAGTTTGTAATATCAATGATGGCAATATCTGGAGAAATGTATTTATAAACGTATTTATTACAACCTCTTTCTATCTCTATGCAGTGAGACATGTGTCTGTGTACACTGATGAAGCTACAGTTATCACCCAGACAGCTGGAATAGTGAGATTTGTGTTTGTCTTCTGTTTTTCCTAAAATGCTCAGAAAGTAGAATCTGCTCATCCACTTCCTGAACACAGGAACATTACTTATACATTTTTCTTTTACTGCTTTTCTTTTTCTACGTATTCTGTTTAGAGTGCACAAATACAATTAATTTAATATACATGTGGCTCATTTACACATTAAAAAAGAAAACAGAAACATAATACAGTTAATTTTTATTAATGTACTTTCAAATATATACATATAGAAGTAAAAGAGAAATAAAATATGTATTTTAGCGTGCAAAACATTTGTATAAAATTACAAAAACATTTTTGTTCCATTTTAAACCATTATTTAATTATTTTTCTGTTCCTCGTATATTAATTCCATTGAGTGTACATTAATAATTCATTTAATACACATGTGGCTCAATATATTTATTTTTATTTTACTCATAAACTTACACGTCAGTGCTTTAGGTTGGTTTTTGGTTGGATACGAACACTTGGTATCTGGTACTGTACATACCAAAGAAGAAGAAACCTGAGTGAAGTGTGTAAGGCTTGTCACTGTTTTCTTACACAAAGTAAGTTATTCTTGTTCATGTACAAAACTTCACTGAGCAAAGAATGAGTTAAGATGATTAAAGATGATAAGATGATAAAGTTGACTGGGACGAATATTTATATTTTCGGTTCTGCAAAATGCTGTCCTGGATCATTGCTGCCTCACACACACACACACACACACACACACACACACACACACACACACACACACACACACACACACACCTTTTTAAATACATGTTGCTTTTGAATTTTCTTGCTTTATATCTTACATTTTTTATAAACATTTTTTATTGTTCATATTTACAGCTTTACAAATGACCTGATGCTTTGAAAGTCGTCTCACCGCGTTCATAAATGTCACCTGAAATTAATTTGTTTGTGGTTTAAACAGTGTTTGTATAATAAAATGTTTTATGCATGCATGAGTTATGAGACAGAAAGGATGCTTACCTTCGAGAACTCGTTCTGTACTTCAGCAATGTTTAGATAAAATATAAATAAAAATGTATAACTCTGAATGAAATGTAGGTTATCCATGCCATAAAAACAAATAAAACTTTCCTTATTACATATGCATTTTATGTCTTTCCATTCTTTGTGTTGTTTATTTTAGACAGACCAGACAGTGAGGTTGGTGGCAGTCAGGCAGTGCAGCAGCTTTCAGCAGATAGTCCACATTTAAAACCAGGTTACTGTAAATGTGTTTATATTGTAATCTATAGACTGTTGTACTGTTTCATCATTAGCAAACAGTTAAATTCAGGTATTTACTAATATAAATATATAAAACTACTCGTGCAAACTCGTCCAGAATGAAGTGATTACCTTGATAAAGGTTCATTATGATTTGTCCATCCTGTGACTGAGGGACATCCTCTAACTCTACGCTGTTTATATCGATACACAAATTCCTCAAACCTCAGAGCTGATTTCTATAAAGATGGATCAGTTCTCCAGACACAGACTACAGGAGAGATGATCATCCAAACTGTCTCAAAGTCAGATGAAGGTTTCTACCACTGTAAACACCCAGAGAGAGGAGAGTCATCGAAAAGCTGGGTCTCAGTCAGAGGTGAGAAATCATTTCAATATTCATTTAAATACAACTGTGACTGAATGTGTTGAACTCAGTATCTTTACATAATGTGACCTCTAGTGCTTAGTTTATGTAAGTACATGTACAGTATGGTATTTGTGCCCGAGTGAACATGTATTCATTTCTACTGCAGTTTGAAAATAATAGTTAGAAAAATATTTTCACATAAAGAAAAGTAGAAATCATTTGACTCACCATTAGGTTTTAAACAAATTAAAAAACATGTTGGAGTTACTGAAGACGACTGAATGAATGATGTTTATTTTTTAACACATCTGAGGCACTGACACTTAAATGCAGTTTGGTTTCTTTTCTGTCATAAACACCTGGAGTAAAATTGTAATGAAACAAATGACCTTCTTCATTTCTTTAACAGCTCACACTGGTGAATACAGAATCCAGAACACAGTCATAGAGGAGTGAGCAAAGTTCATCTATAAAAAGAGGATCCGTTTAATGTAGAAACCATTTCATCATTCCTTTAGAGTAATTTTGTGGATTTTAAATAATACTGATCTGTCTCTTTAACATCATGCTGTTTGTAGCTCAGCATCTTACACGCACTCGTCTTTCTGACTGGATTTGTTTATCTGAAGCCTGCAAACCTCCTCATGAGGTGAAAGTGAACATGTGTTTAGTCTCTAATAAAGCCTACTTGTTGCTAATTCAAAAACACGTGTGAAATAAATGTGTCTGCTATTGGAGTTTAATCCCAACATAATGACCTGCACATTACAACCTCAAAACGTTTCATGTTACATTACTGATGAACATTTTGGTGTTTGTTATTGAGAGCAGACTCGAGGTGTGTATTTTATATTTGGTTTGACTTTTCTTTTCAGCTGTGTGAACTTTAATTGAAGTTGTATGAGGAGATGTGTGGTTGGAATGTTTTGTTCAATTAAAACCTTCAAATAAATGCACCAGTATCGATGGAGACTATGTGCACGATATATAATAAGGGTTATATATCATTTTGTTCGCTGTGTTAGTTAACCTGGTTGCAATGATGTGTGAAGTACATGTAATATAAGAAAACGTTTGAGAGCATTTTATTTTTAAACATTTTGTATTTTTTAAAATAGAAAATAAAAAAATCTTCAAAGACAATGTGCTTTATTTCTTGACAAGAAAAATGATGATGTAAGAAATGTGAACAAAAATAACTGTTAATGTTAAGCTGTGTACATTTTTTAAGTAAACTACTCTGGTTAATGATGTCAGTTTGTGTTGAGGGACACAGTGGATAGATTAGGTAGATAAGTTAGATAATCATCTGTTAACTTAGCTAGTGATGGAAAGTGCTCTTTCAGCTCTTCTGCTGGTGATGGAGTACGCTAGTCATACTTATCATTAGTTACTAGGGGTGTAACGATACGCTCCGGTCACGATTCAATTCAATTTACAACACTGACTTCAGGATTTCAATTCGATTCGATTTTTGTCTGTATAAAAGAAAATAAATTAAAACTCCCTATGAACAGAGGTTTAATATTGTTCACAAAATGTACTACAGATTCACTATATCTTAAACATAAATTAATAAATGCATAAATTCTTCTGAATATTTTGACTGAATAAACAAAGTGTCTGACCCGGGGAAAATGTTAATATTATATTGAATATCATATTGCTCTAATAACAGAGAATATCAGATTTTGAAACCAAAATGAACTTTATTTTCCAGGCTTTTGTAGTCAGGTCCACCATTGCCCGTTATGAGAGGGAAAATACATAATATATGATATTACTAGAATAAAGTCTAAACATTCCGAGAAACATAACAATACTATGATATAATGGTGCACACTGTCTGCTTTCTCCTTCTCTGTGTTTTTCTAACAGGAGACACATCGAGCTAAATTATTTTCTCTCATCTGATTATATCATGATTCTCCTAATGTGTTTTTATATACCGTAATTCTCAGACTATTGAGCACACCTGAATATAAGCCTCACCCACTAACTTTAAAAAGAAAAACGATTTTGTACATCATAGTTAGAATGAGGACTTTATTTCGAACGATGAAAGCAAAACAAAAAGGAAACAGGACTAACTCCATAAGCTAAGCTAATCTAACTATGCTATGCTATACAATGCTGTGCTAAACTAGGCTAGGCTAAGCTATACACTAACTCTATCAACTAAACATCAATCATGGACTAGGACTCTCTAGACCTATAATCTAGTTCTAGAATCGACTTCTAAGTCTCTCGAGTCTCTTTACTCCAGTGTTTCTCAAATCCAGTCCTCAAGCCCCGCCTCCCAGAATGTTTTAGACGTCTTCCTATTTAACACACTAACAAGCTGATGAGTTGAACCAGGTGTGTTAAATAGGGAGACATCTAAAACATTCTGGAAGGCGGGGCTTGAGGACTGTGGGCAATACAATAACACACGTGACCTGATGACCCATGATAAGACGGGGCGGAGCCATGACGCGCTGCTTCACGGGGAATCATGACAGAGATCTGTTCGGTAATTTCATTGGTCCGAAGAGAATTATTAATTAGTATTATTAATATTAATTATTATTAATATTAATTAATATAATAATATTATTAATAGTATTATTAATAGTAATAAATGTAAAAAGGCTGAAATGCTGAAACAGAGAATCTTCCAGTAATAAACTCTCAATCAGGAACGATGTACTAATCATGTATAAATCATGTAGTTACGGTGTGAGTGTGTGATGTGCCTCTAATCCTCACCTTTTGAATGACGTTACAGTAATGTTTCATCATTTTATTTTTTTTATTCTACAATAAAACCTGAGATCTGAAAGGCAACATGTGAAGTTTACTACCTGCAAAGTGCTGTATTGTTGTAGGCACTGACAAATATGATATAAAATACAGTTAAAGTGATCTAGATTTAGAGATCTGATATAGGGTCCTGTGTAAAGTCTGTCCAGATGTAAGTGTAACCCTGTAGAAAATACATGGTTAAGTTTCCTTTTGTTTTGTACGACTTTAAATACACAGACACTGTATTTTTGGAATTCTGTATTTCCATGTTAAATAATTGCGACTGCACACACCGAGAGCGCGCGAGCGACTGCACACACGGTGCATGGTGCCATTTCACATATATTATGTAACAGGAGCCCTGCTTAATAACCTGCTTCTAAACCACCACTGTTAGAAGTTAACAGGTTGTTCTCACCGAGCTGTTTTTACACCCAGGTCGGCCTTGGAAAGCTACAAGAGACACACCAGACCGACTTGGAGGTTGTTGCATTACACTTTGTGGTGTGTCTGGAGCTGTGATCAGTAAGCAGACTCAGTGTGCCAGCTGTCACTACCACCAGCTGAATTTCTGCACCACGGGGCTGAAATCTTCATACAACATTTGAGATTCCTGATTTAAAAAAAAGTCCATGTAATTACACAACTTTTCTTGTTCCCTTTTTAGCTAACAACCTTCAAAATAAAACTTGACACAGTGATGAACGGACTTGTAACAAAGGACTTGCCCCCATTCAAGCTGATGAGAACTTCATATTTAAATAATAAATATGGATACTTACGGTAATAAACATTACTGTACATGTTATATTATTGTATATCCTCTCTGGGCATGGACATCTAATAATATGATGGATATAATTATTCATGCAGGCATTAGATAATGACAATAATAATACACAAGGTTTTAAGTGTAAGTAGAGGATGTCAGTGCAGTAAAGTTCAGGAGTAAATGAGGAATCAAACAGAAGTGATATTACTCTTACTGTGTGTCTACACACTGGTACACTGATGTACAGGACTAACATCCATCCATCCATCTTCAACCGCTTATTCCTCCACAATGGATTTCAAGTCCATTCTTAACCACTCGGCCACAACTACCAGGACTAACATAACACTGAAAATGTCCAAAAGACAAAAAAGCTACTTTTAAAGTGAAACCCTGATAGATAACTTCCTCATAATTGCATTTCTTCCCAGTCCTGCAGAGGGATTAAACAGTCAGGATTAGAGGTGTGTAAATCAAGCTTGTATCTAAATCAATGTTGTATATGAGCACTAACACAGTCTACACAATTGGGGATAATTTTTGGTAGGTTTCTGCAGTGAGGAACATCACACACTTCTTCCAGAGGAAAACTGTAGCAGGAAAATAGTTTCATCCATATTTTACTGTATAAATAAACATTTATTCCCATTTGTTACTGTTAGAAGCGACGCTACACCTCCAGCAGCCAGCAGAGGGCAGCAACAGTGTATAGTGATAGTGGCCATTCAGGAAAACTCAGTTACCCATAACTCTCCAGGCTGATTAACCTGGATTTCCTGCACCTGCTAGGCAGGATACTTAAGGACAGCCTTTGATAAAGCTTTGTAGAGGGGTGATTGGTATGGTATGTCAGGTTTTAGTTTTCCTAAGGTATGGTTTAAAGGATAACCAGAAAAGAAAATGGAAGATAAGAACTAAAAATAATTATAAAAGGAATTGAAACGAAAAGCAGAGGAAAGAAGGGACTGGAGAAAGTGCACCAATCACACCCTAAACCCTGCCCCTAACCTATATTTCACCAATATATAAACCCTGCTCGGCCGTTTATTTATAATCAAGCAGGCGTTTTCATTCTGCAGTTGGGTTCACACTGAACCGTATCGTAACAGTTACCATATCATTTGTGTATGAGATTTTAAAACTCAGGCTGTTAGATGTCATTAACTTGCGTTATGAAGGCAACAGAATATTCAGTGAGAAAACTTGCTCTGGCTTAACTAAAGTTTGACATGCTCCACCCCCAACTCCGCTACTGATCCACTGCACGAACATTTATCATGTCAGCAGTCACAAAAAATAATTCAGTAACAGCATCATACTGACAGTTACAGTGTTTGATATTACAACAACATGGCATAGACGACATTATCAAACACTGTGTGAACAAATGGTACATAATCATTCCGTTTGGGAAGAAATTTTTCTGGAAGTTTGAGATAAATGTCTCTCTGTCAAAGTGGTGTTTGGCGACTGGATTTAAATGTTGAGAACCACACACAGGGTTATAGGTCATTTTATAGAAGGTAAAAGATGCTGTAATCTTCACCGGCTCGGGAACACACAGTCTGGAAAAAGTCCTGAAAAATAACTGACATGACCAGTTCACACAGGATTAAAATCACAGAGAAGCTCTGGATATTATTACATTACACCTCATCCCCATATAAAACTAGTCCTGTCTGAATAGCCCTTTAGACAGTGTGTGCTATAGCGGACATTACAATGTGCTGTTTATCTGCTTTTATTTTGCTGTGCACATTACACACCTGGATTATAACTAGAAACACAAAACCATTATATTCACACATTATTGTGCAATCTCTGTCCTTTTTATTCCTTCATCATTAGGCATACACACTGTAAATCAGCAGCAGGAAAAAAGAAAACATTCACCATACATTATTTATTTAGATGATAGTTTGGCAAAAAAAAGAAAAAGCCATGTCCATAAATATTTGGACACTGAGTAAGTTTCTGTTATTATCTCTGTGATGCTCTGTGAGTAAACTTTCTCTCTGTGTCTTCATCAGAGTGGGTGGTGGGGTATAAAGTTGTACACAGGACAGTAGTATTAGAGGAGATAATCATCACTAATAACTGAATATGCCCATGTGCAACTAGAACCAGGGGTTGTGTTACCCGAGTCCTGCTCCTGCTACAGATCTCAATTACATAGCTGTTTCTTCTAAAGATAAGTGAGAAAACTTATATAAACATTAACATATTATAAAGTGACCATCGAGCCCTGAACATGTCCTGATTGTTACCAACACTAGCCAACTAGTTTATCAATATTGTGTTCAGCAGCAAATGTAACTTAAACACACTAGCTAACTAGCTAAAGAAATAATAATGTAAATAAAAGGCATATTTTAATCTGGAATATATCATTAATATACAGTTCAGATTCACTGTCACTCATGCATTTCAGTACCTAAACAATGTTCAAAGTGACAACGGAAATACTACTGTTCATTACCGGATATGACGACATGTGCAGAAAGTCATTGTATCTACCTGGAAGTAACAATGTAAATAAAATTAGTATTAACATTTAATATAAAGAATACATTAATGTTCATCTCACATCACAAAAGGACAAATTTTAATTTCATTACATCACTTGATGTGTAATAAAACTCTGTTAAATACATGGGTGTAAGAGACATTATACATGTGGAGGACATGTCTCTACCACATGACAAAATCTGAGTTTTGTCCCCCCACTTTTTCCTAATCTCAAATGTTATTTGTCATTACCAGCCTGTCCCCGAGGATTTCTGAGTTGGACAGTCTCCAAACTGATCCATTCCACAACTTTTAGAAACATAATGCAATGAAACAAACACTAACTTTTACTATAATAAGTGCAGAGTGATGACTGGGATTAGAAGTGTGTAAATCAAGCTTGTATCTAAATCAATGTTGTGTATGAGCACTAACACAGTCTACACAATTGGAGATAATTTTTGGTAGGGTTCTGCAGTGAGGAACATCACACACTTCTTCCAGAGGAAAACTGTAGCAGGGACATAGTTTCATGCACATTTTACTGTATTAATAAACATTTATTCCTTTTTGTTTCTGTAAGATGCAACACTACACCTCCAACAGCCAGAAGAGGGCAGCAGCGGTGTATAGTGAGAGTGGTGATTCGGAAAATCCTGCCAGGCAGGATACTTAAAGACAGCCTTTGATACAACTTTTTAGAGGGGTATTGGTACGGCATGTCAGGCCTTTATCTGAGGTATGGTTTAAATGGTAAACAGAAAAGATAAGAATTTAAAGAATAAGAAACGGGGCTGAAAAAAAAAGGCAGAGTAAAGAGAGCGGACATTCAAGAAAACTCAGTACCCAGAATTCTCCAGGCTGATTAACCTGGATTTCCTGCACCTGCCAGGCAGGATACATAAGAAGAGCTTTTAATAGAGTTTTGGTAGAGTGGTGATTGGTACAGTATGCCAGGTCTTTGTCGAAGATAAGGTTTATAGGGTGAAAAGAAAAGAAAAAGGAAGAGAACTAAAATTGAAAAGAAAAGCATAGGAAAGAAGGGACTAGAGAAAGTGCACCAATCACACCCTAATCCCTGCCCCTAACCTATATTTCACCAATATATAAACCCTGCTCGGCCGTTTATTTATAATCAAGCAGGAGTTTTCACTCTGCAGTTGGGTTCACACTGAACCGTATCGTAACAGTTACCATATCATTTGTGTGTGAGATTCTGATATGATTCTGACATTCTGACATGACCAGTTCACAGGGGATTAAAATCACAGAGAAGCTCTGGATATTATTACATTACGCCTCATCCCCATATAAAACTAGTCCTGTCTGAATAGTCCTTTATACAGTGTGTGCTATAGCGGACATTACAATGTGCTGTTTATCTGCTTTTACTTTGCTGTGCACGAGCAATAATTATCACCTTTTATTTTCTTCATCGCTTCCGGGTTTATTTACCGTGTCCTCGTGCTCGGATTGGTTCTTCGCGTGATGACGTAGTGAGGACTGATGATGATTGATGTGGTGGACAACCAATAGCAAGAACCTGAGAGTTTGTATAGCGGAGTGAAAGTGAAACTCACCAAACAAAATATACACTATCGAGTCGTGACGTCATTTTTATTTTTTCATAAATAAGTGACTATTATTTACTAATGATTCACTGCTTTAGCAACACTGCTAAAGTCTCTAACACAAGCTAATCCTGAACCATTAACATCACAGTGCAGGTGTAAGATAACTATATTAGACTGCACGGTAAGAAAAGTAAACAAATGACGCTAATAGTAAACACTGCAGTGCCCTAAATATTTAAATCTATTATACAACACATCGACTGATATATTTCAGGTTTAATAAAATATTACAGGGATTTTTTTTAATGAAATTTCTTAGGAAACTCTCCCATTTCTCCTTCATGGTCCTGGCTTCAGGTGGACAGGACTGTACCATCAGAGGAGAGAAAAGGGGGAGTGGAACCACATCTAAATAAATGTTACTCACAGTGAGAGTGTACACACCTTTAATAAAAATGTGTTTCTTTCTACACAAAATGAACGACAGCTGTTTTGACTCTACCAAAATACAGGTGTGTACAGACTGTTCTCAGTGTACATGAGCAGACTGAACGGTGATAAGATATATTTTAATCAGTTCTGTTTAAATCTGTTACAGTGTGGATAAGATCAGGATTAACATTATACTGCACTTACCACTAGAGGGAGTCAAAGGCATTTTAGTTTAGTTTTTCCATCACTGGCCTCTACATACTGATTTACTGTAGCCTTCCTGTCAGCTCCAACCAGTCCCTTAAAACAAACAAACCCTACAGGAATCCTACAGGAATATTATGCAGATATCCTACAGGATTTTCAGCTAATTTCCAGGAATTCTAAGAAAAAATAAATAAAAAAAAATAATGTATATATATATATATATATATATATATATATATATATATATATATATATATATATATATATATATATATATATTTATTTATTTATTTATTTATTTATTTTTTTATTATATCCTCCAGGAAATATGTCATGCACTCTCAGAAAGGATGTGTTAATATCCTACAGACTTTTTATGTTATTACTATTCCACTACTATTTCATTTTCTGTTAAATTATTCAATTAATGTGTTAAAAAAAAGAAAAAAAAAAACTACACAAGAGTGAGCAAAAAGTATTAAATTATCATCCAATCAAGTTGTGAACTGCGGTGATGATGTCATCATCCAAATCTTAACTCGCCTCAAAGTGAATGTTCGCTGATTTGACCCTTTGACTGTGCTCACAGAGTCTGAGTCCTTAGATGAGGAAATGAAATGACCACAGGTAAGTTATAATTCATCACCATTTAGTGTTAATACTGCTGAAAATGTCTGATTGAGTTTGTAATATTTAGGCAGGGAGTTCTCAAAAATGTATTCGTTGGAAAACAGTAACACAGAGATTGATGGTAAATGATCACTGAATCATTTGCACAACCAATTCATTAAAACACTGAGTCATTCATGACTAAAACATGTCTTATTATCCTAAAATGAGCATGCCTACACATCTACTAAAAGACTTCAGAAACTGTTTAAGCAGCGTGTTTTTCCCTCTCAAACCAGATCTAACATTTTTTATATTAATTTTGTAGAATATACGTGGCCATGGTGGCTTAGTGTTTAGTGCGTTTGCCTCGCACCTACAGGGTTGGGAGTTCAATTCCCACCAGGTTCTCTGGTTTCCTCCCCCTACTTCCAGCATGTCCCCAGCCTCGTCCCCCTGGATCGCCAGGCTCCCTGCAACCCTGTGTACGATAAGTGTTGCAGAAAATGGAAGGATAGATGTAGACTTCATAACCTGCATATTTTTTTTTTAATGTACATGAAATAGGAGGTCCTGCATTATAGTTTAAGTCTGCAGCCGGCCAGCAGTAATGATAAAATCCTGCAGGAGACAAGCAAACACTGTAGGGTTTATGTAAGGGGTATGGCCATCCTCTCTGTGTTAATGATAAGTGCAAAAAACTGTGCAGAAACCAACACTTCTCATTAGTCCTGTACTCACACAGAGCAGAGATCAGTTCACACATTTGGTTTATTTTCTATTTTAATGTGAAGAAGTGGAGGAGGTGTGAAAGTAGATGTGTGAAACTAATAAGAAACTTTTAACAGTTGATATGGTGGATAAATTTAACTCCAGCTCTAACTAGATCATTCACCTCCGAGCTCACTCATCATCAAGGCATTTATTTGTCTTTGTTTGTTTAATCTATAGTGCATGCATTTGTGTGTGTGTGTGTGTGTGTGTGTGTGTGTGTGTGTGTGTGTGTGTGTGTGTGTGTGTGTGTGTGTGTGTGTGTGTGTAAATCCCAGGAGATTTTAGAAATTTAGAGTTACTATTAAAGTTATGATTAATTTCTAATAAAGTGACAGTAGACCAATAACAATTATTCATTTTGCCTATTTACAGCAATGTTTATTGTTTAATGCAAATGATTTTAATACTAGTAAAGTGAAACATTGTTGGTTTTATAGTGCAAAACTTAAAACAGTCTTAATGTGAAAAATAAGGGAACAGGAGCTACAACATCTGTATCAACTAAAATGTAGAAGTGACATCTCTCTCTGTAAGAACACAGGAAGTTGAGACTTTAGCACACACCACTGCTCTGTCAGTCAGTCAGTCATTAGAGAGACAGGATGGAGTTCAGTCCACTCGCTGTGATGCTCTGTGAGTAAATGTTCTCTTGGTGTCTTCATTAGAGTGAGTGGTGGGGTATAAAGTTGTTCATCTGCAGTCTGAATGTCCTGAGTGATGAGTTTATTGTGTGATTAGTACATTGTGTGTACTTCAGCATGACTTCTCAGGTGAAACTGTGATCCATATCTGTTATGAGAAGGGTTTAGTTTGATGTGTAACTACTCTCAGTAACTATGATAGTTCAACAGGTAAGAGTACAAGTAGAGCAAGTTTAAAACACAGGGTTTAAATAATCTAATGAGTGTAAACAAGTCTGTATTGTTGGAATCTGTAGCTGATCTTCTGTGTCCTGCTGTCATCTGCTGCTCAGTGACAACCTCTGTGCACAGAAAGGTTTAACAGAACCATGTTAGTGATATCTAGACATACTGAGACAATGCTTAATAACCTTTATGAAGTTTTTTTCTTACTTTTATCACACACACACACGCATACACACACACACACACACGCATACACACACACACGCATACACACGCACATACACACGCACACACACATACGTGCGCATGCGCACACATTACATTTAGAGAGTAGAGGTGTAAGTGCAGAAAATGCTTTTTTTTATGAGTTGGTTAGGTGTTCAGGGAAGAGGTTGGTCTTTAGCTGTGTTTTGAAGATGGTGAGAGATTCTGTGGTCCGGATTGAGATCGGAAGTGTATTCCACCACTGAGGAACAGTTAGCGTGAATGTTCTGGAAAGGAACCTTGCGCCACGCTGAGTGGGAACTACTAAACGTCGGCCGGTATTCGATTGCAGATTGCGAGAGGGGTTGGACACACGCACACACAAACATACACACTGTACACACACACACACACACACACACACACACACACACACGACACTGTTAGAGGCCTGAGTTGGCTCTTGTGGTTTTACTTCCTTTTTTTAAATTCAGTGATGTAATCTCAGCAGTGTAAAAGTGGAGGAGGTGTGAGTTGTTTTACTAATACAGCCGTGCTCATAAATTTACACACCCCTTGCAGAATGGGCAAAATGTTAAAGAATAAAAAAAAAAAAAAAAACGAAGAGGGCTCATGAGCATTTAGGTTATTTATTTAGTACTGACCTGAATAAGCTACAGTGGGGGAAATAAGATTTTTTTTTTTTTAATAAACATTTTTTGCAGTAAATATATTTCCAATGAGGCTGTTCACATGAAATTTTCACCATACATCAGTATTAACTCAAGAAATCCACAAATATAAAGATTCACAACATTAAAGACCATAAATAAAGTTATGTGTAATGAAGTGGAATGACACAGTATTGAAGTATTAAACACACTAAGGAAAAGCAGTTCTCCAAGGCAAAGTAAGGCATGGAACCAGCCAGCTGGGTTAGTAAATTGATGGTCTATGAAAAGGCTTTTCGTTACCAAGGTGTCCCAAAAGATAGATCTCATGATGGGCAATAGCAAAGAACTCTCCCAAGACCTTCACAACCTTATTGTTGTGAAACATATTGATGGAATTGGATACAGACATATTTCAAAACTTCTGAATCTTCCAGTAAACACTATTGGGGCCATTATCTGCAAGTGGAAGCAACATCACTCCGTCATCAACCAGCCACACACGAGCTCCTCGCAATATTTCTGACCACGGAGTCAGAAGCATAGTCAGAAGAGTAGCCCAAGAGCCAAGCACCACTCGAAAAGAGCTCCAGAAAAACTTGGAGTCAGCAGGTATTATTGTCACAGAGAAAACAATAGGCAATTCACTCCACTGCTCATGCTCACCCCACAAGACTCCATTACTAAAAAAAAAGGAATGTCAAAGCTAATTTAAAGTTTGCTAAAAATCATTTAGACAAGACTATGAAATTCTGAGAGAGTGTAGTCTGGTCAGATGAGAGCAAAATTTAACGTTTTACTGTTATAATAAAATGGCAAAATGGCACACTTATATAGCGCTTTTACCCAAAGCGCTTTTCACTGTGTCTCATTCACCCATTCACACACCAATGGTAGCAGAGCTGCCATGCAAGGCACTATCTTGCCACTAAGAGCAAATTGGGGTTCAGTGTCTTGCCCAAGGACACTTCGGCATGTGGAGTCACCCACGCCAGGAATCAAACCACCAACCCTACAATTAGTGGACAAGCCACTCTACCACCTGCGCCACAGCCATTACATACCATGTTTGGAGAAGTAATGGCACTACACATCACCTTAAAACACTACACCTACTGGTGTCCATTGATTTCTTCATACAGGAAACGTCTTGAAGCTGTCATTACAAACAAAGGCTTCTCTACTAAGTATTAAACACATTTCAGCTAGCGTGTTCAATACTTTTTCCCCCGTGTCATTCCACTTTATTACATATTACTTCACGTATGGACTTTAATAATTGGATATCTTTATATTTGTGGACTCCTTGAGTTAATACCAAAGTCTGATGAAAATTTCATGTGAATAGCCTCATTGGAAATATATTTACTGAAAATAATGTTGATGCATTCAACACTTATTTCCTCAACTGTATAATAGCATTGTTTTGATAACGTTGTGCAATGTGACAACATTTATTTCCATCCAGAGCTGTTTCCACATCTTGTATTGAGGATGGGAGAGTCAAACGACTCCATAAAGTCTCTCCAGTACATCCCAAAGACTTTCAGTGGGGTTAAGGTCAGGATGCTGTCGTGGCCAATTCATGTGTGAAAATGATTCATCATGCTCCCTGAACCACTCTTTCACAACGAATCTTGGCATTGTCATCCTGGAATATACCTGTGCTGTCAAGGAATAAAAAAAATCATTATCGGATAACTTGGTCATTCAGTACATTGAGGTACTCAGATGACCATTTTATTTCTGCATAATGTTGCTGAGCCTTGACCTGGCCAAGTGAAGCAACCCCATATCATAACACTACCGTTCTGTATAAGATCTATTTGAAACCTCAACCTTCGTCACAATCACTGTTCCAGCACCTTCCAAATTCCAATTTAATCCCTTAATATACTCTATATAGGACACAGGTCCATGAAAGTGCACCGCACACACACACACACACACACACACACACAAACAAACACACACACTCTTTCACACTCATTCACACCTAGGGGAAATTTAGCATAGCCAATCTGATAGGAAGAAACTGGAGAAATCAGAGGAAACCCTCTGGGAGGAAATGTCTCTCTTCTGCATGTGTCTCAACCACAATGAACATTCTAGCATGTTAAAGACCTGGGTGAAAAGGTTTTGTGATTAGGACATGTGCAGAAAAAAGTGTGACAGTCCATTGGTTTTATATCCTACTGTTCAGATTAATGTTGTGCACCAAATTTCCAAATTGAGTCCAAATTTCAGTAATAATATCTGAGGAAACATATTTGTTTATTTACTGAAACACACACAGAACAGGATTGAGCTCATTGTTGTACTTTAGTTTTATACTTTACTTATTATTGAAACAGATCAACATATTGTATTTCTTTCAGATGGTTAGATTTATCCTATAATTTAATGTTTTGAGATCCGTGTGTCTAAAATGTGCTGTTTTCAATCACACACTGAATCTTTTCCATGTTTTCATCATGTTCTGTTTCTGTTCTCTTTTTAGTGCTGATTTCACTTATACCAGTGCCACATGCTCAAGGTGATTTATATATTTATATTTTCTCTATATTCTGTGTACATGTTTGATATTTCATTGGAGCTGAGAAGGTTGTGTTTGTACTGTACCATGCACGATTTGATAATTTGTTAAGATTTTTATCAATACCATTTTATTTAGCAGAAAGGAAGTCCCTTTAACCTTTACTCTGATATCAGTTTATGTCATGTTTAGTTTCACTTTGTGCTCTTGGTGCATTCACACGCTCTTTATTTACTTCACTTAAGATGTATAGTGTGACAAAATTAGAACAGAATGAGAATGTTCAGAAGGTTCACCTCTGTACACTTGGGGTTTATTGTATATATAATTGATTAACAGTAGAATGTTTTTACAGGGAGGCCTAAAGCTGTGGTGTCCATAAAGCCTGATACACATGTGTACAGAGGAGACAGAGTTACATTCAGATGTGACGTACAGGGAGGAGGATACTCTGAGTGGACATACAGCTGGTATTGGAATAATGAAAAACTCGACATGTTCTATATAGACATGTTTGATACAGACAGCACAATGCAGGAGATCAGTATCAGGTCTGTTAGTGACTCTGACAGTGGTGACTACACCTGCAGAGGACAGAGGAGTTACTCTCAGAGCTCAGAGATCAGTGATGCTGTTACTCTGACTGTATCAGGTGAGTCTGTTACAGTAACATCTGGATTTTATAGTTTTACATTTACAGTATAATTGTGGTAAGAACTGATGAACAATATGGAGAAAAACTGTGATGTGTGATAAACATTTAGGATGATGCGATAATGATATGTAATGCAATAAATTCAAGATTAACATCTGCTGTTACGTTACCAGGAGGGAGGCCGAGCACAGACAGATGGGTGAAGCGTGAAGCGCAAAGTCAGAGTAAACACGGGAATCTGAATCGTGAAGCGTAGTCGAAAGCTGAAGTTCAAAACCCTTGTAGAATCAACCTTTAGGTAGCGAGCGTGGTAACTGATAAGCGTGTGAGAGCTTTAGCGTTACTTCACGCCGCGTTGTTGTTGCTAGGGTCTTAAATAACCGTACAGGTGTTTGCACTCAGTATTCCAGCAAACATGAGCGGGGTGTGTACACGGTGGCCGCGAGTTCACCGTGGTGTAACTTCTGCAATTTATAACATTTTTCAGTTTAATTGTTTTCAGTGTTGTACCAAATTTCTACTCCCTGACATAATCTGACTCCATCCTGTACATACAAAGGAGGAATAATGATGATATGCACATGAAACTGAGATTTAAATTTTTTTTTTTAATGTAACATTACACATCAGTCCAAAGTCAAGTGTTTATAGTGTTTTAACTAGCTAAAAACAGTTTCATCATTAACACTTTTTTTTCAGTAGCCAAGTTTGTCACAATGTTTATTGTTCTATTTCACACTTTAGTGAAATAACAGAGATTAGCTCTTCTTTCCCCCAAACTTTCAATTCACTTGTGGTCCTTAATATGTTTTACATTTTAAACATTAATTCTAAATCCATTTGGTGCATTGTGGATGTGAGATCTGATGTAAAAATAGTTCAATTCAGACCTGTAGTTACACTCATCTAATGACTTAGTTTTGTATCCATACTGTATTTAGTAACCAGTTTATCTGCATTACACATTCATAAGATTGTTATTGTGTATAAAGTAAATGTACGGATTTATAATTGTGTATTTCCTGTGTAACAGAGAGACCAGGGGCAGTTCTGAGTGTATCTCCACAGAGCTGGCTGACTGAAGGAGACTCAGTGACGCTAAGCTGTGAGATTACAGACTTCTCTACAGACTGGAAATTCAGCTGGTACACAGTTGTTCCCTACAGACTCAATGAATTCATCAATGACTATAGAGCGGTGCCCCTCTCAGACAGCAGCAGAGAATCTGGAGACTCCTACACTATCAGTCCTGCTGCTCTTAAACACACAGGAGTTTATACGTGCACTGCAGAGTCAGGAGAACGAGCTTATCCCACACATTACAGCAACATACAGCCGCTATGGATCACTGGTGAGGAAAAATTACAACAATAGTGTAATGATGGAGTGTTGAATATAGTGTATGTGTAAATGAAATAGTTGAATAGCCCTAAGCACTGGTAGAGGATTATTCTCATTCAAATAGCACTGTTTAATTAAATGAGGTGTAAATGTATTCAATGTAAGTTATGTAATAAAAAACACAATCATAATAACACGTGAATTATAATGTTCTGTGTTTAAGGTGAATCTCCTCCAGTCTCTCTGATCATCAATCCCAGCAGAACTCAACACTTTACTAAAGACTCTCTCTCACTGAGCTGTGAGGACCAGAGTAAATCTACTAGATGGAGAGTGAGTCAATACACACACAGTCAGGGAATGTTAGATTGTTCACGGTGGGGATCAGTTACAGAATCTACATGTGAAATCAGCTTCCTCTCCACATCCTACACTGGAGTTTACTGGTGTGAGTCTGAATCTGGAGAAAACAGTAATCCTGTCAACATCACAGTGCATGGTGAGTCTTCATGTAGTGTGTTTATTGTTAAAGGAAAAGAGAAATGTTTCATTACAGAATATTCAGAACTCTGAGTTTCCAACTGGGAGAACTGTTCAACAAGACACACTGAACTGGTTTATCTCAGTAATGTTTTGAAAGTTCTGAATGTTGTCATTTTAATATTACCTGAAGACAGCAAAAGAACATCACTGTGGAGCTTCTCTCATGAGCTGAATCAGCTACAGTAGAGCAGGTAAAACATTGAATGTGGCTGTAATGTGACTCTACACAACTCTAGTTTTACACTCCTGAAGAGTTTTCATCCAATTCAACACCACAAACACAATAACACTAATGAGTTTTACACTGAAATTATTATGATACGTGACCATGGTGTAGATGGAGGCAGGCGTAGGCACAGATCTGGACACGGGCGTAGGCACAGATCAATGCTTTATTTACACGCTTTGAAGACACAGGGCACACTCTTCATTCAAAGCACAGAATGCAAAGCATAACGTTAACTCAAAGTACTTCCGGATTTAACTACAACTGAAACACATACATACATAATCATGAGCGACGCGCTCGGGAAACACAGGTCCATAAATAGAGCAGGTGATCAGCCTAACCGCCGACACCTGCAGAGAGTCCGCGGCCTCACTGCGCTTGCTTGTGCTCGACTCAACTGCGCCACAGCGGCCCCCAGTGTCCGTGTTGTCACAGTACCCCCCTCCAAAAGGGTGCTCCTCCGGAGTACCCAAAACCCCCCTCCTACCGGGGGTCCTGGACCCCTGAAAAGACTGTCTTTTGCAGACTCCGGAAGAGAGGCTGTCCTTCCCGCTGGGCTGAAAACAGACACGCCGTCCCTGTCGGCTCGGGAACGTGGGATGCTCTCAGCGGGGCTGGTGGATGGAGGCACAGCATCCTCCCCACAGCATCAACACCCTCTCCGTAGTCCTCAGGGTGCAGCCCCGCTGTCGCCCTAGCCCCCCCCCAAAAAAAGTTTCAGGGTTGACCTCCCCGGCTGGGTAGGCTGGGCTCTCAGGGACTCTGGACGCTGCTTTCAACCTTGAGGCTCTTCTGTTCAACTCAGAGGATTCACTTCCATTCGACTCTGAGGATTCACCTCTCAACTTGGAGGATTCACCTCTCAACTCGGAGGATTCACCTCTCAACTCGGAGGATTCACCTCGCTCGCCAAACGCGGGAGGCTGTGCGGGCTCGCCGAACGCGGGAGGCTGTGCCTGAACTTACACTTCACGGGACTGAGTCTGGATCCGAGGTTGTGCATCGTGTAACAGGGCTTGGAACTGCGTTTGCGCATCACGGAACTGAGCTTGGGTTTGCGCGTGGCTGTCACTGACAGGAGGCTTCAGCTTGACTGCTTTCTTTAACTGCTGTATACGGTCCCTCAGTTTTCTCTTCTGCCATCCCAGCTGCTGTCGTACCGTTGCATGCTGTAAAGCCATGTGACGCTCATACTCTAGCTCCGTGTTCAACCTGTCCACGAGTGTGTCTGTGTTCGCCACTCGATCCATCACGAGCTCAAAGTCCTTCTGTTTACTTGCAAGTCCGTCTGTCAGTTGGGACATGCACACCTGCAGCTCTCGTTTCTCTTCTTGGAGGGATGCTATCAGGGAGTGACCCCTGGTTACCTCCTCATGTAGGGTGTCTCTGTCCTACAGTACCTGCTTCAGATGGTGATCAGCTGCAGACAGATCCCTCATCAGTTGTTCCCTTTCGGCTGCCAGACCTTTGACTGTGCGTTCTTTCCCATTGGCGCTGCTCGACGTTGCATCTCTCGCCCCTCGGAGTTTCTCCATCTCACGCATCTGGACCCCGAGCTGAGTCTCGGCCTGTTTTAGCTGTCCATGTGTTTGGGCATGAGCTTCTACCTTGAGGATGAATTGTGCTTCTTGCTCAGAAAGTTCCATCTCCAGCTTTTTCTGTGCTGCTTCCGCTTGTGCTCTTAATTTTCCTTCATCCTTGAGCTCCGCCTCCATCTTACACACTTGGTACAACTTTTCATCCTTTTCAGCCGTTATCACTTGTAGGGAGTGGAGCCGCTTCTCCGCGCTTTTTTGTCTCTCTCTCTCTCTCTCCTCCTTCAGTTGCTCCCTCAGCTGTTTGTGTTCATCGTCTAGCTGACACAGCTGGGAATTGGCAACTTGTTTACGGAGTGTCTCCTCGTGCAGTGACACTTGTGTTTTCTGCAGCTGTGTTTCGGCTTCAGACAGAAGGTGGCACAAATTCTCCAGTTCTAGCTGCATCTTGCTCATTTTGTCAGTCCTTTCCTTTTTCTGCTTGCCAGCATCCTTTTTCCCTGGCGTGGCAGTGACTGGACTCGGAGGCATGGCTGTGACCCGAGTCTTTACGCGAGCTGGAGATATTGCAGGGACTGTAGACGTGACGAGGAAGGGAGATGTGATGAGGACTGGAGATGTGACAGGGCTCGGAGAGGTGATAGGGTATTGAGACTCAGCCGGCTGTGCTGTGGTGTGAGTGTTTACCTCCCTTTGTTGTCTCACATGCGTGTAGTGCTTGTGGAAAAGAGGTCCAGCATCAGTACATTTACATTTATTCACTTGGCAGAAGCTTTTATCCAAAGCGACTTACAAATAAGCGATATATCAAGCAGGGAACAATACAAGTAGTGCTACAAGATCCATTAATTGAATACCAGAGGAAGCAAAGTGCACAGAGTAGAGGTGTAAGTGCGTTGTGTGTGGGTTTTTTTTTTTTTGTTTTAGCTTTTTTTTTTTTTTTTTTTTGTTTTTTTTTGAAGATAGTGAGAGATTCTGCAGTCCGGATTGAGATCAGAAGTGCATTCCACCACTGGGGAACGGTAAGCGTGAAGGTTATGGAAAGGGACCTTACGCCACGCTGAGTGGGAACTACTAAACGTCGGTCGCTAGTCGATCGCAGATTGCGAGAGGGAATGTATGCCTTCAGGAGAGAGTTGAGGTAGGAGGGTGCTGTTCCTGACAAGGTCTTGTAGGTGAGCATCAAGGCCTTGAACTTGATGCAGGCAGCTACAGGAAGCCAGTGGAGGGAGATAAATAGGGGTGTGACATGGGTTGTCTTGGGCTGGTTGAAGACAAGGCGCGCTGCAGCATTCTGAATCATCTGAAGGGGTTTGATGGAGCTGGCTGGGAGGCCTGAAAGCAGTGAGTTGCAGTAGTCCAGTTTAGAGATGACAAGGGCCTGGACTAGTATCTGTGTAGCCTGTTTGGTGAGGTATGGTCGGATTTTCTTGATGTTGTACAGGATGAACCTACAGGACCTCTCAGTTGCTGAGATGTGGTCTGTAAAGGTCAAGCCATCATCAAGAATCACCCCAAGGTTTCTGGCCGTCTTGGTTGGCATGAGTGTAAGTGAACTGAGCTGTACAGTGAAGTTCTGGTTGATTGAGGGATAGGCTGGGATGACGAGAAGCTCAGATTTTCCCAGGTTAAGCTGAAGATGGTGCTCCTTCATCCAGACCGAGATGTCTGACAGGCAAGAAGAGATGCCTGCAGAGACAGATGGGTCGTCAGGCTGGAAGGACAAATAGAGCTGTGTGTCATCAGCATAGCAGTGATAGGAAAAGCCATGAGACTCAATCACCTGCCCTAGAGATGTAGTGTAGATAGAAAAGAGGAGTGCACCCAGAACTGACCCCTGTGGAATGCCAGTTGTGAGTTGCTGAGTTTCAGAAATACTTCCGCTCCATGATACCTTGAAGGATCTGTCCTAGGATTACACCCAACCTAGAACCGTTCCAGTGATGCCCGTATTTAACTAAAACTAAAACACATATACATACATAATCATGAGCGACGCGCTCGAGAAACACAGGTCCATAAATAGAGCAGGTGATCAGCCTAACCGCCGACACCTGCTGAGAGTCCGCGGCCATGCCGCGCTTGCTCGTGCCCGACTCAACTGTGCCACAGTGGCCCCCAGTGGCCGTGTTGTCACAGAAATCGAGTAGTGTTGATCAGAGTTTGTTCAAATAACTGCAGTCTCTGTAACTTTCAGTCAGTATTGTCTGTATATTATATTGCAGATAAATTAGTTTATTATAGAATTACACCTTAAACTAGGGATAACTTGTCAGTGTCTGGATAAAGAAGTATTCACGTTGTAATCCTTTTTGCTGTACATGTGATTTCTGTGTTCTAGATGGTGATGTGATCCTGGAGAGTCCTGTCCATCCTGTGACTGAGGGACATCCTCTGACTCTATGCTGTTTATATCGCTACACAAAGTCTTCAAACCTCCGAGCTGATTTCTATAAAGATGGATCAGTTCTCCAGACACAGACTACAGGAGAGATGATCATCTATAATGTCTCAAAGTCAGATGAAGGTTTCTACCACTGTAAACATCCAGAGAGAGGAGAGTCACCGAAAAGCTGGGTCTCAGTCAGAGGTGAGAAATCATTTCAATATTCATTTAAATACAACTGTGACTGAATGTGTTGAACTCAGTATATTTACTTAATATGATCTCTAGTGCCAGTTTATGTAAGTCTGTGTAAAATTTGCAGTGTGTTCACATGCTGTTGTGTGTCTGTGTGTACTTGTGTAAATGTATTTATTTTTACTGCAGTTTGAGTAAAACATACAAACAGTCCATCATGAATAAAGTGTTATTATAATGATTATTTTATTCATCGTCAGGTCCATCAGGTGTAGAAGCTCCATTCTCAGTGCTCATTGTGACCAGTAGTGTAGTGCCAACCTCTCTGCTGGTGACCATCATTCTGCTGGTGAAATGTTACAGAGCTCTAGGTAAGAACTCTTTCAGTACATTTCACATAATGAACAAACTAACTTTAATTATTGCCAGAAAAAAGGGTGAATTTACACGTGACAGACGCTTCAATCAGTGTGACAAAGTATCTAAAAAAATTACAAATAACTCCAGAGTTTTCGAAAATACATATGTAGGGAAGATGTGAAATGTTTCTCCGAGCCTTGTGGGGGAGCTGTGTTCTGTGAGATTCATTGTGTGAGTGAACCCTTCTTTACATGGGTGGAGCTGTTGTTGCGTCAGTTCTGTTTTCTTGTGGAAAGGTAAGGAGGGTTGTGTTTGTTTTCTAGTAAATCTATTTAATTTCTTACATTTATTTTGGCCATCCATGTTATTTCAAGAAATATATTGATGTTAAAGGTGTTAACTAACATATGTGCAGTTATTTTCGATGGATGGTTTATTATTTCATGTGTTGTAAATCACATGTGGTGGGATGTATTTATTGGTAATTAACAGTTCTGTTTTCTTGTGGAAAGTTCTTTTATGTGCATGAGCCTGAATAAAGCAAAGCTTCACTACTGTGACAGCCACAATCTCGGTGTCCTCCTCATTCATCCACCACACAAACACAACGCAGAGACATTTCTGGTGGAGCACACCGACAAAGAGGGTTACACATATCTTGTCACATTTACGTTTAAAACACATTGTAACTTACATAACAAATATATTGTAGCTAATATGATGGATATAATTATTCATGCAGGAATTAATGACAATAATAATAATACACAAGGGTTTAAAAGGAAAAAGTTGCATTTAATAGAGCAATAGGACACTGTTACGGAATGAAGTGGAATCGGATGCAGATCAGAACTCTATTCAAAGCAGGACGCAAACTCAAAGCAAACGGAGTATAGAGCATATCCTTCTTGGCATAAACTATAGTGCTACAAACAAACAGATTTCTCTCCTACTACTAACCGATAAACATGTAAATAATAATGAGCGCCGTGTTCTGAAAACCCGGCGTTTAAATAGCCAACATCATTGGACCTAACACACAAAACACCTGTGCTAGATTACGGTGGTTAAGCTAACCCTTAATACGGAAGTGCGCACCCAACCCAAAGTCCTTTCAAATGGAGCGCCACAGCGGCCTCTGGCGGCCGTGGCGTGACAAACACTAATAAAGTGTTTGTAATAATTGATAAAGAATCTCTGAAAAATCTCTTATTTTCTAACACAGCTTCACACCTGAAGCTCTGTCACGTGTCACTTCACTGTCATTCATAAGCATTAAAACAAACACCCTTTAAACTGTTTAGGACGATATCAAACAGCTCACACTGATGAAGAGAGAATTGAGAATGCAGTCACAGAGGCGTGAGCAAAGTTCATCTATAAAAAGAGGATGCATTTACTGTCAAATAATTTCATCATTTCTTGTTCTTTAATGCTTTGTGTGATTTTTAAATAATACTGATTTGTCATTTTAATGCCATGCTGTTATTTGCTCAGCATCTTATAGACACCTTCATTGTTCTGACTGGATTTGTTTAGCTAAAGCCTGCAAACCTCCTCATGAGGTGAACGTTACCATGTGTGTATCTCCAATAAAGCTTACATGCTGCTAATGCAATACAGAGTAAAAAATTAACAAATACTCTTATAAAAATATTAATCAAGGGGAAATATTGATGCAGAGAGTGTATATGGCTTAAATTGTGTTATTTCAGAATGAAAATGTGCAGTGTAATGTTTTCCAGTGTAGGTTGTATTTTCTGTAAGCTGACTACAGTCAGAGCGGTTGGTGAAAAGCCCAGTGTTACTGGAGTTAAAGTAAGTTAAGCTTTATATGGACGCGATATAAAAACAAGTTCATTGACTGTTATCTGAAACATGGTGGGGAACTAATATTGTGTTTTGTGTCTTCTCAGTATTAGTTCTACCACTACTGTATTTGTACTGCTGTGTTTTCTTCTATTTCTTTGTGAGATTAGCTCTAGTTGGATTACGAGGAGTAGATCTTACAATCTCAGTTACACACTGTTGTTAGTTTTGTTCGACTTTTCAGCTGTGTGAACTTTAATTGTAGTTGTGTGAGGAGATTTGTGGATGAAATGATTTGATCAATTCAATAAATGCATCATTATCAGTTCCCTGAATTATTTAACCTGGTAGCAATAATGTATCATATGAAGTACGAGTAATACACTGAGAGAACTCTTGTACCTTTGTCAATATCAGCATTTTTACCATTTTATATTTTTATACAATGATGTACTTTTCATTGTCTTATATTGTCTCTTGTCTCCTGCAGTAAGATTGTAATTAAGTAAGATTAATAAAGTGTTCTTAAAAGCAGAAAATGGATCCTGCAGAATTATTCAGTGTAAGTAGAGGATGTCAGTGCAGTAAAGTTCAGGAGTAAATGAGGAATCAAACAGAAATGATATTACTCTTACTGCGTGTCTACACACTGGTACACTGATGTACAGGACTAACATAACACTGAAAATGTCCAAAACACAACACAGGACATTAACATTACAGCAGTGGGAGTGATTCAGACAATCAAAAGCTACTTACTTCTTCATAAGTGAATCTCTACCCAGTCCTGCAGAGGAATTAAACAGTCAGGATTAGAGGTGTATAAATCGGCTGTGGTCGCAGTTGGTAGAGCGGGTTGTCCACTAATCGTAGGGTTGGCGGTTCGATTCCTGGTGACTCCACATGCCGAAGTGTCCTTGGGCAAGACACTGAACCCCAAGTTGCTCCCGATGGCAAGTTAGTGCCTTGCATGGCAGCTCTGCTAAGCGCTGTAAAGCGCTTTGGATAAAAGCGCTATATAAGTGCATATTTACCATTTACCAAATCAAGCTTGTATCTAAATCAATGTTGTATATAAGCACTAACACAGTCTACAGAATTGGGGATATTTTTTGGTAGGTTTCTGCAGTGAGGAACATCACACACTTCTTCCAGGGGAAAACCGTGGCAGGAAAATAGTTCCGTGCATATTTTACTGTATTAATAAACATTTATTCCATTTTATTACTGTAAGATGCCACGCTACACCTCCAACAGCCAGAAGAGGGCATCAGCGGTGTTTAGCGAGAGCAGTGATTCAGGAAAACTCAGTTAATAACAAATGGGTACTCCGGTTTCCTCCCCCAGTCCAAAGACATGGTTGGTTGATTGGTGTGTCTGAATTGTCCATAGTGTATGAATGGGTGTGAGTGTGTATGTGATTGTGCCCTGCGATGGACTGGCACCCTGTCCAGGGTGTACCCTGCCTTGTGCCCGATGCCTCCTGGGATAGGCCTCCAGGTTTCCTGCGACCCTGAAGAAGGAATAAGCGGTTGAAGATGGATGGATGGATGAATGGTTTAAACGGTGAAAATAAAAAATAAAATAAGAGCTGAAGAAGGAGAGAGTGGACATTAAGGAAAACTATATATATATTTTTTAATTACGCTAGCCAGGCAGTATATTTAAGGACAGCCTTTAATACAATTTTGGGAGAGGGGAGACTGGTACGGTATGTCAGGTCTTTTTCTACGGTAAGGTTTAAAGGGTAAAAAGAAAAGAAAGAGGAAGATAAGAAAAATAAACTCTGTCGTTTATTTATAATCAAGCAGGAGTTTTCACTCTGCAGTTGGGTTCACACTGAACCGTATCGTAACAGTTACCATATCATATGTGTGTGAGATTTTAAAACTCAGGCTGTTAGATGTCATTAGCTTGTTTTATGAAGGCAACAGAAGTGATATTCAGTGAGAAAACTTGCTCTGGGCTTAACTAAAGCTGGACATGCTCCACTGCACAAACATTTATCATGTCAGCAGTCACAAAAATAATTCAGTAACAGCATCATACTGACAGTTACAGTGTTGGATATTACAACATCATGGCACAGACGAAGCAAAAGAAAAGTCGCAGCTGGACCATAGCTGAAACTTTATGTTTAGGTTCAGTTTGGTGAGAACGACGTTATCACACACTGTGTGAACAAATTGTACATAATCATTATGGTAAATGGCACACTTGTATAGCACTTTTATCCAAAGCTTTACACTGTGTCTCATTCACCCATTCACACCAATGGTAGCAGAGCTGCCATGCAAGGCAGTAACTTGCCATCAGGAGTCCTTGGGGTTCAGTGTCTTGCCCAAGGACACTTCGGCATATGGAGTCATCCGGGCCAGGAATCGAACCGCCAACCCTACAATTAGTGGACAGCCCGCTCAACCTGCGCCACAGCTGCAATTATGTTTGGGAAGAAATTTTTCCTGGAAGTTTGAGATAAATGTCTGTCAAAGTGATGTTTGGCGACTGGATTTAAATGTCGATAGCCACGCATGGGTTTCCGACATGATCAGTTCACACAGGATTAAAATCACAAAGAAGCTGTGGATATTATTACGTTATGCCACCTCCCCATATATAAACTAGTCCTGTCTGAATAGCCCATTAGACAGTGTGTGCTATAGCGGACATTACAATGTGCTTTTTATGTGCTTTTGCTTTGCTGTGCACATTCAGTCAGTCAGTCAAAGGCCCTAGACTCGACTCTGAGCCATGGCGACTTGATGGATGAACAATCTGTAGGAAGATCAATCATGTGCCAGTTGTATAAGTTGGGCCAAAGTCTTCTCTGTTGTTGTCCATTGTTCCTCTTCTTCTTGTTCCTTCTCTTCTTGTTATTTCTCATTACTTGCCGGTCTACAAGGATTTCTGAGTTGAAAAGTCTCCAAATTAATCCATTCCACAATTTTTAGAAACATATTTATTTATTTTAAAACGAACTTTGGGTATAATAAGTGCAGGGGTCAGACTCCACTGTCTAGGGCTCTCTGAACTGTTTGCCTGTTGCCAAACTTGATTAGAGCAATCCATCTGTCACTGCAAGATAACAAACAAAAACCTTGTATAGGTTTTCAGAGTGGTGTGTTCTCTTACACAACGAAAGTGCGTCATTAGGAGATGACTAATGAGGTGAAGGCAGGTACGACAGAGCATAAAGACGCTCTTGAGCACATTAGCGTATAGATGAAAGATTTACCACTTCGTATTTGTGGAAGGATATCATAGCAATTTCAACCCATGACATTACAATTTAGTTGTCAGAGTAATTATTTATCCCATCAAGCTGTCAAACATGCATAAGTTTGCACGCTAGTTAGCACACCAAAAATATGTGAATTTGCCATTGCTACCTGTTCATAAACGATTTAATGGTAACAACAGTCAAAATGTTCACAGAGGGATGAGCATCCTACAATATTTTAAGAGGTAGAGGACAGAGTAGAATGAACAGCAGGTCATAGGATTAGACAAGACTGAGGAGGACGAGCTTATAAGATGTATGGAAAGGTACTAGTTGGCCAGCTAGTTCATGTCACACCGTGTTGGATGTTTGGGACGGGGGTGGCATCACGTGAGTATCACTTCTATTGTTTGGGAGTCTGAGACTTTTTAAGATTTCTGTCGTGATTTTGGAAAACGGCACCATGGTAGGACAGTGCTGTTGCATTATCTGCCACAGTAGGTCACACCGTCATCCAGCAAGAAAACTGGACAATGGAGTGTTTTTTCTGTAGCAAAATATCCTCCAACTCATACTCATAGCTTCAACTCACCAACAGAAACAGCAATCCTCACAGGATGGACCCCACGTCTCAAAATGTACTGTGGCTAGCTACATTAACTAGCAGCTGTTCTTAATGATTATAGTAGCTAACCACTAGTTAGGGATGATGTGTGAAAATGAAGCATGAGAAAGGTTTCAGAGTACGTTTTTGGTTCAGTATTAATTGTGAATAGTGCACGTATTTACAGGTGAGAATACAAAAACAGGTCAACAGGTATTTATAAGAAAGCGGGGAGAAACAATAATGCAGAGATTATTTACATGTTACAGGATCAGAACTCAGGAGAGAGGGACAGTGAGCAGTGCTAAATCAAAGAAATCAGCAAAACCAAACCCATCACTGTCTGCCAATACCCACAGTTCTTACCTGACTAACGCCCTAAAAATAAACACAACACACCAACAATCTACCTAACTAATCTATCTAATCTAACTAACTAATCTACCTAACCTCCTCTAGCTATATCATCAGAAATACAAAGGATACACACACTCCTTACCTAGTGTGTATATACAATTTCAAACTCTATGTGATGCACCATGCATGTCACGTGACGTACTTCCCTATCCACTCCTCGCTGGTCTGCTGGGTTTACAATGGCCGAACTGTACAGACTAAACAAAAGTTCTCTAACTCTGAACACACTTAAGGAATGATTCTCGAATTGCTAGTCTGACGGAGTCTATTAACTGAACGAACATTAACTGGAGAAAAAAACGCGCAATTATTATCACAGTGTTCACCATTTATTTTCTACATCGCTTCCGGGTATATTTAGGGTGTTCTCGTGCTCAGATTGGTTCTTCGCGTGATGACGTAGTGAGGACTGATGATGATTGATGTGGTGGACAACCAATAGAATGAACCTGAGAGTTTGTATAGCGGAGTGAAAGTGAAACTCACCAAAAAGATATACACTATCGAGTCTTAAGGTCATTTTATTTTTTCATAAATCAACGCGATTGGTCAGACTTTACATGTGTCTTTGTTTTACAAATGTTTAACCAATGAAAGTCATTAGAAATGAGCATTTAAGTGTTTAAATTATTATTATTATTTTTTCAATCTTATCGGAGGAGCATGCCGTCCCAGCCCCAGAAACGTACGCAATGTGGCGTCTGCAGGTTCCCTCTCATTCTCAATCGGACTTTTGAACTGCCATTCTGCTGTCAATAAGGAAGATTTCATTCCTGCATTTGCAACGCACTCCAACCTCAGTGTGCTGGCTCTGACTGAGACCTGGATCCATGCTGAGAACACTGCCACATCCGCTGCACTGGCCTCCAACTTCAACTTCTTCCATACCTCATGCCCCAACAGACGAGGGGGTGGTACAGGTTTGCTTCTCACGAAAATATGGAAATTTTACCACAATGGAAAGTTTACCGTCCTACAGGTCAACTGGGGAAGTTCATCGATGAATCTGACATGCTACTGTCCATCCCAGATGATGGAACTCCTCTTCTGGTCCTTGGTGATTTCAACATTCATCTAGACAAGCCACATGCAGCTGACCTCATCCTCACACATAATTGCACCACACATAATCTTCTCATTACTCCTCTCCACATCTCTGACCATTTCTTTATGCAGTTCTCTATTTCTCTCCACTCACCCCCTTCACTGTCTCCTCCCTCTATCTCTTATCGTCACAATCTTTGCTCCCTTTCCCCCTCACATTTCTCCTCCGTTGTCACAACCTTACTTCCCTCACTAGCCACCTTTCCTCATGTAGCAATGTGGCTCATTTAGCTCGATTAAGACCAACTATGCCACCCCGAATAAATGGGGAAAAATAATCCAAATAAGGACACGCAAGTACGTTCCACTTAAAGCAGGCAAGAGGCATGGGTTTCCATACAAAAGCACATTTTATTTTAAGATTAAAAGAACTGGCTGGTAACTATATAAAAAGAAGAACAGCCAACACAATCAAGCATTTTGTTGAATAAAACAGTCACAAAAGAATTTAACAAATGATCCTAGGAGGACTGAGGCTTCCTGTATGAAGGGCAGGCTAGTACAGAAGCACCAGCTTTACAAAAGGGAAAAGCACGACACTAATCAGAATAATACCCAGCACAGCAATAATAACGACCCTTAATGAAGTACAGCCCAAGGCACAGAAAAGGACCTCCTTCAGCCTCAGGAAGCACTCAGCTCCTACAAGGAGAAAATAAAATAAAATGACACAAAATCAATTATAATCTGCTTGAAGCAGGCAAACAAACAAACAAAAAAAATCTTACTGTCATGGAAATAGAACCTTGAGCTCAAACTGAGTACAGATAGCAAGTTTATCAAGACTGACCAAAACCATTACTACTACATAACAGTATCAGCATAACTGACAAAAAGTTGAATTAAAGAAAAACTGATCTCAATGACAGTAACCAACACAAAACATAATGACAGAACAAAATAAAACCAAATCAGAATATGAAATAACAAAAAGCAGCAAAACCAAACAAAACAAAGCAGAGCCAAACAAAAAGCAACAACTCACAACTGGTGTTCCACAGGGGTCAGTTCTGGGTCCACTCCTCTTTTCTATCTACACTACATCTCTAGGGCATGTGATTGAGTCTCATGGCTTCTCATATCATTGCAATGCTGATGACACCCAACTCTATTTGTTCTTCCAACCTGATGATCCATCCGTCTCTGCACGCATTTCTGCCTGCCTGTTGGACATCTCGGTCTGGATGAGGGAACAGCATCTTAAGCTTAGCCTGGCAAAATCTGAGCTTCTCGTCATCCCAGCCTGTCATGCCATCAACCACAACCTCACTGTACAGCTCAGCTCACTCACACTCATGCCAACCAGGATGGCCAGGAACCTTGGGGTGATTCTTGATGACAGTTTAACCTTTACAGACCATATCTCAGCAACTGCAAGGTCCTGTAGGTTCATCCTGTACAACATCAAGAAAATCCGACCCTAGCTCACCGAATAGGTTAGAAAGATCCTAGTCAAGGTTCTTGTTATCTCTAAACTGGACTACTGCAACTCACTGCTTTCAGGCCTCCCAGCCAGCTCCATCAAACCCCTTCAGATGATTCAGAATGCATCGTCTTCAACCAGCCCAGGAGAACCCATGTCACACCCCTCTTCATCTCCCTCCACTGGCTTCCTGTAGCTGCACACATCAAATTCAAGGCCTTGATGTTCACCTACAAGACCTTGATAGGAACAGCACCCTCCTACCTCAACTCTCTCCTGAAGGCCTACGTTCCCTCTCGCAATCTGTGATTGATTAGTGACCAAAGTTTAGTAGTTCCCACTCAGTGTGGTGTAAGTTCCCTTTCCAGAACCTTCATGCTAACTGTTCCTCAGTGGTGGAATGAACTTCCAATCTCAATCTGGACCACATAATCTCTCTCCATCTTCAAAAAACACGGAAAGACCTGCCTCTTCCGTGAACACCTAACCAACCAATTAAAATAAAAAATACATTGCATTTACACCTCTACTAGTTGCTTCTTCTGGAACTCAATTAATGAATCTTGTATGGTAGCACTACTTGTATTGTTCTCTGCTTGATATATCGCTTTGCTTGTATTTTTCTCATTTGTAAGTCGCTTTGGATAAAAGCGTCTGCTAAGTGAATAAAAGTAAATGTAAGTGTAGTATTTATTGATTCACTGCATTAACAACACTGCTAAAGTCTCTAACACAAGCTAATACTGAACCGTTAACATCACAGTGCAGGTGTAAGATAACTACATTAGACTGCACAGCAAGAAAAGTAAACAAATGATGCTATTAGTTAAAACTGCAGTGCTCTCAATATTTAAAACAAGTATTCAACAAATTGACTGATATATTTCCGATTTTTATAAAATAATACAGGGATTTTTTTTAGGAAATTTCTTAGGAAACTCTCACATTTCTCCTTCACGGTCCTGGCTTCAGGTGGACAGGTCTGTACCATCAGAGGAGAGAAAAGGGGGAGTGGAACCACATCTAAATAAATGTTACTCACAGTGAGAGTGTACACACCTTTAATAAAAATGTGTTTCCTTCTACACAAAATGATCGACTGCTGCTTTGACTCTACCAAAATACAGGTGTGTACAGACTGTTCTCAGTGTACATGAGCAGACTGACCAGTGATGAGATATATTTTAATCAGTTCTGTTTAAATCTGTTACAGCGTGGATAAGGTCAGGATTAACATTATACTGAAGTTACCACTAGAGGGAGTCAAAGGCATTTTAGTTTCACTTTTCAATCACTGGCCTCCACATGTTGAGTTACTTCCTGTAGCCTTCCTCTCAGCTTATTTCTCTCCAAAACATGGAATGTTTCATCACACAACCTGCGTTCATTTAACGACCAAACAACTGGTAGTGCCTACTCAGTGATGCATGAAGTCTTTTTCCAGCACCTTCAACCTGACTGTCCCTCAGTGGTGAAAGTAACTTCCAACCTCAATCCTGACAGCAGAATCTGTCATTATTTTCAAAGCCCAGCTAAAGACCCATCTCTTCCATGAACACTTAACAACCGACTCCCTTCCCCCCGCCCCCTCAATACAACAATCTTTTACTTCTATTGACCTCCATTTTGATATTCTACTTTGCTTGTATTTCCTCATTTATAAGTTGCTTTGGATAAAAGTGTCTACAAAATAAATAAAATGTAAATGTTAAACAGTCTAAGTGTGGAACATAAGGGAACAGGAGCTATGAAATCTGTCTCAACTAAAATTGAAAGATTATATATTTACATCCCATCTCTCTCACTCTTGCTCTCTCTCTCTATCTCTCTCTCTATCTCTCTGTATGTGTGTGTGTGTGTGTGTGTGTGTGTCTGAACACAGGAAGCTTAGGGACTGTATATATATATTCAATTCAATTCAATTTTATTTGTATAGCGCTTTTTACAATAGACATTGTCTCAAAGCAGCTTTACAGAACTATTAACATGGTATACAGATATTAAATGTGTGAATTTATCCCAACAGAGCAAGTCACTGAGTGGCGACAGTGGCATGGAAAAACTCCCTAGGATGTTTAAAGGAAGAAACCTTGAGAGGAACCCGACTCAGAAGGGAACCCATTCTCATCTGGGTAACAACAGATAGTGTGAAAAAGTTCATTATGCATGTACATGAAGTATGTATGGTCTTAGGAGCAGCCGTAGTCCCAGCAGTCTGGAATTGGAGAAGATTTGAGCTCCATCCAGAGGCAGAAAATATCTGGATCTCTAGTATCTCCATAAATTTGTGTGTGGCTCAGCAAAAGTAGAGAGGGAGAAAAAAGATTATTAGGACTGCGAAGTAGTAAAACAGAATCTAGTCAGGGTAGGCTTGAGTAAACAAATACGTTTTAAGCCTAGACATAAACACTGAGACTGTGTCTGAGTCCCGAACACTAATAGGAAGACTGTTCCATAACTGTGGGGCTGTTCCATAACTGTTCCATAACCTGCTGTTCCATACTGTTCCATAACTGTTCCATAACCTGCTGTAGCGTTCACTATTTGAGGTACCATCAAATAGCCTGCATCTTTTGATCTAAGTAAGCGTTGAGGATCATATAAAACCAAAAGGTCGCTTAGATATTGTGGCGCGAGACCGTTTAGTGCTTTATAGGTTAATAAAAGTATTTTATAGTTAATGCAAGATTTTACTGGGAGGCAATGCAGTGTGGATAAGATCGGGGTGATATGGTCGTATCTTCTAGTTCTAGTTAGGACTCTCGCAGCTGCATTCTGGACTAACTGGAGCTTATTTATATTCCTTCTGGAACATCCAGACAGTAAGGCATTACAGTAATCTAATCTAGAGGTGACGAATGCATGAACCAGTATTTCTGCATCATGTAGTGACAATATGTTTCTTATCTTAGAAATATTTCTGAGATGAAAGAAAGCTATCCTAGTAATATTATCTACATGAGCATCAAATGATAGACTGGAGTCAATAATCACTCCGAGGTCTTTAACTGCTGGACATGATGAAACAGAAAGACCATCCAGAGTAACCATGTGATCAGAAAGATTACTTCTAGCTACACGTGGGCCTAATAAACGTATTTCTGTTTTATCAGAATTAAGTAAAAGGAAGTTAGTTAACATCCAACGTCTAATGTCCTTTACACAATCCTCAACTTTACTAAGCTTCTGTCTGTATTCTGGCTTCACTGAAACATACAGCTGTGTATCATCAGCATAACAGTGGAAGATAATTCCATGTTTACGAATAATTTTTCCTAGGGGTAGCATATATAAAGTACAAAGCAGTGGGCCTAAATCAGAACCCTGTGGAACTCCAAAAGTAACCTCAGTACGCATGGCGAAAATATATATAGCCCTTATGTTTCCGTGTACAAGGGTGAAGTGTATGCTCATTTTTGACCTTGTACACCTTGTGTGTTTAAATTATTCTCAGGTCGGGTTTTACCCTTGCTTAGTTTCTTGATTTACATACTTGTATGGGGCACATACTTGCTTTTGCCTTGTTTAGCCTGTTTGTTCGCATGACCATTACCTGCTTTTTGACCTTCATCCTACCTTATGCTATTTTTTCATCTCTCCTCTCTCTCTCTCTCTCTCTCTCTCTCTCTCTCTCTCTCTGCACATGCGCGGTGGAGGAGTGAGCGTGGTGGGTGTAGGACACAAGAGTGGTTCGGCATCTTGCCAAAGTTTTTCGTGGGTTTTATCCATTTTTCTTTTCTTTCTATAATTGATTGAAAGTCTGGTTATTGAGTGATCGGTGGTTGGGGAAACTTGAGAGTCGGTGAGGGAGTGGGACGCCATGGCCTCCGAGGCCGGAGGGGAGACGCTGTCTTTCCGCCATGGCATCAGGTGTGTACCGGCAAATAGAGAGCAGGTGGAGGAGATTCTGCTAGTGGTGGGAGAGTGGATCGGGTGTGAGAACATCTACTCCGCCTCCTGAATGGACAAAGCTGTGGTGATCTTCACCGACACGCTGCGCAAAAGTGTAATAGTGCTAAACGATGACATGCTGGACATTACCTCTCTTTCCGTTCCTGCGACAAGGGTAGTGATTTATAATGTGCCCTTATTTGTAAAAGACGACCAGTAGCAAAGGAGCTGATCCGCTTCGGCAAGTTCGCCGGCCCCATGTCTGATCTCCCGCTCGGTTGTAAAGACCCTGCGGTGAAACACGTCCTGTCTTTTTGGAGACAGGTGTACATGTTTCTTAATAACCCAGAACAAACGCTGGATATAAACTTTAAAGTTAAACACGGCAGCAACTGCTACACTGTCTTCGCCACCACCGAGCGCCTGAGGTGCTTTGGGTGTGGGGAGATCGGACACAAATGGCTGTGCTGCCCACGTAGAGCGATGCAACCGGGGAGCTCCTGGGGGGGGACACAGCCAGGGTGCAGCAGCAACAGCAGCAGCAACAGCAGCAGCACGCAGACAGCCAGCAGGAGGTCACCGGAAAACGGGAGCCTAGAGCAGAGGGGGGTAATGATACACAGATATTTTTTTTTCTTTTTGCAAAAAAGGGGGGAGCTGTCGGGGTTCTTTTATCTTTTTTCTTCTATCTTTCTTTCTTTGTCTTCTTCTTATTATTCCCTCTTTTTTCTCTTTTGTTTTTAGGTGGGAATAGTTTTTTTCAATAATGTATAAGTGTATCAATAGTTAAGGATAAATACAAAATCAAAAAGTCTCTCTTTCTCTCTCTCTCTGTAAAAACACAGGAAGTGCTGAAACTTTAACAAACATCACTGCTCTGTCAGTCAGTCAGTCATTAGAGAGACAGGATGGAGTTCAGTCCTCTCGCTGTGATGCTCTGTGAGTAAATGTTCTCTTTGTGTCTTCATTAGAGTGAGTGGTGGGGTATAAAGTTGTTCATCTGCAGTCTGAATGTCCTGAGTGATGAGTTTATTGTGTGATTAGGACATTGTCTCAGCATGACTGCTCAGGTGGATCAATGTATGCCTTTAAAACACAGGGTTTAAATAATCTAATGAATGTAAACGAGTCTGTATTGCTGCTCAGTGACAACCTCTCATGATCATTTGATCTGCTAAAATAAAATGACTGGATGGTGTTTGTACTTTCACCAATGGAAGTCAGGGTTGTGAATAACTGAAATGTCTTTAGCTGCTGTGGTGAGACTCCGGTGGTGTTTCCTGTGAACAGAAAGATTTAACAAAACCATGTTAGTGTTAACTAGACTTACAGAAAAATGGCTTATAACCTACATTTCCATTTATGTTTCTATTATGGTCTGTTCTGGGAAACATCTCAGTACAGCAAGTTAAATCTAATACAATAATATCAAACTGATGCACAATTAACAAAGAAAAAATCACTCATCATTATTTTCCTATCTGTGTTAAAAATAAGATCAATAACTTCAGAAACAAACACTTCTCATTAGTCCTGTACTCACACAGAGCAGTGACAGTGTTAGAGGCTTGAGATCAGAGACCAGTTCAAGGATGTGGTTTATTTTCTATTTTAATACAGTGCTGCAGTTTCATCCATGAATAAGGGGAGGAAGTGTGAAGAAAAAAACTAATACTTAACTTTATAACAGTTGATATTTTGGCAAATGTAACTCCACTGACACTCACTGAGCTCTTTTAAAGACAAAATTTGGCCAAACTGAAAATCACTATTTGAAGCCAGAAGTTCAGATTTCTGAACATACCCTCACTAGACAAATTATTAGGAACAATTTACTATGACTTGAATGCTATATCATTACTATTATGGCAATAATATACTAATTCTATAATATTATACTAATAATATACTATTACTGTTATACTATTATTGTTGTTAATATACTATACTATGACCCATTCCTTGGAGAAGATCAGGATTAAAATGCACTGCAGTTACTAGTAGAGTGTGTCACAGTCGTTTTAGTTTAACTTCTCATCCTCGATGCACCTTCAGTCTGTCAACACTTCTCTACCATCTCATTCCGCACTGCAGAACATGTCATGCATGCATATGCACTAAAATAAAAGTTACATATGTTCATCTTCCCTCTCTCTCTCTCTCTCTCTCTCTCTCTGTTTGTCTCTCTCTCTCTCTCTCTCTCTCTCTGTGTGTGTGTGTGAACATTACAGTGAGAATTTTTTTTCTTCTTTTTTCTTTATGTCCCAGAGCTAAGATTATCACACTTCAAAAACATAATAATTAGAGATGTAGCCGATAGCTGGAAAAATAGCCTTTATCGTCTGATACATTAGTGTATCTCTAATTATTATTAATCATTTTTAAGAAGGCATGAAAGGCAGACCTATCTGTATCAGTTATCGGTATCAGCCGATATCACTCTGAATAATCGGTTATAGGTATCGGCTGAGAAATTTTGTATTGGTGCATCTCTAATAATAATATCTGCTGCACATTTGGTTACTTTGTGCAATAAAGTTAAATGAAGGGGGAAAACACTTTAATGAGCAGAATAGTGAACATTAAGCTATAGTAGTTTTTGTTTATTTATTATTAAGTTTGTTTAGAATGTATTTCTTACAGATGGTAGTTTAGATTTCCTGAATAAGATTTAATCTTGTGGGTTCAGTGTGTCTAAAATGTGCTGTTTTCATTAATACACTGAATATTTTCATATTTACATCATGTTCTGTTTCTGTTCCATTTTTATTGCTGATTTCACTTATACCAGTGGCCCATGCTCAAGGTGATTTATATGTAGTTTATCCTTTATATTGTGTCTACAATTTATTTGTTTTGGGGCTGAGAAGTTTGTGCACAAATTGTCAAATAGTTTGTAGTTTATTAATGCAGTTTTTATAGCTCTAAAGGAAGCAACATTAACTCAGTTATTTTATTCTTTGTTCTCGTACCATCTCATGTGTACATTCACTTTGTGCGCTTGGTAAATTCACCCACACTGTGTTGCTCTTCATTTACTGTTCCCCTTTTACAAGAATCAATTTCACTCAATATAAATAGTGTTATAATATATTAACATTATGTCCAACAAAACCTCAGATGAGAGTAAGTAATTTTAGGCTGAAATAGTCTCAGGGCATTTCTACTGTTTGATCACTACTGGGGCACAGGTACCCATTAATTTTACAAAACTTTGTAAAACATTCTAGCTAGGCCAGTTCACAGATGTGGTTTATTTTCTATTGTAATGCAGTGCTGCAGTTTCAGCCATGAAGAAGGGGAAGATGTGTGAAAGCAAAAACAATTAACTTTTTAATTGTTGATATGGTGGCAAATTTAACTCCACTGACACTCACTGAGCTCTTTTAAAGACAAAGGTTGGCCAAACTGAAAATCCCCATTTAAAGCCAGAGTCTCCACAGCAGGGCCAGTTGCAGACAAAATGACTATTCAGAGTGATAAGACTTCTGAACATACCCTCACTGGACACTTTATTACATTTAAAATTATCCACTTAGCAGGCGCTTTTATCTAAAGTGACTTACAAATGAGAAAAATACAAGCAAAACTAAGTTATTAGGAACACATTAGGCATACAATTAGTGGAACACTATGCTATTACTATCACTGGGTATGTTATACTATTACTATACTATTACAATACTGTTACTATTCACTGCTGCGTGAAAGGTCATAAGAGAATTTATGAATTTACATATGCCCATTCTCTCTCTCTCTGAAAGAAAACAGGAAGTGGTAAGGCTTTAACACACACCACTGCTCTGTCAGTCACTCAATCATTAGATACACAAAATGGAGCTCAGTTGACTCGCTGTGATGCTCTGTGAGTAAATGTTCTCTTTGTGTCTTCATTAGAGTGAGTGGTGGGGTATAAAGTTGTTAATATGAAGTCTGGATGTAATGAGAGATGAGCTTATTGTGTGATTTGGACATCAATGTGTGAAACATTGTATCCATATCTGTTATGAGAAGGGTTTAGTTTGATGTGTAACTACTCTCAGTAACTATGATTGTTCAACAGGTAAGAGTACAAGTAGAGCAAGTTTAAAACACAGGGTTTAAATAATCTAATGAGTGTAAACGAGTCTGTATTGTTGGAATCTGTAGCTGATCTTCCATGTCCTGCTGTCATCTGCTGCTCAGTGACAACCTCTCATGATCATTTGATCTGCTAAAATAAAATGACTGGATGGTGTTTGTACTTTCACCAATGGAAGTCAGGGTTGTGAATAACTGAAATGTCTTTAGCTGCTGTGGTGAGACTCTGGTGGTGTTTCCTGTAAACAGAAAGATTTAACAAAACCACATTAGTGTTAACTACAAATACTGAGAAAATGTCTTATGACCTATAGGAAAATTTTTGTTACTTTTATCACACACATACACACACACACACACATGACACAGTTAGAGGCCTGAGTTGGCTCTTGTGGTTCTACTTCTTTTTTTTTTTTTTTTATTCAGTGATGTAAGCTCCGCAGTGTAAAAAGGGGAGGAGGTATGAAGGGAGATGTTTTACTAATACAGCTGTGTTCATAAATTTACATAGCCCTTGTAGAATCTGCAAAATGTTAATAATAAAAAAACAAAGAGGGCTCAAGAAAAATGCATTTATTTAGTACTGCCCTGAATAAGCTACAGTGTGGGAAATAAGTATTGAATGTGTCAACATTATTTTCAGTAAATATTTTTCCAATGAGGCTATTAACATTAAATTTTCTCCAGTCATCAGTATTAACTCAAGAAATACGCACATATAAAGAATTCCAAACAGTAATACAGTTATGTGTAATAAAGAGGAATGACACAATACAAAAAGTAGAAGAAATGGCACTCCACATCATCAAGCCACATCAGAAACAATATATCAACAGTGAATTTTGGAGGTGAAGCATCATGGTGTGGGGCTGTTTTTCATCACATGGCACTGGCAGACTTGATATAATTGAAGAAACGATGAATGGAGCCCTTTACTGAAAGATTCTTGAGAAGACACTGCTGATATCCACCAGGATAATGAAGATGAGACGTGGGTAGACTTCGTTCAATATTTTTTTCCTGTGTCTTTCCTCTTTATTACACATTGACTTCAATATTTTATGTCTACAAGTCTGGTGAAAATTTTATATGAACAGCCTAATAAAAAATATTTACAGATTTTGTTGTAATTGCAGTGTTAAGCTATCATAGCAATGGTAGTCCTAGCCATGATAGCATAAGTGTACATATGAAGTGAGGGTTCAAAGCCATCTTATGGCTATAAGGTGTAATAGTTACTGTTGGAGACAGTGTGTAGTAGTGACTGATGGAGACAAAGTGAAAGGAAAAGTTTGCATTAATTTATAAGGGGATAATGCTTAATTTGCATAATCCAAAGGGGAAAGGCAAAGTTTGTGGTAATTAAACAGGCAGGGGTTAGGTTATTAGGCAAACAAACAAAACTAGGCAAAGTAGATAATCAGGGTTGAGAACAGAAACAATGGTCAAAAGTTACTTTGGCAAAATACGATGAAATGGTTTGGAGACCAACAGAGAACAAGCCAACTGTACATTTACTTTGCATCGTCTGAATGTTCCCAAAGTCTCCTATATGCTGTGAGTCCGTGTGTGTGTGTGTGTGTGTGTGTGTGTGTGAGTGAGATTTGGTACAGGTGTGTGTGGTTAGAACTCGGAGAAGGCGGAGAAGGCGAGTGCATGCGTGTGTCGGAAGTGAAGTCCACAGTGGTCATGTTTGTAGTTCGCGTTGCCTCCTGGGAAACTGAGTTACGGTTTGGCTGTGATATGACAAGCAGTATAAGAGGAGATAATCATCACTAATAACTGAATATGCCCATGTGCAACTAGAACCAGGGGTTGTGTTACCAGAGTCCTGCTCCTGCTACAGATCCCAATTACATAGCTCTTTCTCCTAAAGATAAGTGAGAAAACTTATATAAACATTAACATATTATAAAGTGCCCATCGAGCCCTGAAAAAACCCTGATTGTTACCAAGACTAGCTAACTAGTTTATCAATATTGAGTTCATTAGCAAATGCAACTTAAACACACAAGCTAGCTAACTAAGGAAATAATAATGTAAATTAAATGTTTATTTTAATCTGGAATGTACCATTAATATACAGTTCATATTCACCGTCACTCATGCATTTCAATACCTAAACAATGTTCAAAGTGACAACAGGAACACTACTGTTCATTACTGGATATGACGACATGTGCAGAAAGTCATTGTACCTACCTGGAAATAGTGTAAATAAAATTAGTATTAACATTAAATATAAAGAATACACCTCTCCGGGAACTGTCACCTTATCATGGTGGAGAGGTTTGTGTGTCCCTATGAACCTGAGGGCTGTGTTGTCTGGAGCCTTGTGCTCCTGGTAGGGTCTCTCAAAGCAAAGTGGTCTCAGGGGAGGGGTCAGACTAAGAATTGTTCCAAAACCCCTCATGGAAAAAATAAAGAAAGGAGTAGTTATCCTGCCCGGAGGATGCCTGGGAACCCCCGTCTGCAGCCAGGCCTGGGCAAAGCCCGAAAAAGCAACGATGCACCCCCCTCTCCATCCTATGGGCCCACCACTCATTGGGTGAATCGTGGGGGTCGGGTGCGCTGCTACATGGGTGGCAGTGAAGGTCAGGGGCCTCGACGGACCAGAATTGGGCAGCAGAGGCTGGATCTGGGGACATAGGATGTCATCTCACTGTGGAGGAAGGAACTGGAACTTGTGTGGGAGGTGGAGTGCTACCTAGATCTGGTGGGGCTTACATCTACGCACAGTCTTGGGTCTGGATGAGAGGGTCACATCCTTACGCTTACGGGTTTGGGGGTGACTCTGACTGGTGTATGTGCATATGCACCGAAAAGCAGTTCAGAGTACTCGGCCTTCTTGGAGACCCTGCACAGTGTCCTGTAAGGGGCACCAGTAGGGGACCCCATAGTTCTGCTGGGGGACATCAACGCGCACGTGGGCAATGATGGAGATAACTGGAGAGGCGTGATGGGGAGGAATGGCCTCCCTTATCTAGACTCGAGCGGGCATTTGTTATTGGACTTCTGTGCTAGTCATGGGCTGTCTATAACAAATACCATGTTCGAACATAAGGAGTACATAAGTGTACGTGGTACCAGAGCACCCTAGGCCAAAGATCTACGATCGATTTTGTAATCGTATCATCTGATCTGAGGCCATATGTTCTGGACACTCGGGTGAACAGAAGGGCAGAGCTGTCAACTGATCATCATCTGGTGGTGATTTGAATCAAGGGGTGGGGAAAGAATCTGGACCGACCTGGAAAGCCCAAATGGGTAATGCGGGTGAACTGGGAACGTCTGAAGGAGGCTCCTGTCCATGAGATCTTCACCTCACACCTCCGGCAGAATTTTTCTGGAATCCCTGTGGAGGTTGGGGGCATTGAACCCGAGTGGGCAATGTTAAAAGCCTCCATTGCTGAAGCTGTGGCAGAGAGCTGTGGTCTCATGGCCTTAGGTGGTCTCAAGGGGCGGTAACCCTCGAACACCATGGTGGACTCCGGTGGTCAGGGAAGCCGTCCAACTGAAGAAGGAGGCCTTCTGGGATGTGTTATACCCGGGGACTCCGGAGGCAGTTGCAAGGTACAGATAGGCCAGAAGGGCTGCAGCTTCTGCCGTGAAAGAAGCAAAGCAGTGGGTGTGGGAGAAGTTCGGAGAGGACATGGAGAAGAACTTTCGGTCGGCACCAAGGAGTTTCTGGAAAACCATCTGCCACCTCAGGAAGTGGAAATGGGGAACCATCTAAGCTGTGTACAGTAAGGATGGGATGCTGCTGACCTCAACTGAGGAAGTAATTGCACGGTGGAAGCAACACTTTGAGGAACTCCTGAATCCGACTAACACACCCTCTATGGTAGAGGCAGAGGGAGAATCTGATGGGGGATCATCGTCAATTTCCATGGTGGAGGTTAGTGAGGTAGTCAATCAATGACTCAATGGCAAAGTCCCAGGGATTGATGAGATCCGAGAAATGCTGAAAGCTCTGGGTGTGGAGGGTATGTCTTGGATGACACGGCTCTTTAACATTGTGTGGAAGTCGGGGACAGTGTGCAAGAAGTGGCAGACCGGGGTGTTTCACCTGTTTAAAAAGTGGGGGACCAGAGAGTGTGCACCAATTATAGGGGTATCACATTTCTCAGCCTCCCTGGTAAAGTCTACACCAAGGTGCTGGAATGGAGGTTTCAGCCAATAGTCAAACCTCGGATTGAGGAGAAAAAAATGCAGATTCCTTCCTGGTCATGGAACAACGGACCAGCTCATTACTCTCGCTAGAATCTCAGCCGAGTGCAAAGTGGCTGGGATAAGGATTAGCACCTCTAAATCGGAGGCCATGGCTCTCAGCAGGAAACCGATGGAATGCCTACTCCGGGTAGGGAGTGAGAACATAACTCAAGTGAAGGAGTTCAAGTACCTTGGGGTCTTGTTCACCAGTGAGGGGACATTGGAGTGGGAGATTAGCCGGAGAATCGGAGCAGCAAGATTGCAATCGCGAAAAAAGAGCTGAGCCGGAAGGCAAAACTCTCGATCTACCGGGCAATTTTCATTCCTACACTCACCTACGGTCATGAAGGTTGGGTAGTGACTGAAAGAACTAGATCGCGGGTACAAGCGGCCGAAATGGGTTGTCTCAGGAGGGTGGCTGGCCTCTCCCTTAGAGATAGGGTGAGAAACTCGGCTATCCGAGAGGAACTCCGAGTAGAGTCGCTGCTCCTTTGAGTTGAAAGGCGCCAGTCGAGCTGGTTAGGGCACCTGGTAAGGATGCCCCCAGGGCGCCTCCCTAAGGAGGTGTTCCAGTCATGTCCAGCCGGGAGGAGACCTCAGGGAAGACCCAGGACTAGGTGGAGAGACTATATTTCCACACTGGCCTGGAAACGCCTCGGGATCCCCCAGTAAGAGCTGGTTAAAGTGGCTCAGGAAAGGGAAGTTTGGGGTCCCTTGCTGGAGCTGCTACCCCCGTGACCCAATTATGGATTAGGGGTTGAGGATGGATGGATGGATGGATAAAGAATACAAACATTTTCATCTTACATCACAAAAGGACAAAAATTTCATTAAATCACTATTTAATCATGTTTATCAAAACATTTTAAATGCATGGGTGTAGCAGCCATTACATGGGGTGGGGGTGGGAGTGGAGGTGGGAGCATGTCCCTTCCACATTTCAAAATCTAGGTTTTATCCCCCCACTTTTTCCTAATCTCAAATTTTATATCTCATTGCCTGCCTGTCTCTGAGGATTTCTGAATTGGAAAGTCTCCAAATTAATCCATTCCGCAACTTTTAGAAACGCAATGGAAAAAAAAACCCTGAACTTTGCCTATAATAAGTGCAGGGGTCAGACTCCAGTATCTAAATGGTAAATGGCGCACTTACATAGCTTTTATCCAAAGCACTTTACACTGTGTCGCATTCACACACACACACACACACACACACCAATGATAGCAGAGCTGCAATGCAAGGCACTAACTTGTCATGAGGAGCAACTTGGGGTTCAGTGTCTTGCCCAAGGACACTTCGGAATGTGGAAACACGTGGGCTGGGAATCGAACTGCCAACCCTACGATTAGTGGACAACCCGCTCTACCACCTGACCCACAGCCACCCCGGAAGTGCTCAGAAATTTACATACAAATAACAAATAAGTGGAATCATAATAGCATTGTGTTTAAAAAAAAAATTATTTAGTCCTGCCCTGAATACGCAACTTCACAGAACAGATGTTTACATATAGTCCACAATACACAGTAATAACTGGATTTACACAAATGAACCAGTTCAAAGGTTTGCAAAGATATGATTCTTAATACTTTGTGGTGTTACTGGGATTGTCAACAACTGTTGGTCACCTATCCATCTATTTTCATGACAGATCTTCCATCATCACAAGGGAACACTATCATAAACCATTAAAGAATGGTTTCAGGATTAAAATTATACCAGCATTATTACCACCAGCATTTCATCTATTATACAACAAATAGCCGGATATATTTCAGGTTTTATAAAACATTAAAGGATTTACTTATTTATTTATTTATGTTTTTGGAAATTTCTTACGAAAGTTCTCCATTTTCCTTCATGGTCCTGGCTTCAGGTGGACAGGATTGTACCACCAGAGGAGAGGAAAAGGGGAGTGGAACCATCTCTAAATGAGTAAAAGGCCCATATAAATCTTACTCACAGTGAGAGTGTACACAAGTTTAATAAAAATGTGTTTTGTTTTACAAAAAATGAACAACTGCTGCTTCGACTCTACCAAAATACAGGTGTGTACAGACTGTTCTCAGTGTACATGAGCAGACTGAATGGTGATAAGATATATGTTACATTTATTACAGTGTGGATAAGGTCAGAATTAACATTATACTGCACTTACCACTAGAGGGAGGCAAAGGCATTTTAGTTTTGCTTTTCAATCACTGGCCTCCACATACTGAGTTACTTCCTGTAGCCTTCCTGTCAGCTCCAACCAGTCTGACCATTCCCCTTTGACTGCTCTCATCAACAAGGGGTTTCTTTGTGTGTGTGTGTAATTTATATAGACTGGTGTGTGTGAGCACATGTGAGAGAGTGTGTGTGTGTGTGTGGTGTGTGTGTGTGTGTGTGTGTGTGTGTCTGTGTATAAATTGCAGATTTCTGAACTACAAGTTTCTGCATGAGTTTATGATTGCGGTTCTAAGTGATTGGTAATATTTGCATTAATAATAGTAATAAGTGAAACATTATAGCTTTTACAGGGAGGGTCTTAATTGCGATTACAGTGTTAATGTGGTTAGTTACTCAGGGCAAACAGTAGCTGGTAAGTGTTTCTTTCTTGAATTTTTAATGAGCTGCCAGATAGGAGCTGTACCTGCGCTTCCTTTTTGCCTCGAGCTGTTTATTTGTTGTTTGATTAGAGCAATTTCAGGTATTCATAGTCACTTTCAGTAGCTAGTTGCTCATTCACACTATTAAACTTTGTTTTGTTAATTAAAGAGGCATGCTCAGCTGTGAAGTACTTCCACCACAGTTCTTGTAAACTTGTGAACTAAAGCGGAAGTGTCACCCCTCACGTGAAGCTCTCGTCATGTGAAGACCGAGCTCGTGTACCCACCTAACAAAGTCACCGATAAGACACAACTCAATTATTTGGCCATTGTTGGAATGAATGGCATGGCTATTTAGCTATGCCCAAGGTGGAAGAGGCGCATGCTAGCTACCTCTCTCCACTGACGGTGGGTAATTATGGGTGCGGGCTTGCATCCAAGGTGGCTTTGGTGGGCAAGCCTATGCAGTAGTAGTCTTGCTTGTGGGTCACTGCAGACAATGACAGGGTTGCAGGCCTACCAAGCAGACCTGCTGAGTGAGCTGGACATATGGCATGTTGTCTCGAGCTCACCTGGGCGTCCACGAGTTTAGCCTGGGCCAGCACTAGTGTGAGGGATATTCAGAAGGCGAGTATGGCAGACAGCCAGGGCAACCGGGCGGCCACAGACGCAGTCTGCTGTTAGGACTGACCTGAGAATGGTCATGCAGGCCAAGCAGGCCGTACCCTCGGTTTGATGGAGTGGGTATTCCCGTTCCAATACTGTTATGCTAAATGCAATGTCGACGTTCCCTTTCAAAGGGAACGTTGGGTTCCCTGAGAAGGGAATGACACGTTGCATATCACTGTCATACCAGGGCAGGCCTGTGCATTGCGTCTTCACTTCAGTTAATAGAGGCTGACGGCGTGGTTCACAGGTACCATATATATGTCATGCGATGCACTTAATTGCCATGTCACCTGATCATGGCAGGCCTATAAGTAGAGGCATGATTTTACACAAGATTCAGATACCAGTCACGCGCACAAGGCGTTCTTATACTGTTATGCTAAAAGCAACGTCTCGTTCCCTTCTCAGAGAACAGGGTTACATGCGTAACCATGACGTTTTGTAGATGTCAAAAAGTAAATAAACTATATTGAAAACCAATAAAGTGTGACAGTCTGCAGAGTGTCCGAATTATGCATACACAAATACATCTTTATATACCTATCTCCAAAGCACTATCTTTTTAGGTGGGGTTTTGCTTTTCCAAGTTGAAATAGACCAATCTTCTTTTGCCACAATTAAATATTCATATCTATGAATATCTTAAATTTGTGGCACATGCGCAGTTAGTTGTTTTTCTTGAAAATTTTTCATGAGGACAAGGTTTCTTTTACAAAAGAAAAGGTTTCGCACAGGCTTGTGTGTCTTGACCTACAAAAAAGGTTTCACACAGGCCTGTGTGTCTTGACCTTGACTCCCTTCTTAGGCCTCAATGAGCATCTGTCTGTCTCTACTGGTTGTCCCCGCTGATATCTACCTCCTTTCCCGAGGCCCTCTCCTAACTCCCTAATTTGTATCTGCATCAAAGTTATTTACTCACGCATGCGAATATCTACTGCCAATTTTTATTGCTGTGGAGACAGGTAACAAGCTAATACAGAAGAACAATTGTTGTACACTGAAACACAGAGTTCATTCAACTTTAACTTTCTGTAACTTCCCTAAAGAAGCATTTCTTTTCTAACACATCCTTTGAAAATTTTATAGTTATATGTTTTAAAATGGGTCAGTAATTCATTTAATTTGATTTTAGAGGAAGCCCAAAGAAAATATTGAGTGCTTCATGGCGTTTCTTTATACTGGAGAAAATTTGTACATTTGATATAATGCAATCTTTACCAACCTGTCAATTCAGATAATTCAGAACTGTTCTTTTTATTTGTTTGTTTGTTGTGATGCTGTTCAATTTGTAAAATATTTGTAAAATCAATACTAATCCCCAATTTTGGATGTCTAAGGGAACACTCTTATAATCTTCAAGTTGAGATCAGTATGACCCCTAAACTGTGACTATCCACTTTTGTGTGTGTTGGAGAGAAAGAGGAAAGAAGATTAGATACAAAGTCTGTAAGTACTAAAAGAGACGTTAATGATATTAGATCCATTTTTATCTTTTTATTCCTCTTGTAGTGTGATCTGAGCGTAAGAACACCGCAAGTACAGAGACATTTACACACACCACTGCTCTTTCAGTCATTTCAGTCATTAAAGAGACAGGATGGAGTTCAGTCCACTCGCTGTGATGCTCTGTGAGTAAATGTTCTCTTTGTGTCTTCATTAGAGTGAGTGGAGGGGTATAAAGTTGTTCATCTGCAGTCTGAATGTCCTGAGTGATGAGTTTATTGTGTGATTAGTACATGTGCAGAATGTTACAGTGTGTAGTCTGTTGGTTTTATGTCCCATAGCTATGTTTTTCCACACTTCAATAAAGTTAAATAAAGGGGAAAAACACTTTAATGAGCAGAATAGTGACCTTAATAAGTTATTGTAGTTTTTGTTTATTTATTATTAAGAGAGCTTAGAATGTATTTATACAGATGATAGTTTAGATTTCCTGAATAAGATTTAATCTTGTGGGTTCCGTGTGTCTAAAAATGTTTTCATTAATACACCAAATATTTTCCATATTTACATCATGTTCTGTTTCTGTTCCCTTTTTAGTGCTGATCTCACTTATACCAGTGGCCCATGCTCAAGGTGATTTATATATAGTTTATCCTTTATCCTTTATTTTTGTGTGTATAATTTGTTATGGGATTGAGAGCTTGCTCAATTGATTGTCACAATCAAATGTGTTGATTTAAGCACATTCTATTTGAAAAGCAGTAAAATTCACAGAAAATCAGAGAATGATGCCCTGTCTGTGTTTTGTTTTTGTTTTTTTCTTGAAAACAATTTGCACTACCTTCCAATCCCCTGTTGAGAACCTGTGTTTTAAGTTATTTAAACGATGGAAACGATTATGTTCAATGAACAGGACACAACAGTTACACATATCTATGAAAATCTGCCTCATCAGACAATGATTTATCAGCAAAATGTTACTCGTGCCCCAGTAAAAAGGGTCTACAAACGCAAAACATGTACTCATACACATACAAATTATATGCACATGTAGGAATTAGTTTATGTAAGGTTTATTAACAACAGAATGTTTTATAGGGAGTCCTAAAGCTGTGATGTCCATAACGCCTGATACACATGTGTTCATTGGAGAGACAGTTACTCTCAGATGTGATGTGCGGGGAGGAGGAGACACTCAGTGGACATACAGCTGGAATAAGAATAATAGCAGACTCACAGAAAGCAGAATGCAGGAGATCAGAATCTGGTCTGTTAGAGACTCTGACCGTGGTGACTTCTCCTGCAGAGGACAGAGGAGTGACTCTCAGAGCTCAGAGATCAGTGATGCTGTTACACTGACTGTATCAGGTGAGTCTGTGGGTGTTTTTTATTTTTTATTTAATATATTAACATTATTTTTAGGGTTCAGGTTTTGATCTGTCAGAAACTGAGACCCTGTTTGTTTAATGTTGACTTTCACTTCCCTGTCTAGTACACACAGATCTCTTTCACAGGAATCATCATCATGTCTTGTGCAGGTCTTTATATTAAGTTTGCAGTATAATTGTGGTGAGTCAGTCTGATTAATAATACACAGTGTTAAGGAATTAAGGAAGAAGGCAGTAAACATTAAGGAAGAAGGCAGTAAATCTCACCTTGTGTTGCCTCTGCCATTATCTGATTTATGATCTGATCATTTGAAGCATTGGATTTATAAGGTTTTATCTGAGAATTCTGTAATTTTGAGAGATTTTGATTATCAGCATTATCCTCATCAGTCTGTGTCTCATCAGCTGAGGTAGAAGTCACTCACAGCATTTAAATACGAGACTCATGATCTTCTCTTCACTTGACACTAACACCACTGGGGAAATCCCTGATTCACTTCTGTTCTCTTCTCTATGGTTCTGGTTATTAATGTCTTTGTATTGAGACATTTAAATATTTTATAACTTTGTCTGCTGTCGTCTGTACAAAATGTGTAAGCACTCCTGTTTTAATGATGATGTGATGGAGCAGGAGCATCACAGACATTTTGACAGACAACATCTGATTACAAACTGAACTGATTAGACTTCTGTCTGTTTCTGTGTAACTATCTTTAACAAACTTCACAGACGGGTGAGGAGGAGGCGGGAACTGGCTTAACTCAAACATAAAGTGCACGTGCGTCTCTCTCCCTCTCTGGTGTGTCCAGCTGCTCCTTTATCGCTCTCTCCCACTGATTATACAACTCAGTGCAAGGCGTGCGTCCTTGCAGCCTGGCCCCTCTCTCCACCTCGTCACACTATCCAAAATTTTTTATAAAAATCTTATTCCAAAAATCGGATTCTTAAAAAAGCATAAACTCCTTAATATTTACTACATTACATATGATAATAATATTTAATATTTAATAACCTATAGAGGTTATTATTTCGTGCTGCTTTTGGCTGTAATTTTCTAGTTCTTGTGGTCTGTGATACAGGGGATATCTGTAAATATAATCATATAATATAACGTAAAGCTTATGAGTAAAATTAGCCTAAACCGCCTAGTCAAGTCATTCCCAAAGTAAAATAAAAGTTTGGGAGTTTTGTAGGAGTACATGAATGGTTTTTGTCTCTTCTGAAAGGTGGAGTAAATATTTTTACATAATTGGATTGTTTGGACCTTTGCTGTTGTAACAAGACTGTTTTTGTCAGGATGTTATGGATCAGTTGATTAAAATGAGGCTTCATATGAGGTGAGTTGCGTCCGTTTCATAAGTGTTTGTTTGTATATTGGAGGTCTGACAGAGACACTGATTGTAGCTGCTGTTGTGATTGTATCTCAAAATGTTTTTTTATCAACTGAATCACAGAAGCTACATTTACATTTATTCACTTGGCAGACGCTTTTATCCAAAGCGACTTACAAATAAGCAAAGCGATATATCAAGCAGCTGTGTATAGCTGTGTATAGCATAGATTTGCTCATAACATGGAGACACCGCACAGACAGGGCATTGGAATTTTAACAGAATAAAGTATATGACAGTGAGATGGCTGATAATCTCTAAAATTATATTTACATTTATGTTTTTAATCCATATTTTAATCCATTTGCTTACCTTGAACAACAAACACTCTCAGATGGCATAGACGTGCAGTTGCTGTAGAGACATCATTGAGTTTGCCCTACTCTCACCTCCTCACCTCTCTGATCATCTTCATTCTGTTGTTCATTTTGAGTAATGTCTTCTAATTATGTTACGCTCGGGTTCAAACTGAAAAGGCTGAAGACATGTTTAGATCGCTGTAGTGAGACTGGAGAATCAAGACCGTTGCAAACATTTGACGTCAGTACCCAGAATGCACTGCGACATAAACAGCAATGGCGACCTATGAGTGCAAGCATTTTTATAATTATAAAAAAAAAAACTGAGCATCTAGAGTGTTTTAGTGTAGTGGATTTATATAATAGTTGTTAATCTAACAATAATCTAATAATCCATACAAGTCTTCATAGTCGGGGTTCTCTTTAAAGTGACTCATTACCCAACATGATCCTTGCAGACAGGCTCCAAGACAAGATTAGAAAGAACACTGTTAGAGATTCACATTTTGTTTTACAGGAACATACTGGGAACACTGTCACCAGGGATATATTGTGGAAAAACCTGCTTACAGAAAACTATTGCAATGGCTGTTTACAGTTAACTTTTCAGATACAAATAAATCCATTTACACTAGTACACACAGAGACACAGCAGCATGTGAACACAATGCATATTTTACACATACTTTCATAAACTATGCACTACCCTCACATTTTTGTAAATATTTGGTTATATCTATTCATATATCTTTTTATAATATTTGATTATATCTTACATTTTGAGTAAAGTAGTAAAGTATTAAATGTACAGCTTGTACAATAAAGCAAATTTGCTGTCCCCTCAAAATAACTCATACAGCCATTAATGTCTAAACCGCTGCAACAAAAGTGAGTACACCCCTATGTGAAAATGTCCAATGTGACATCACAGAGAGGTGGATCCTCCACCTTCTGTTTGAGGATGCCCCACAGATGCTCAATAGGGTTTAGTCCATCACCTTCACCCTCAGCTTTGTTAACAAGCCAGTGGTCGTCTTGGAGGTGTGTTTGGGGTCATTATCATGTTGGAATACTGTCATAGTACATGTTGGCATTCATGGTTCCCTCAATGAACAGTAGCTCCACAGTGTCGGCAGCACTCATGCAGCCCCAGACAATGACACTCCCACCACCATGCTTGACTGTAGGCAAGACACACTTGTCTTTGTACTCCTCACCTGGTTGCTGCCACACACACTTTACATCATCTGAACCAAATAAGTTTATCTTGGTCTCATCAGACCACAGGACATGGTTGCAGTAATCTATGTCCTTAATCTGCTTGTCTTCAGCAAACTGTTTGCGGGCTTTCTTGTGCATCATCTTTAGAAGAGGCTTCCTTCTGGGACGACATCAATGCTGTGACATGCTGAGGCAGTGGATGATCAGTATGCACAATTCCAGCATGATAACGACCCCAAACACACATCCATCCACCCACCTCTACTGTTGTTTCCTGACCTTTGCCTGTGTTCTGTTTGCTGATTTTCATTTATGATTTGGATTTGTCTGCCTGTCCTTTAAATTAAACACCTTTAACTACACTTACATCTGTCTGTACTTGTCATTTGTGACAGATGGACTGAATTGAAAATGATAATTAATGTTTCTCAGATAGATCATTATGTTCAGCTACAGAATACCTGTTGATATTTTTGGGAAAGAAGTCCTCTGTCATGGCTTTACTGTAGGATATAATGCTCCTGCTAATTTTTAAGAAAATGCATTTATATTTAGATGGTGCTGCAGGATTTGTGCAGGATCCATGAAATATCATCTAAAATCAGTAAATACATTGTGTCACGATTCGTAGGGAAGGGGCACGGAGGCAGGAGCAAGCGGCGGACGAAGCGTGGAGTCGGGGATAATCTAGATGCGTAAACGAGTAACGGGCGGGGGTCAGGCGATCGGAAAAAACAGAATAACGAGGGCAAGACAAAGAGCGTGGTCGAGGTAACAAGGTGATCAAAGACAGTGCAGAACCCCCCCTCAAAGGGCTCACTCCGGGAGCCACATTCTTTCTAGGTCTCCCCCGGGGGCGAGGGGCCGGTAGGTCAGGATACGAGGCGTGAAAGTCACTAATGAGTTTTGGGTCAAGGATGTCCTCCTTCGGAATCCAACAGCGTTCCTATGGACCATAGCCCTCCCACTCGACTAAGTATTCCAGCTTACCCCTCCTGTACCTGGAGCTGAGGATGTTCTTGAGAAGGTAAGCTGGTTGCCGTTCGATATCCAGTTGAGGCGGAGGTGTCTCTGAGGGCACATCCGTGGCTAAGGATCTGGGAACAACTGTTTTCAGGCATGAGACGTGGAAGGAAGGGGCGATGCGGCTGTGCCGGGGTAGTTGCAGCCGGTACGTGACCTCATTGATTCGTTTCAGGATCTTGAAGGGACCAGTATATCTCTGTGCGAGCTTTCTGCAGCTGTGTGGTTGCTTCAGGTCCCTTGTGGATAACCATACCCTATCACCGGGTTGGTAACTTGGCTGCTCGCTGCGGCGATGGTCGACTTTGCGCTTGTACGAGTTGGTGACCTGTGTCAGACGCTCAAACCACTGATCGACTGCGGGTGAATCTGTGACATCTGCATTCCACGGGAATAAAGGGGGTTGGTACCCAAGTACGCACTGAAACGGGGTGAGATTAGTTGCTGAGTGACGTAACGAATTCTGGGCATACTCGGCCCATGGTAAGAACTTGGCCCAATCGCTGGGGTTGGCCGCGCAAAAGGTTCGGAGGAAACGGCCCAATTCCTGATTGACTCGTTCCACTTGGCCGTTGGACTGTGGGTGATACCCTGAGGTTAGGTTTACTGTGACCCCAAACTTATACATGAAACTAGTCCAGACTTGGGATGTGAACTGGGGACCCCAGTCACAGATGATCTCTTCAGGGACGCCGAAATACCTGAAGACATGGGTGAACAGCAGCTCGGCCGTCCCAAAGGCAGTGGGTAAGGCGGGTAGAGGGATGAAGCATACAGATTTCGAGAACCAGTCCACTATGACCAGGATGGTGGTGTTCTCCTGGGATTCGGGTAAATCTGTTACAAAATCCACCGCAATGTAAGACCATGGGCGTTCCGGAATGTGTAGGGGCTTGAGTTTACCCGTGAGAAGTGTTCGGGGGACCTTATTCTGTGCGCAGGACGAGCATGATGCCACCATTCTGTGGATGTCTCTCTGCATGTTGGGCCACCAGTATTTCTCCTTTAGTAGGAGGTACATTCGCTGTGCTCCAGGGTGACCTGTGCCGACGGTGGTGTGTGCCCAGACGACAATTGCCTGGCGATGTCCCTCGGGTACAAACTGTCGGCCTGCAGGACATGCTTTGGGGATTCGAGACGAGGGGATGTTCTCCAGTTCCTTGTCTAGCTCCCATTTGAGGGTGCTGACAATACACAAGGGGTGAACAATGTATTCTTCCTGGTCCTTGTCAACTTCTGGGTGATCCAGACGGATGAGGGCATCGGCCTTTGTGTTCTTTGACCCAGGTCGGTAAGACAACGTGAACTGAAATCTGATAAAGAACAGTGCCCAACGGGCCTGCCAAGTGTTTGCCTCTTTGCTGTGCGTAAGTACTCAAAGTTCTTATGATCGGTATAGACGACAAAGGGGTGTGCCGCTCCATCTAGCCAGTGACGCCATTCTTCGAGAGCTAACTTTACTGCCAGGAGTTCTCTGTTACCGACGTCGTAATTTCTTTCCGACACTGAGAGTCTTCTTGAGAAGAATGCTACTGGGTGGAGCTTCGGCTTATCTCCGAACCTTTGCGAGAGTACCGCTCCTACCCCAGTTTCTGAAGCGTCCACCTCCACGACGAACGGTCTGGATGGATCGGGATGCTTGAGAATAGGCGCTGTAGTGAAGGCGTTCTTGAGCTTCTCCCGGGCATTCTGGGCTGCTGGGCCCCATGACAGGTGCTTGGGTTTCCCTTTTAACAGAGAAGTCAAGGGATGAGCAATCCTACTGAAATTGCGGATGAACCGCCGGTAGAAATTGGCAAATCCGAGGAACCTCTGTAATTCCTTCACTGTCTTGGGTGGAGGCCAATTCGTGACTGCTTGAACCTTTTCCTGGTCCATGGTGACCCCCTTAGGGCTAATGATGTATCCCAGGAAGGAAATACCTTCCTCAACACCTGGCGAACATGGTGAATATGTTCCTCCTTTGACTTGAAATAAATTAAAATGTCGTCGATGTAAGCTATTACGTTCGATTAGGGTCTGTTCGGTTAGGGATAGCGTATAAACTCTCCCTCGTGGGGGTGTTGTGCCTGGTAATAGGTCGATAGTGCATTCATAGGGCCTGTGAAGAGGAAGTCCACTGGCCTTCACTTTGCTGAAGGCTTCACGAAGGTCATGGTATTCAGGGGGAATTTGGACGAGCTTCATCTCCTCCGGGCTTTCTATGGAAGTGGTTGCCACCGTGATGACAGGAGTTCGCAGACAATGGTGCATGCAATGGGGTGACCAGCGCACAATTTCTCTGTGAGACCAGGAGATCTGGGGATTGTGAAGATCCAACCAGGGCAGACCGAGAACCACTGGGTGACGAGCAGACACTGTGACATGAAAAATGATCTGTTCCTGATGAAGAGCGCTGGTATGGAGAACGATGGGTTCTGTGCAGTGAGATATAAGTTGGTTACCCACGGGGGCGCCATCGATAGCTTGGATGCGACGCGGGATGAGGAGAGGACGGATGGGGATGTTGTGCTCTTGAACGGTGGTCTGATCAATGAAGTTTCCTGCCGCTCCCGAGTCAATCAGTGCTTCTAGGACACAAGATACACCTGAGTACTCAAGTCGGATTTGCATGACGAAAGCAGACTGAACGGAACGGCACATTTCCGATTTTACACTCACCCCTGGCTGAGGATCTTTATGGATGGTTAGATCCCCTTGGACAGCCAGACGCTTGAGGGGGCATTGCTGAACAAAGTGTCCCTCTCCTCCGCAATAGAAGCAGCGAAGTTCGCGGCGTCTTCGCTCCCTCTCCTGTGTACTTATCTTGGCACGACCCAGCTGCATGGGCTCTGCGGGAGGTTCAGGTACTGAAACCGCCACCAGAGGGCGCACTGAGCGGCGGCTTCGGAGCAGCCGGTTGAGGCGAATTGCGAGGTCGATCAGGGACTCCAGTGTGAGCTGGTCATCGCGACATGCCAGCTCCGTCACGATGTCGACGTTTAATCCCTGGCGAAACACAGTCTTAAGTGCCGGTTGGTTCCAGTCACTTTGTGCTGCGGTAGTGCGAAACTCGAGGGCGTAGTCCGCGACGCTACGCGCTCCTTGTTTCAGGGTGAGGAGCTCCTCCCCGGTCTCTCGGCAGTCAGGGGAGTGATCAAAGACTGTTTGAAATCGTGTGGCTAGTTCCTCGTAAGTGTGAATAGCGGTGGCTTCCTGCTCCCACTCGGCTGTTGCCCAGATTAAAGCTCTCCCTGTCAGAAGTTCCATGAAATGGATGATCTTACGGCGCTCCGGCATCTCTGGGTATGTGGAAAAGAACAGCGAGCATTGCAAGAGAAAGCCTTGGCAGCGCGCCGGATCTCCATCGTACTTTTTCGGTGCCGGTGTGGGAGGTAAACGTGTAGAAGCCGCCAGCGTGGCTTGGTTTAGCCGAGTTACTTGCTCGGTGAGGGCGTTCAGGCGTTGGTCGTGATTGCTGATCATCTGGCCGTGTCCTTCAATGGCTTGAGGCCAACTTGTGCCGCCCGCTGCCTCCATACTACGGCGGCGAAGTATTCTGTCACGATTCGTAGGGAAGGGGCACGGAGGCAGGAGCAAGCGGCGGACGAAGCATGGAGTCGGGGATAATCTAGATGCGTAAACAAGTAACGGGCGGGGGTCAGGAGATCGGAACAAACAGAATAACGAGGGCAAGACAAAAAGCGTGGTCGAGGGCGTAATCAAAGGTTGAGGTAACGAGGTGATCAAAGACGGTAGTAAGGCTTGGTAACGCAGAGAACGAGTTTAACTGAGCGTATACTTCGCAGTGCAACTCTGTGACTGGCAAACCTAAGTAGCAGTGCCTGAGTGTGAGTCTGTGATTAGCGGCAGGTGTCTTGGATCAGAACTCCGGGGATGGAGAGCGCATGCGTGACTGAGAAGCACGCGTTGCATCTTGGGACTTGGAGTTCTGATCTGGCTGAGCTGCGACACAGTGTTTCACACTTCAATCTAATCATGAATAGAAAATACATAGAAAATAAACTGAAAACCAGATGTGTATGAAAATGTATGTGTATCAAATGTTAAATATAAATGTATATTTTTGACACAAAGCACATGTTAAAGCACAGTGAATCTACTGATATGTTATAAAGAGAAAAGAGTTCTGACACATTCATCATTTCATACGAACAGAAAAACCCAAACCGACTGTGAGAGTGAATCCTCAGAGCTCCGTCTACACTGGAGACACCATCACTCTGACCTGTGAGCTGCAGTCGACTGGATGGGAGATTCAATGGTATAAAAATTATCAGCAGTTACAGCCTTGGAGCACTGAACAAACATACACACTCAAAGTGACAGACAATAATGAAGGAGAAATGGAATACCAGTGTTACGCATGCAGGAGAAACTACAACTACTACTACACAGAGATCAGTGATCCTGTCAGAATTACAGCAAGAGGTGTGTCATGATTTTTCTCCTTTTCACCACAGATCTGTTAGAAGGGATGAGAAAAAATATATTGCTTAATTATTGTAATCCTTGTTATTTTAGAATGTTCAAAATAATCTTGAAATACATATGTTTTAAAAGTATTTCTCATTTGGGGCTGGTGCAAATGCAAAACATTAAAAACATGTTATTTAACAAAGAAAAAAAAAAACAGGTCAAGCTGCAACTTTACATTTTCCAACATGGGAAAGTCTTCAGGACAGAGGAGTTTATGATTTGTAGTTTCCCTGTAACATAACAAGCTGTGTTTTTTCCCTTTATTCATTAAAAGAGTGAGAGAAAAAAGAGAGGCTGGTGAGGGAACTGTTTATAACTGCTATAATGTAAGTGAGAACAGGAAGTAACTTGTTTACAGACATTCCACAACAAAAAATGTAAATACAGTGAGAGAAAAAAGTATTTTAATGATAGGTTTATTTGAACAGTGAGAGACAAAATAACAACAACAAAATCCAGAAAAACACGTCAAAAATGTTATAAATTGATTTGCATTTATTTTAATTAGGGAAATAAGTATTTAACCCCTCTGCAAAACATAACTTAGTACTTGGTAATGCCTTAGTAATTAATTTTTATTTTCAATGCCCTGGCTAATGGAAGGAGGTTCTCACCCAAGATTTGATGGTACATGGCCCCGTCCATCATCCCTTTGATGCGGTCCCTTTGATCCTGTTTCCACCTCCATGTTTGACGATGGAGATGGTGTTCTTGGGGTCATAGCCAGCATTCCTCCTCCTCCAGTCACGGCGAGTTGAGTTGATGCCAATGAGCAAAATTTTGGTCTCATCTGACCACCAGAGGACAACTGGGTGAAAGTGTTGTAACATTTTTGACATGCGTTTTTCTGGATTTTTTTGTTGTTATTCGGTCTCTAGCTGTTCAAATAAACCTACCATTAAAATTATAGACTGATCATTTCTTTGTTAGTGGGCAAACGTACAAAATCAGCAGAGGATCAAATACTTTTTTTCCCCCACTGTATAAACAGATGAAAAGTAAATGTGCCTATCATTAATACATTTAAAAAATTTCATCATTGTCAAATCGCTGTGGTTTAAAAGGAAAAAACACACGAGGACATGCTGTTATAGGAAAATAATCAGTACTTCAGGGTGGAAACAGTAACTCGGCTTCATAACACCTCCACATCACTCAGTATTTTCTATAACAGTGTGAGACTCAGTGTTTTATTACTTACTTAAACTTTGTTAAAATAAGGGGAAAATACACAGAATACAGTACATCTGAAACCAGAAACTCCAATGTGTGACAAATGTAAGAAATTATCTTCACTTTCTTCTTCACTTCCACTGGACTGGAGTACAACTGAGTATAAAGTGTTTAATTACAGTGTGCTGTTGTTCTGTGTTGCTTGGCAACCATTCTGCTAAATGTTGCTGAAAAACTACATTTCTTGGCAGAAGAATGATTATTTGTTTTCAATTTATTATTGGATTTTTTGTTGTTGTTGGATTATGTTATGAAACCGTGTCAGGTATATGTAGTAACCATTTTCTAAAAGCAATAAGTGCCATGAGGCCATGGTTTACAATTGATTTTAGAACAGCTAAAGCCTGATTTGCAAGTTGCTGAGAAAAACCCTTTGATCGGAGACAAATAGGGAAGCAATCGGCGCTCGCCGATCGGCAGTCGATCATTATGTGTGACCTATGACAAATCAAAGAGGCTCGCCGACACATCACAAAGGCATCACTGACACCAGACAGATATTTGCCAAGCAAAATATCTGGAGCTGTTGGGCCACTCCACATACTGTTGTGTGAAAACTGTCGGCACAGGCAGTGATTGTGGTGACATCCTACAGCCAACGAGAGAGCAAGGCATGCTGTTAGGTCACCGTGAGGAAGGGAAACCTGCGAGTGCTAATCCTTTCTTTCACCCACTTTCTTTGCCTTATCCTTTTTGGGGTTTCTTCAGCACAAAACATCGCTCGAACAGCTCGCACTCGTTGCTTCTGTCTCTCATGTGTTTTCATGTCATATATCCGTGCGTGTTTTCATGACAAAATGTGGTTTGGACATCAGATACACAGAAAAACTACTGCATCACTACACTCTGGGTGTTAATTCAACACTAGGGACTTTACTGTGTAGAGTCATCAGGTGTCTGAACAGCACAGCGATCTGCTGGTGTTGAAAGTCGTGTAGTGTGAACTAGCCTTTAGCTGTCCTAAAATCACTGCAAACCACGGCCTCATGGGACTTATTACTTAATAATATATAATATAGAGATATAGTAACACTCATCTAACAACACATTATTGATATTTTATCCATAGTTAGTATTTGTAACTATTACTCACTCCTTAGTTGGTCTTTTGTCGTTAAACAGGACTGTAAAATAAAGTGTCTCTGTAAGAAACCATGACAGCTGACAAATTATAGTTATACTGAGTGTATGTGTGAGGGATTTATGGGAATACATGAAAATGTGCAATTAGACATTTGTGTAATAGTTCTTACTGTGAATTAAATAAATCTAGGGGAAAAAAGTTCTGTATTTCCTGTGTAACAGAGAGAGCAAGGGCAGATCTGAGTGTATCTCCACAGAGCTGGCTGTTACAGTTTAATACCTTGTATCAAATGTTAAATCTAACAGGAAAAACCCAAACCGACTGTGAGAGTGAATCCTCAGAGCTCCGTCTACACTGGAGACACCATCACTCTGATCTGTGAGAGGCAGTCGACTGAATGGGAGATTCAATGGTATAAAAATAATCCACAGCTACAGCCTCTGAACAGTGAACAAACAAACACACTTAAAATGACAGTCGATAATCAAGGAGAAACAGAGTACAAGTGTCGCGCGTGCAAGAGATACTACGAGAGAGGGTACTACCGCTACTACTACCAGTACTACTGCACAGAGCTCAGTGATCCTGTCAGGATTACAGTGAGAAGTAAGTCATGATTTTTTCCCTTTTCACCACAGGTTTGTTAGAAAGGGTCAGAGAATGCATTGCTTAATTATTGTAATTCCTTGTTATTTCAACGATCTCGATAAACAAATGTTTTAAAAGTATTTGTCATTTGTGGCTGGTTATACCCAATGCAAAAAAAAAGAAAAGAAGAAAAACTTTGTTTAAGCTTAAAGAAAAAAATACACAGAATACAGTACGTCTGAAAGCAGAAGACTCCAATGTGTGCGAAATGTAAGAAATTATCTTCACTTCCTTACAGTCTAAACAAAAAATACTCAATTAAATATAATAATAAGTAGTGACAAATACTATATATGGAAATATATTGGTTGCATGTGTGTAACTAAAGACCTGAACTCCACAAACTGTTTTCCACTTGTTTTTGGACATTTTCACTTAGGGGTGTGCTCACTTTTGTTGCAAGCGGTTTAGACATTAATGGCTGTGTGTTGAGTTATTTTGAGCTGAGAGCAAATTTACACTGTTACACAAGCTGTACACTCACTACTGTACATTGTAGCAAAGTGTCATTTCTTCACTGTTGTCACATGAAAATATATAATCAAATATTTACAAGAATGTGAGCGGTGTACTCACTTTTGTGAGATACTGCATATACATATTAGTCTTGAGATGTTCACCTCATTACACCATGAGCAGAGACTCAATGTACTTGAATGGAAATAAAAACAGAAATGACAGGGAGTGAGGAACTCCGAATCACCAAGACACATATGCATTTGGCAAAATAAAGGTTCTTAAATGACAGGGTAGCTCCCACCTCATTGGTCTGCCGAAGCCATCCCCCGAGCAGGGCCAATAGGATAGTTAAATCACTTATCCTGCCACACGCTCATGAAAAAATATCATCATGTGCAATTAGACATTCATAAAAAGCTTCTAACTGTGTATTAAATAAATGTCGAAAACATGTTTTGTATTTCTTGTGTAACAGAGAGACCAGGGGCAGTACTGAGTGTATCTCCACAGAGCTGGCTGACTGACAGAGACTCAGTGACTCTAAGCTGTGAGATTACAGACTCCTCTACAGACTGGACATTCAGATGGTACACAGCTGTTCCCTTCAGAGACGGCTTAACTCAAATAAAAAATAATCATGGCTATATCATGCATGTGGAGCTCCTCTCAGACAGCAGCAGAGGATCTGGAGGTAACTACACTCTCAGTCCTGCAGCTCTTAAACAGACAGGAGATTATATGTGCAGAGGAGAGAGAGGAGAACCAGACTTTCACTCACAGTACAGCAATCCACAGCCACTATGGATCACTGGTGAGGAAAATCACAACGGCAATCACAAATTAAACATGGCTCTGAACTTTTCATTGTGCAAATGCATGTGCTGTTCTAATGTAATCTACAATGAGGAAGTGACCTGGAGGTGGTGTGCTAGAGCTAGGCTAATACTGAGATGATGGTGACGTCTGGCGGTCATGTGATGTCTTGGTAGTTTTACATCAAACTCTTTTTGTATTTATTCCCTTTTGCGTTGTTCTGTGTCTTTGCTGATTTTTATGCCTTTGCAGCAGCTGAAGGATGTTCCTGTGTTCCTAGTCCCAGTTTTCATTTTATTTCTCGGTTTTAACCTTTGCCTTTTTGCAGCATTTATAATTATAGATTGTCCCAAGTTAATTCTGTCTGTGTTATGACCCATGCTAAGGACTGTGGCTTTGATTCCAGATTAATAAACATAATTCTGAATACACATGCACTTGTATTCTCATTATATTCCATATTGCACTTATTCTTATTTACATGGCTCTTTTCTGTGTTGAAGTTGAATCTCCTCCAGTCTCTCTGATCATCAATCCCAGCAGAACTCAACACTTTACTAATGACTCTCTCTCACTGAGCTGTGAGGACCAGAGTAACTCTACTGGATGGACTGTGAGACGATACACAGACAGTGAGAGAGTGTTAGATTGTTCACAGTGGGGATCAGTTACAGGATCTACATGTAAAATCATCTTCCTCTCCACATCCTACACTGGAGTTTACTGGTGTGAGTCTGAATCTGGAGAAAACAGTAATCCTGTCAACATCACAGTGCATGGTGAGTCTTCATGTAGTGTGTTTATTGTTAAAGGAAAAGGGAAATGTTTCATTACAGAATATTCAGAACTCTGAGTTTCTAACTGGGAGAACTGTTCAATAAGACAAACACGTTATTTTTCAGACTGAGTAGAAGTATATGCTTACCGATACCCACACTGATAATGATAATGAAATGAGTAATTACTGAGTATTGATCAATCAGGGATGTCATTGAACATTTCATTTCCCTCTGTTTATGTTGATTGCTGCTGTGTATAGATAACTCACCGTGCTTAGATTATGTGTAATATGCTATGGTATTAAAACTGTGCCTATAATAGAGAGTGAAAGTGGAACCTGAGTTGTATCAGTGAACTTGGCCTTTAAAAATGAGTGCAAAGTGCTGTGACTTTCATCTTCACCTTGTCACGTGTGATAGTTTCTCTTCACAACTCCACTCTCACAAATATGGTTGTGCACAATTAATGGCACGTTGAATTAATTTTTAATGGCCACATTCGCTGATACTTCTCTGCAGACTTATTTGGGTCACCCTTGCACTCTATTTAATATAATGTGTTTTATCAGGTTACTCATATTGTAGGAAGATGTTGTAGTTTCTCCTCTTGATGTTTTCAGACAGCCCAATTCCAGTTATACCAATTATAATACCAGTTCCAATGCATCCATAATTTGGGCTGTGGAGACTCATATATACAGATTATATACAGATTAATTAAGTGTGTTTTTCTGTGTTCTAGATGGTGATGTGATCCTGGAGAGTCCTGTCCATCCTGTGACTGAGGGACATCTTCTCACTCTACGCTGTTTAAATCACAATACAAAGTCCTCAAACCTCCGAGCTGATTTCTATAAAGATGGATCAGTTCTCCAGACACAGACTACAGGAGAGATGATCATCTATAACGTCTCAAAGTCAGATGAAGGTTTCTACTACTGTAAACACCCAGAGAGAGGAGAGTCACCGAAAAGCTGGGTCTCAGTCAGAGGTTTGAAAACTTGAGAGAATTTATTTTTATTTGATTCTCTTTTTATTAACACAGTGTATATGCACAGTGTTTTAATGCTTCAATTCTGGTCTCTTTCTATTTTTGGCTCAGGTTCTAGAGCCAGTGGTGGAACAGTAGGAGTGGCTGTTTGTTTGGGATTTTTGTTCATCGCTTTACTAATCTTAATGATCCTGCTGTGGTCCTACAAAAGAAACAAAGGTCTGATAATGGGTTTAGATGTTTTATGTAGAATATAAGAAGAATTGCAAAATAAATAAATAAATAAAGCTCATTTTGATCTATCACATAATTGTGGAAAAATAACTAAAGGTTACTTGGTGAATGAATAACTGAAACTGTTTGGAATATTTTGTCACAGTTCGTAGATGGGAGGCGGATGCAGGTGCCGATCAAAACTCTTTATTCAACTTAGACACAACAACTCAAAGCAAACGTAGCATAGAGCAGTATACTTCTTGGCATGAACGACCACTACGAACATAACAACGACTACAACTAATACCGAGCAATGTGCTCAGTAACCCAGGAGCTTATATAACACCTAATACAAAGTACCATTAACTTAAATCACATACACCTGTGGCAAATCACGATAGTTAAGCTAGCACTTAACCTAGAAGTGAACGAACCAAAACAAAGTCACGTGGCTTGTCCGAAGACTAGCCACAGTGCCCTCTGCAGGACGTAACGTTACATATTTGACATGTCAATCGTTATTATGGTCCGAGATATCGTCTTTAGTGCCGTTGCGAGTGGGTTGTGGTGGTGCCATTCTATATAGTTTGGTCTGTAGTTTTTATTTCTGTTTTTATTTCTGAGCTCCACTGGAATAACCTGCAGCGTGTTACTCTGTATCTACTGTGTGTGGACCGATTGTACGAGTCTGTGCTCGCAGTGTGCTCCGGAGTTTCACTCGCGCTGGCCCTACGAGTGTGCACTCACCGACCATGGCGCTAAGGTACACTACACGCCAGCTTTTGAATCTAAATCTGAAGTGTTATGGCCTAGCCAAAGATTCATAAAATCTCTGACGAGACGGTGGACTGCTACGTCCTAAGCGATATATCCATCGGGGTTTGAGGTGCAGTTTTGCTGTCTCGTCCTCTCCTAACATCTTTGTCCCGATCTGCCGCCGTAAGACCAACAAACTGCTCCATACTGGTGTTGATCACAGTAATTTAATATCGGTTCCCCGCGTGGAGATTAAACCACTGCCGTCTCCGCTTCAGAGCCTGGCTTATGCCGCATTATTCAATGCACGGTCTGTGAACAACAAAGCACTGCTTTTATCGGATTTTATCACTGATAAAAAGCTGGACTTGTTTTTCTTAACTGAAACCTGGCATAAAGAAAATGATGGGCTCCTGTTTAACCAGATCACTCCAGCGGGCTTTGGAGTTTTAGATCTCCCGAGGTTATCTGGGAGAGGCGGAGGCATTATTGTGGTTTACAACCTGAAGTTCAATACAAACTCTGTGTCTGTTCCCTGGTTTCCTTCATTTGAATTCCTGGTCTTGAGTATCTCCGCTCCTGTATCCACCGTCATCGCAACTGTCTATAAACCACCTAAGGCTAAGGCACATGCAGCTTTTATGTCAGAGTTTGCGGACATCCTGTCGATGTTGAGCACTAAGTTTGACAGAATTTTGATTGTGGGAGACTTCAACATTCATGTGGACTGTAGTGACTCGGTGGTGACCAAGGATTTTCTGTCACTAATTGACTGTTTTAACTTCACTCAGTTTATAACTGACCCGACTCATAACAAGGGCCATACGCTGGATCTTGTGATTGCTAATGGCTCATTTGTATCTGAGTTTTCAGCTACTGACATTGGACTGTCTGATCATTCAGCTGTCTTTTTTGACCTCGAATTGTATCATTCAAGTGAGCCTCCTATCCGAACAGTAACCTTCCGGAAGTGGAAGTCTACCGATCAGACAGCCTTCTCCAATTCTGTGGTTTCCAGCCTAAGCGATCTTCATCCATCATCACTGGAGGAGAAAGTTCTGCAGCTAAATTCCACTCTTTTCACACTTTTGCTCCTCTAAAGTCACGTATGGTCACATTCACCCGCTCTGCTCCCTGGTATAATGACAATCTGCGCTCTAGAAAGGCTGTATGTCGGGAAATCGAACGAAAATGGCACCTTACCAGGACTTAGTGTCTACTATCAAGCGTGGAAGGATTTACTGGGGGATTATCGTACACTACTGGAGACTGAAAGATCCTCTTACTTCTCTGTTGCTATTGTAAATAATCAAAATAATCCCAGACACTTGTTCCAAACCATAAATAGATTGCTTCAAGTAAACGCTGTAACTATTTTGCCTGTTTCTCAGCAGCTCTGTGATTCCTTTCTACAGTTTTTTAATTCTAAGATTGTCAATGTTCGTAAAGAAATTTCTGTTAACCCTGACTGTGATACTCCACCCCTTCGTCCATCTGGGTTCACTGGTGTTTCTTTTACTCATTTTTCACTTCTTGATTCTGAGGCTCTCACTAGGGAGGTATCCAGCATGAAATCTACCACTTGCCTGCTGGATCCAATTCCTATGATTCGGTTTAAATCGTGCTTTGCTGTGTGGTGCCCTGCTATCCTCAGTATTATAAATGAATCACTGGAGACTGGGGTTGTTCCAGCAGTACTGAAGACTGTTGCTGTTACACCTGTACCAAAGAGAAAATGTTAATGTTTCTGTGGATGATTTTAACAATTTTCGCCCCATTTCAAATCTTCCGTTTTTGGCAAAAATACTTGAGCTCACTGGTGTTCCCCAGGGTTCAATTCTAGGCTCTCCTGTTCAATATTTAATGGTGAATGTGCACTTATATAGCGCTTTTATCCAAAGCGCTTTACACTGTTCATTCACCCATTCACACACACACTCACACACCAATGGTAGCAGAGCTGCCATGCAAGGCGCTAGCTTGCCATCAGGAGCAACTTGGGGTGTCTTGACCAAGGACACTTCGGCATGTGGAGTCACCCGGGGAATTGAACCGCCAACCCTACGATTAGTGGACAACCCACTCTACCAACTGCGCCACAACCGCCCCAATATTTATCTATCTGGGCATCTGATCATGGGCATCTGCTGCGAACACTTGGCCTAAATTATCACTTTTATGCTGACGATACCCAAATCTACATTCACTCAAGATCTGGTGAAAGCATTGATGTTTGTTATCTTTCTGGCTGTATTTCTGAGATAAAAACATGGATGAATAATAACTATCTGTGCCTGAACAGCGGGAAAACTGAGGTCATGCTTATAGGTTCCCGTCATCAGATTTGCAAAGCGGCTCCACTGTCTCTATCTGTTGATGGCTCTGTTCTAGACTTCCAAAGTATGATGAAGAACCTTGGTGTAATTTTTGACACTAACCTCAGTTTTGATTTTTTTGTTCAGAGCACTGTGAAGGCATCTTTTTTTCACCTCAGAAATATGGCCATATTAACACCAATGTTAAACTTATCTGTCACTGAAAAGCTGATCAATTCATTTGTTGTCACGCGGTTGGATTACCTCAATGCCGTTTTAGCTGGAGTTTCTAAAACTGCAATTAACAAATTGCAGTATGTTCAGAACTCTGCCGCCCGGATCCTGACGGGAAGCAGGAGATATGACCATATCACTCCTGTTTTGAAGTCCTTACACTGGCTCCCGGTCAGGTTCAGGGTTGATTTTAAGATCATGATGTTAACATACAAGGCATTGCATGGATTGGCTCCACAATATTTAACTCACTTATTAATCCCGTACACCCCACATCGCAGACTGCGCTCCTCACAGTGTAATATATTAACTTTTCCACTAACTCACCTTAAGTCTATGGGTGACGGGGCTTTTTCTGTCTACGCTCCATCACTTTGGAACTCTCTTCCCCCTGAACTCAGGGAAGCTCAGTCCTTTGGCATTTTTAAAGCTCTTTTTTTAAAAGACACACTTTTTTAGACTCGCATTTGACTCCTGATATCTTTTTGATTGTTTTAAATTTGTTTTTTATTACAGTTGTTTTATTCGTTTTAATGAACTTTTATTAATTCTGTGATTTGTGTTTTTTTATGTACAGCGCTTTGCGAATCTGCTTTAAAGGTGCTTTATAAAATAAAGTTTATTATTATTATTATTATTACTTCAGCATGACTGCTCAGGAGGATCAGTGGATCCATATCTGTTATGAGAAGGGTTTAGTTTGATGTGTAACTACTCCAGTAACTATGATAGTTCAAAAGGTAAGAGTACAAGTAGAGAAAGTTTAAAACACAGGGTTTAAATAATCTAATGAGTGTAAACGAGTCTGTATTGTTGGAATCTGTAGCTGATCTTCTGTGTCCTTCTGTCATCTGCTGCTCAGTGACAACCTCTCATGATCATTTGATCTGCTAAAAGAAAATGACTGGATGGTGTCAGGGTTGTGAATAACTGAAATGTCTTTAGGCCAGTGTGGGTGATGATACTGTCTACTCAGAGCTACAAGTCTGATTTCGGAAGATCGATTTCAGTCCGATTTCAAATTAGATTTCAAATTAATTTAGTAAATTAGAAAATAAATAAAAAGTAGTTGCACATATTAAATATAGAATACTAACTGTAATGTGGTAAATATTACATATTCATATCATTATATGTAAAGTATATGTATATGTATATGTCTTAATTGTAAGTTGCTGTTGTTGTGGTTGTTTTTTGTTTTTCATTTAGGTTAATTTATGCAAATTCTTTATTTTATGTGGGAATTATACTCAACTTGGTTTATTTATGAAATCTGTATTTTTATCATGTTATTAAGTTAAATATGTCTTTATTACATGTTGTGCAGTTCAGACATGTAGTTACACTCATCTACCTACATATTGTTATTAGAATTATATCATAATTAATATTTGTATCTATTCCTACAGTATAATTGAACTTCTGTAGACACTGTTTATTACACTGTAATCAGCGCTGTGTAAAATAAAGTGTTTCTGTTACCATGTACACCCTGTTCAGATGTAGAATCTGTCTCCCTCTATAGAAAATCAGACATCAGAGCAGAATCCGATCCGGTCAGGAGCTGAAGACTCTCAGTCAGGACTCACACCACTTCAGGCTGGTCAGACACTCTGTCAATCACTGTTTATTTCTACATTTGATCATCATCTCTGTAATAAATATCATTCAGTAAATTCATTTCATTTGTTTGAAATCTGTTATGTTTTGTAATCTACTGTAAAGTACAGCAGTGTCTTGTAGTGATTAACACACTGCACTGTGTTCAGGTGAAGCTGCAGCTGAGAGCAGAGAAGTCACTTACACACAGGTCACGCAGAAAAAGAAGACAAACAGGAACAATGGTAGAGTATTTTTAATGATGGGACATTTCATGATTTCGGTATTCTTTTCATGTATTCTGAGGTCATGACCTACAATTTTCCTTCAGATCAGACGAGTCAGTTCCATCACAGGCTCCATTAAAAAGCAGGCATGTGTTCTACATAGCAATAATCATAAAGTTATCACACATTGAAAAGATGCCACAAGTTGGGTGAAAAAAAGATAGCTAAATGAAGTAAACTCTAGAGATAAAAGAACTACTCTCAAAAAAAGCAGCTAGGGTTCAGTGTGGTTTTGGCAGGACACTGATAATGACTTCTGTTTATGTGTATGAGTTATGAATGATCAAGATCATTGGGATGGTTTTGTTCTCTGCTGCTGCAGGTGCTGATGCTGAACCCGTTGTTGATGAAGTGACTTATGCTGAGATTGAAATAAAACCAATGAAAAAAGCAAAGAGAATGAAAGGTAGAGCAAAATGAAGACATTTTATTCCGTGTCATAGATCAACTGACCCTACTCTTGTTTTATGTAATGAATAAAACACTCTGCTGTGCTGTTATAGAAAATAATCAGTGACAGTGTGGTGTGATGAAGCAGAGTTACTGTTTCAGAGTTCATACCCTGAAGGTGATTATTTTCCTGTTACAGCACATCCCAAAGTGTTGTACCACAGCAACGTCCCTATTTAATTCATTAAAGAATGACACGTCAGACTTTTAATCCAATTATTGTTGTGGGACATCTGCAAAAGTTAGTTCCTATTATCACCTGTGTAAAAGCACGTAAGAACTCCTAAGACATGACAGAAAATTTCCTGACTGTTACTCGGCACTGACACTGGAGACTCCTTCCATAAATGTTAAATAACCTTATTACAGTAAAGTCCATAGAACAATTTCATGTTTTTTTTAGTAAATAACACATTCCTTAACCTGTTTATTTAAATAATCTGTCAATTTGTTTATGTAATCTGTTACTATAGAAACGATAATGTATTAGAATAAAGACATTAATTTAAACCAGTGATTTTCAGTTGCACTATTGTCAGAGCTGCTGTTACAGAAAATTAATCAACACCTTCTGACCAATCAGAATCCAGAATTCAACACTGTTGTGGTCTAATGCATTTTAAATGTGAATGATTTAATATCCAGATCATGTACCATTTAGATGAGCTGTAATGTTTCAGGAAATTAATTCAGGATATCTTTATTCCAACTAGAGAAGGCCAGTGTGGGTGATGATACTGTCTACTCAGAGCTGAAGCACAGCATGGAGGTAAGACTCATGACATTTACAGTATGAAGCTTAAAAGACAAACCAAACACCATGAAGTAATAAATATATTTAAAGGTGTATTGGGTAGAATTTGTCATCTAGCAGTTACAGTATCCATGTACACAAAACCCCGCCTCACAGAATCTGAAAGAGTTCATCCATGTTAGTTTGGTAGCTGTCTAGATAACTTTCCATCATCTCATTCTACTTGGACAGTTATGACATCGTTAACTATGAACATGCAAAATACTGACACGCCAAATAACGTACTGATTTCTTTCTGCGGTCACTGATTCAGAACGTTAACTATTTTGTAATATCGTTGATGGCAATATCAGGAGAAATGTATTTATAAACGTATTTATTACAATCTCTTTCTTTCTCTCTGCAGTGAGACATGTGTCTGTGTACACTGATGAAGCTACAGTTATCACACAGACAGCTGGAACACTGGGATTTGTGTTTGTCTTCTGTTTTTCCTAAAATGCTCAGAAAGTAGAATCTGCTCATCCTGAACACAGGAACATTACTTATACATTTTTCTTTTACTGCTTTTCTTTTTCTACATATTCTGTTTAGAGTGCACAAATACAATTCATTTAATATACATGTGGCTCATTTACGCATTAAAAAAGAAAAAAAAAACATAATACAGTTAATTTTTATTAATGTACTTTCAAATGGATACATATAGAAGTAAAAGAGAAATAAAATATGTATTTTAGCGTGCAAAACATTTGTATAAAATTACAAAAACATTTTTGTTCCATTTTAAAGCATTATTTAAGGTGAAACACGACACTCTAAAATACTTATTTTTCTGTTCCTCATATACTAATTCCATTGAGTGTACATTAATAATTAATTTAATACACATGTGGCTCATTATATTTATTTTTATTTTACTCATAAACTTACACGTCAGTGCTTTAGGTTGGTTTTTGGTTGGATACGAACACTTGGTATCTGGTACTGCACATACCAAAGAAGAAGAAACCTGAGTGCAGTGTGTAAGGCTTGTCACTGTTTTCTTACACAAAGTAAGTTATTCTTGTTCATGTACAAAACTTCACTGAGGAAAGAATGAGTTAAGATGAAAGTAAAGTTGACTGGGACGAATATTTATATTTTCGGTTCGTGCAAAATGCTGTCCTGGATCATTGCTGCCTCACACACACACACACACACACACACACACCAAGTTTTTAAATACATGTTGCTTTTGAATTTTCTTGCTTTATATCTTACATTTTTTATAAACATTTTTATGTCCATATTTACAGCTTTACAAATGACCTGATGCTTTGAAAGTCGTCTCACCGCGTTCATAAATGTCACCTGAAATTAATTTGTTTGTGGTTTAAACAGTGTTTGTATAATAAAATGTTTTATGCATGCATGAGTTATGAGACAGAAAGGATGCTTACCTTCGAGAACTCGTTTTGTACTTCAGCAATGTTTAGATAAAATATAAATACAAATTTACAACTCTGAATGAAATGTAGGTTATCCATGCCATAAAAACAAATAAAACTTTCCTTACAACATATGTATTTATGTCTTTCCATTCTTTGTGTTGTTCACTATATCTTAAACATAAATTAATAAATGTATAAATTCTTCCCAATATTTTGACGGAATAAACAAAGTGTCTGACCCGGGGAAAATGTTAATATCATATCCAATATCATATTGCTCTAATAACAGAGAAAAACAGATTTAGAAACCAAAATTAACTTTATTTTCCAGGCTTCTGGGATCAGGTCGACCATTACCTGTTTTGAGGGGGGAAATAGTAATAATATGTGATAATACTAGAATATAGTCTAAACATTTCAATTAAAAATATTACTATGACATAATGATGTGTATAACAGCAAAAAAAAAAAAAACTATCCTAAAGAAATATGTTACTTTAAAAATAAAGAAATACTTCATCTTCTGCTGCATCTGCACCAGACAATTATATTGTATTATAACTTTAAAACTCACACAGTGTGGTGAGGAAAATGATTAGAGGAAATGAAAAGAAGACTACGGAGAGCGCGCCCTCTGCTGATCAGTCGTATACATTTCTGAATCAACATATTCTTAGAGATCATTAAACACTTATTAATCTTGTGAAGCTTCTCCATTTCCTCACTGAGAGTTTCCTGAAGCTGAGGAAAATTATTTGCTGTTTTGGAAATTATATTAAAAACAGAGTCAAACTAATTAGTAAACACTCACCAAGGATGACAAATTTCTCTATTTCATCATTGAGAGATTGCTGAATTTTTATTTTCTCAGAAGGGTCCAGACTCAGATGAGAGTTAATTGTGACGTCAGTCCAGTCCTGGGTGTGTGGAGGGCTGCACAGTGATGGGTAAATCTACAGTACAGCAGGAGAGAGGAGAAATCCCTCAGCATGGGGACTGCTGTCCTGTCCTGTGCTGTATTGCTATTGAGAAACAGAGGGACTCTGACCTGTTGGAGGTGGAGGTGATCCTCAGTGTGTGAGACTCAGTGTGTGACTTTCCTTATTACATATGCATTTTATGTCTTTCCATTCTTTGTGTTGTTTATTTTAGACAGACCAGACAGTGAAGTTGGTGGCAGTCAGGCAGTGCAGCAGCTTTCAGCAGATAGTCCACATTTAAAACCAGGTTACTGTAAATGTGTTTATATTGTAATCTATAGACTGTTGTACTGTTTCAACATTAACAAACAGTTAAATTCAGGTATTTACTAATATAAATATACAAAACTACTCGTGCAAACTCGACCAGAATGAAGTGATTACCTCGATAAAGATTCAATATGATTTGTCCATCCTGTGACTGAGGGACATTCTCTGACTCTAAGCTGTTTATATCGATACACAAATTCCTCCAAACTCAGAGCTGATTTCTATAAAGATGGATCAGTTCTCCAGACACAGACTACAGGAGAGATGATCATCCGAACTGTCTCAAAGTCAGATGAAGGTTTCTACCACTGTAAACACCCAGAGAGAGGAGAGTCACCGAAAAGCTGGGTCTCAGTCAGAGGAGAGAAATCATTTCAATATTCATTTAAATACAACTGTGACTGAATGTGTTGAACTTAGTATCGTTACATAATGTGACCTCTAGTGCTTAGTTTATGTAAGTACATGTACAGTGTGGTATTTGTGCCCGAGTGAACATGTATTCATTTCTACTGCAGTTTGAAAATAATAGTTAGAAAAATATTTTCACATAAAGAAAAGTAGAAATCATTTGACTCACCATTAGGTTTTTAAAAAATTAAAAAACATGTTGGAGTTACTGAAGACGACTGAATGAATGATGTTTATTTTTTAACACATCTGAGGCACAGGCACTTAAATGCAGTTCGGTTTCTTTTCTGGCATAAACACCTGGAGTAAAATTGTAATGAAACAAATGACCTTCTTCATTTCTTTAACAGCTCACACTGGTGAATACAGAATCCAGAACACAGTCATAGAAGAGTGAGCAAAGTTCATCTATAAAAAGAGGATCCGTTTAATGTAGAAATCATTTCATCATTCCTTTAGAGTCATTTTGTGAATTTTAAATAATACTGATCTGTCACTTTAACATCATGCTGTTTGTAGCTCAGCATCTTACACGCACTCGTCTTTCTGACTGGATTTGTTTATCTGAAGCCTGCAAACCTCCTCATGAGGTGAAAGTGAACATGTGTTTAGTCTCTAATAAAGCCTACATGTTGCTAATGCAAAAAAACGTGTGAAATAAATGTGTCTGCTATTGGAGTGAGTTTAATCCCAACATGTTGACCTGCACATTACAACTTCAAAACGTTTCATGTTACATTACTTATGAACATTTTGGTGTGCGTTATTGAGAGCAGACTCGAGGTGTGTATTTTATATTTGGTTTGACTTTTCTTTTCAGCTGTGTGAACTTTAATTGAAGTTGTGTGAGGAGATGTGTGGTTGGAATGTTTAGTTCAATTAAAACCTTCAAAGAAATGCACCAGTATCGATGGAGACTATGTGCACAATATATAATAAGGTTATATATAATTTTGTTCACTGCGTTAGTTAACCTGGTTGCAATGATGTGTGAAGTACAAGTAATATAATAAGAAAACTCTGAACAAAACTCTTGTGGCTTTTAAATATCACATTTTATTTTTAGCATTTTGCTTCTTTTTTAAATAGGAAATAAAAAAATTTTTTTACCAAGACAATGTGTACTTTATTTCTCGACAAGAAAAAATTATGGAGATGTAAGTGTTACGACGCAGCGAATGCAACGTGACAACGCAATACGTGTAGTCCAGCCCAGGGACTACATTTCCCAGTCTTGCCTGCGCTCGTGTTCGCTGGAGTTCTGATTATGAACACCTGGGCCACCTTAAGATTGAAGGACCTCCCACACGTCACTCCGATGCAAAGTATACATTCAGCAACCACGGCTCTGTGTGATACTAAGCTCCACTAAATGGGCGTTTTCCGTTTGTCTACAATTTCCGCTTCACTCCCGTTACGCTTACACTTCTTCGCTAACTCGTTAGCTCCTTAGCTACCTATTGTCTACTATTTAATGCAGCTACTCACTTCCTCCGTTTGCCTGCGTTTGTCTCCGTTCCTGCAAACGTTACAGAATACTTTGTCGTGATATGGAGGCAGCGGGCACTGAGTACTGAGTACGCGGCATCGCGGAACGTTATGTTGGCTTCAGCATCATAATCCGACAATCTCCTGGATGGACAAGCAGATTACGCATTGGTCACCTTACTGCCGAAACAGTTGTTTAAGAGGGCCCACGGTGCCATTAGCCACCACAACGATAGAGAGCCTCCTGGCGTCCATTCCTAGTCAAATTCCTCCCGAATACCATGACCAGGAGGTGTTCAGTAAGACCAGGGCCAGTTGTCTCCCACCTCATAGATCAAATGGCTGTGCCATAGATTTACTTCCTGGAGCCGATCTGCCATGAGGTTGGGTTTACCCCTTATCTCAAACTGAGCAGCAAGCTATGGAGGAATATATCCGAGAAACTCTTCAACAGGCTTCCACATCCCCAGTTTCGGCAGGGTTATTTTTTGTTGAGAAGAAGGGTGGGGGCCTACGCCCATGTATTGATTATCGAGCCCTCAACCAAATCACGGTAAAGTATAAGTATCCACTACCTCTGGTCCCTTCAGCCTTGGAGCAACTGCGTTCTGCCACAATATTCACCAAGCTGGACCTTCGCAGTGCATACAATCTCATCTGCATCAGAGAGGGAGTTGAGTGGAAGATGGCCTTTAGCTGCACTTCCATATGGTCATGCCATATGGGCTTGCTAACGCCCCATCGGTGTTCCAAAACCTCGTTAATGATGCTCTGAGAGACATGCTGGGAAGGTACGTGATAGCATACATTGACGACATTTTGATTTATTCGACCTCCCCAGAGAAACATGTCCAACATGTCCGGAGTGTGCTGCAACGCCTCCTGAAATACAGTCATGGATGAAATTATTAGCACCCCTGGAACTTTTCCAAAAAATGCACCATTTCTCCCAGAAAAGTGTTGCAATGACAAATGTTTTGGTATACACATTTTTATTACCTTTAAGTGCATTGGAACAGCACAAAAAGCAGAAGAAAAAAGGCAAATTTGACATCATTTTACACAAAACTCAAAAATTAGGTCGGACAAAACTTAATATTGGCACCCTCAACTTAATATTTGGTTGCACACCCTTTGGAGAAAATAACTGAAACCAATCGCTTCGTATAACCATCAACAAGCTTCCTACACCTCTCACCTGGAATTTTGGACCAGTCTTCTTTTGAAAACTGCTCCAGGTCTCTCAGATTTGAAGGGTGCCTTCTCGCAACAGCAATTTTGAGATCTCTCCATATGTCACGTATCCGGAAACTCTGGACTCCATTTCCCATCAGCCACTGCACTACACCACATGACCACATGCGCCACCACATGCACCTGATTCATGTTTTTGTTAATGAGCACTCATGTGTATTTATAGTCTTTGTCTGCACTCTCTCCTTGTCTTTTGTTGTCGTAGATTCACGTTGTTTATGTCAGTGTCTTTGTCTCATGCCACAGAGTTGTTGCCAAGTTGTCTTTGTTTCATAGTCTGTTTGTTTGTTATTAAATATTTAAAATCTGTGATTGCTTCTGCCTCAACCTTCCAAGCGTTACAGAACAAAAGACCATTTTTTTCAGAAGCAGCAGACTTCCCTCCCCTGTCATGGCTGTCGCCCCATCTCCTATTGGACTCAAGGATTCCCCTCTGTTCGGCTACCTCAAGGATTCCCCTCTGTTCAGCTACCTCAAGGTCGCGCAGCCGGCGTGTTCAGTGGAGGATGTCTCTCTGCCGCCCCGCTATGTGAGAGAGGACGTTCCATCTCCTAGCGGACTCAAGGATTCCCCTCTGTTCAGCTACCTCAAGGATTCCCCACTGTTCAGCTACCTTAAAGTGCCTCAGCCTCCCTGTTCAGCTGAGGTCGTCGCTCAGCCTCCCTGCTCGGCTGTGGACGTCGCTCAGCCTCCCTGCTTGGCTGTGGACGTCACTCAGCTTCCCTGCTCGGCTGTGGACGTCGCTCTGCCTTCCTCCTGCTCGGCTGAGGTCATCGCTCGGCCTTCCTGCTTGGCTGCGGTCGTCTCTCTGCCATCCTGCTTCGCTGAGCACGTCACTATGCCTCCATGTTCCGCTGAAGACGTCGCTCCTTTCCTTCCCTGCGCTCAGTGTGTCGCTCCCCCTTCCTGCTCCACGGAGGACGCTGTTCCCCCCTCATGCTCCACGGAGAGCGTCGTTCCTCCCGTGAGCCTCGCGGAGAACCTCGCTCCCCCCGTGAGCCTCGCGGAGAACCTCGCTCCCCCCGTGAGCCTCGCGGAGAACCTCGCTCCCGCGAGCCTCGGGAGAACCTCGCGCCCCCCGTGAGCCTCGCGGAGAACCTCGCTCCCCCGTGAGCCTCGCGAGAACCTCGCCCCCCGTGAGCCTCCGAGAATCTCCCCCGTGAGCCTCGTAAGGTACTTCGCTCCCCCCTTGAAACTCGTGGTGAAGCCTGCTCCGCTCTCCTATCCCATGCGGGACGTCACCCCGCTTTCATGCTCTGCCAGGGACGTCCCCCTGCCCCCCTGTGCCATTGTGGAAGCTGCTCGGCCTCCTGGTTTTGCTGGGAACTTTTTGCCCAGAAGGCCGGGACCTCCAGATGGTGGACCTTTGCCTTTGGGCGCTCCGGGAGTAGCGCCCTTGGGGGAGGGTTCTGTCACGTATCCGGAAACTCTGGACTCCATTTCCCATCAGCCACTGCACTACACCACATGACCACATGCGCCACCACATGCACCTGATTCACGTTTTTGTTAATGAGCACTCGTGTATTTATAGTCTTTGTCTGCACTCTCTCCTTGTCTTTCGTTGTTCACGTTGTTTATGTCAGTGTCTTTGTCTCATGCCACAGAGTTGTTGCCAAGTTGTCTTTGTTTCATAGTCTGTTTGTTTGTTATTAAATGTTTAAAATCTGCGATTGCTTCTGCCTCAACCTTCCAAGCGTTACACTATAGGTGTTCTATGGGATTTAGATCTGGACTTATTGAAGGCCACATCAGAATTCTCCAGCGCGTTGTCTCTAACCATTTCTGGGTGCTTTTTGAGGTATGTTTCGGGTCATTGTCCTGCTGAAACACCCATGACCTCTGACGCAGACCCAGCTTTCTGACACTAGGCCCTACATTATGGGCCAAAATCTTTTGATAGTCTCCAAATTTCATGATTCCTTGCACACAGTCAATGCACCCAGTGCCAGAGGGAGCAAAACAACCCCAAAACATCCTTGAACCTCCACCATGTTTGACTGTAGGTACTGTGTAGGCCTCTTTTTGTTTTCTGTAAACAGTAGAATGATGTGCTTTGCCAAAAAGCTCTACCTTAGTCTCATCTGTCCACAAAATGTTCTCCCAGAAGGATTGAGGCTTACTCAGGTACATTTTTGCAAACTGCAGTCTGGCTTTTTTATGCCTCTGTTTCAGAAGTGGGGTTCTCCTTGGTCTCCTGCCATAGCGCTTCTTCTCATTCAGATGACGACGTATGGTTCGAGCTGACACTGAGACTAAGTCTGCAGGAAAGCCTGAATTTGTGTGGACGTTGACTGAGGTTGTTTATCCACCATTCGAACTATCCTGCATTGCATTCTTTCATCAATTTTTCTCTTCTTCTTTTTTTGCACAATTTTGCTTCTTAAGTCCTCAGACAATTCTCGGCTCTTCTTTCTCTTCTCCATGCTTGGTGTGGCACACACAGGCACACAACACAAAGGTTGAGCCAACTTTTATACACTCTAACTGGCTTCAGTTTCGATTTCTATATTTTTATGATTTCTTGATTTCTATATTTCTATATTTTTCAGTTTTGTTCTATAAGAAATGTGAACAAAAATACACTTTTAATGTTAAGCTGTGTACATTTTTAAGTAAACTACTCTGGTTAATGACGTCAGTATGTGTTGAGGGACACGGTGGATAGATTAGGTAGATAAGTTACATAAGCATCTGTTAACTTGCCTAGTGATGGAAAGTGCTCTTTCAGCTCTTCTGCTGGTGATGGAGTACGCTAGTCACACTTATCATTAGTTACTGGGGTGTAACGATACGCTCCGGTCACGATTCAATTCAATTTTCAATACTGACTTCAGGATTTCAATTCGATTCGATTTTTGTCTGTATAAAAGAAAATAAATTAAAACTCCCTATGAACAGAGGTTTAATATTGTTCACAAAATGTACTACAGGTTCATTATATCTTATACATAATTTAATAAATGTATAAATTCTTCCCAATATTTTGACTGAATAAACAAAGTGTCCGACCATGGGGAAAATGTTAATATCATATCGAATATCATATTGCTCTAATAACAGAATATCAGATTTAGAAACAAAAATGGTTGAGTCAGCTACCCGTTATGATGGGGAAAAGTCACAATATATTATATTATTAGAATAAAATCTGAATATTTTAAGAGTAAAATAATACTACGACATAATGGTGCATATCGCAGCAACAAGTTTGTAATATTTAGGCAGGAAGTTCTCGAAAATGTATTCGGTGGAAAACAGTAACATAGCGATTGATGGTAAATGATCACTGAATCATTTGCACAACCAATTCATTAAAACACAGTCATTCATGACTAAAACATGTCTTATTATCCTAAAATGCATGCCTACATATCTACTAAAAGACTTTTTTAAACAGAAACTGTTTAAGCAGCGAGTTTTTCCCTCTCATACCAGATCTAACATTTTTTAAATTAACTTTGTAGAATACACAAGTGGCCATGATGGCTTAGTGTTTAGTGCGTTTGCCTCGCACCTACAGGGTTGTGGGTTCAATTCCCACCAGGTTCTCTGGTTTCCTCCCCCTATGTCCAGGGGGTCCCCTGCCTCATCCCCCTGGAGCTCCAGGCTCCCTGTAACCCTGTGTAGGATAGGTGTTCATAACCTGCAGATATTTTTTTATGTACATGAAATAAGAGGTCCTGCAGGATAGTTTAAGTCTGCAGCAGACCAGCAGTAATGATAAAATCCTGCAGGATACAAGCAAACACTGTAGGGTTTATGTAAGGGGTATTGCCATTCACCCAACACCCCTTAATAATCACTAATTATTATTGATGTCTCTGTGTTAATAATACGTGCAAAAAACTGTGCAGAAACCAACACTTCTCATTAGTCCTGTACTCATACAGAGCAGTGACAGTGTTAGAGGCCTGAGAGCAGAGACCAGTTCACACATTTGGTTTATTTCTATTGTAATGCATTGCTGCAAATTCAGCTGTGAAGAAGTGGAGGAGGTGTGAAAGTGGATGTGTGAAACTAATAAGAAACTTTTAACCGTTGATATGGTGGATAAATTTAACTCCAGCTCTAACCAGCCATTCACCTCCGACCTCACTCATCATCAAGGCATTTATTTGTCTTTGTTTGTTTAATCTTTAGTGCATGTGTTTGTGTGTGTGTGTGTGTGTGTGTGTGTGTGTGTGTGTGTGTGTGTGTGTGTGTGTGTGTGTGTGTGTGTGTGTGAAAATACAAGGAGATTTCAGAAATTTCAGAAATCTTACTAAATGAGTAGGAATTATGCTGCTGTCACATGATTGGCTGATTGGAAACGTGCATGAATGAGCAGGTGTTCCTAATAAAGTGGACAGTAAGACCATAATGCACATTAAATATATTACAGCACTGTTTATTCTTTAATGCAAATGATTTTAATGCTGGTAAATTGAAACATTATATGTTTTATAGTACAAAACTTAAAATTATCGGAACAGTAACTGCAATATCTGTATCAACTAATGTGCAGAAGTGACATGCACACATTCTCTCTCTCTTTCTCTCTCTCTCTGTCTCTCTCTCTGTAAGAACACAGGAAGTGTAACTTTAACACACACCACTGCTCTGTCAGTCAGTCAGTCATTAGAGAGACAAGATGGAGTTCAGTCCACTCGCTGTGATGCTCTGTGAGTAAATGTTCTCTTTGTGTCTTCATTAGAGTGAGTGGTGGGGTATAAAGTTGTTCATCTGCAGTCTGAATGTCCTGAGTGATGAGTTTATTGTGTGATTAGGACATTGTGTGTACTTCAGCATGACTGCTCAGATGGATCAGTGGATCCATATCTGTTATGAGAAGGGTTTAGTTTGATGTGGAACTACTCTCAGTAACTATGATAGTTCAACAGGTAAGAGTACAAGTAGAGCAAGTTTAAAACACAGGGTTTAAATAATCTAATGAGTGTAAATGAGTCTGTATTGTTGGAATCTGTCGCTGATCTTCTGTGTCCTGCTGTCATCTGCTGCTCAGTGACAACCTCTCATGATCATTTGATCTGCTAAAAGAAAATGACTGGATGGTGTTTGTACTTTCACCAATGGAAGTCAGGGTTGTGAATAACTGAAATGTCTTTAGCTGCTGTGGTGAGACTTTGCTGGTGTTTCATGTGCACAGAAAGGTTTAAGAAAACCATGTTAGCATTAACTAGACTTACTGAGAAAACGCCTAATAACCTATAGGATACTGTTTTGTTACTTTTAACACACACACACACACACACACACACACACAAGTATGACACAGTTAGAGGCCTGTGTTGGCTCTTGTAGTTTTACTCTTTTTTTAAGCTCTCAGTGTGAAAGGGGAGGAGGTGTGAAGGGAGATGTGTGAGAGAAGTTTTATTAATGCAGTCGTTCTCATAAATTTGCATACCCCTTGCAGTATCTTCAAAATTTTAAAATAAAAAGGAGGGCAAAAAAATAGCATTTAGTTTTTTTTATTTATTTATTATTTAGTACTGCCCTGAATAAGATACAGTAGGGGTATAATAAGTATTGAACGTGTCAACTTTTTTTTTCTGGAAATATATTTCCAATGAAGTTATTCACATAAAATGTTTACCAGACATCAGTATTAGCTCAAGAAATCCACAAATATTGTCACGCGCCGTGACGTGAAGGAAGCAGGCAGGATGCAATTGCAGACGAACGGTGAGTTTTATTTACAATGTGGCACAACAGAAAGGAAACCAGAAACATAAGGCTATGGCTAAAGCTATAACTAAGGCTATGGCTAAGGCTAAGGCTAAGGCTATGGCTAAGGCTAAAGCTAGAACATGGCATGAAACTAGGATGCTCTATACGTGCTAAACATGGCAAAACAATATATACATATGTCGCTATATACATATGTTGAACCGCGCGGAACATGGCTCCCGGTATAAATAGACTTCCCAGTCCTTAGCACCGCAACCGTTCACAGCTGCGGGCAATTCCAAAACACACGTGACCCTTGACGTCAACCCGGAAGAGGCCCACACATGCGCAACAGCGCTCAACGCTCACAGTTGCACAGGGGAATCATGACAAATATAAAGGATTCACAACACTAAAGTCCATAAAAAATGTATGTGTAATAAAGTGGAATGACATAAGAAAAAAGTTTTGAACACGCTAAGAAAAGGAGGTTCTCCAAACCAAGGTAATGCAAGGAACCAGATGAAATCTGTAAGTAATTATACCTCCTATCTGTGCAAATGAATATCACCTGGGTTGGTAAATTGATGGTCTATAAAAAGGCTTTTCATTACCAAGGTGTCACACAAGAAATATCTCATGACTGGTAAAAGCAAAGAGCTCTCCCAAAACCGTCAAAACCTTTTTGTTGTAAAACATATTGATGGACTCGAATACAGATATTTCAGAACTTCTGAATCCTTCAGTAAGCACCACTGTGGCCATTATCCACAAGTGGAAGCAACATCACTCCGTCATCAACCGAAAACGCACAGGAGCTCCTTGCAAGATTTCTGACCAGGGAGTCAGGAGAATAGTCAGAAGAGTAGTCCAAGAGCCAAGGAGCAATCGGAAAGAGCTCCAGAAACACTTGGAGGCAGTAGGTGCCATCGTCCAGAGAGAACAATAGGGAATGCATTGACAGGTATTGACTTTTGTCGTTAACGGTCATCACCAACTGTCATTATCTTAACAGTTGTAGGTCATCACCAACCGTCATTATCTTAACAGGTATAGGCCATGGGGATTTTGTTTGTTTTCCTTCATGTATCCTGCAATGCACACAGGTCTTTTGGTCAGAAGCAGAGTTCATCCTGCGGTCAGTAACAAGCTCAGACCCAGGAACTGGAACATGAACACCACTGGCTTTCTTAGTAGGGGTTTTCTGTGTCTTCTATGTCACACATCATAGCTGTGCCATGAGCTCCTCAATGAAAGCCTTGTAGGTCATGTTGTCCTGTTGCATGAGTTCTTTGTGGAGAATGTAGGCATTGGTTGCATGTCTAAGAAGTGAAGAAAGAGTTTCCTGTACCATTTCAAGGTTTTGTGCTGTGTAATACTGGATCAACTGGTCTGACAAATGCACATCTTCAAAGAGCTTGTTATATTCTATCACTAGGAGGGACATTGAAAAGACTCTGTGATCCAGACATCCTATCTGGACTTCACTTTTCTCTGTACTGCATCCCCATTATAGGCAGTATGGATGGTAGAGCAGACAGAGACCTCTCGCATGTCCATCCACTTCACAAAGAGAAGAGGGCCATTCCTTGTCCAGCAGTGCACTCCTCTATGTGACTTCTTTGTCAGTGAATTGATAGAACTGCTTGGGCAGTCCCTCCTGGACTCTCTGTATGTTCCACAAAAAACAAACTTGCATGCAATCAAGTCCTTGAAAAGCTCTGGGCTTGTATAGAAATTGTTCATGTACACATGGTACCCAGACTCAAAATACTTACTGTCAGTCAGTGACATCACAGAGTCATAAGAGAGTCCCTGGTATGTGGGGAAGTTGTTCTTTCCAGTGTATACAGAAAAGACCACAGTGTATCAATAGCTCGAGTCTGCAAGCACAAACAACTTGAACCCCCACTTGGTTGGTTTGTCCTTCCTGTACTGTCTTATGGCAGTATGCCCTTTGCAAGGCACCATACATTCATTCATTCAGACAGTTCAAGGTTTCTGGGGATATCAGTTTTATGTTTGTAGGATAAAAACTTGTGGAGATTTTGAGGCGGAAGTGCAAACGTTCTATTTTCTAGAGCCGACCACTAGCTGTTAACAGTTGTAGGTCATCACCAACCGTCATTATCTTACCAGTTGTAGGTCATCACAGTTGTAGGTCATTGTAATCTGTTGTGTTCCCACATCCATACATAGTATGGTCATGTTCATTTCACGTACACACACACACACACACACACACACACACACACACATACATGCAACCAGAAATATGACACACACACACACACACATAAACACATATAAATAAGGATGATGAAAAAATAAACAAATGAATAATAATGAATTTCCATACACATCCAACCAAAACTATGACACACACACACAAACACACACATTCTTTCACATAGAATGTATTAATACATAGTATGGTCATGTGCATTCCACACAGGAGTTCGTCCGTTGACAATGACCGAAGTTTCCATTTCTGCCTCCATTATGGAAAAGAGAGCTTCATGTTTGAAGTGGAAGCGTTTCTATGTACACACAAATGTCCAACAAGCCCTATGTGGGCATGAAATGTGCGACCACAAAGTGGGCAGACTGGTTGAATCCTGTGTTTGTGTATGGGACTTTGGCTTCCAGCTTGCTTTCTGACTTGACACGTCCTTCTTGCTTCATTGATTCTTTTTTCTTCGTAGGCTGCAATTCCTTGTTTCACTTCTTTACGGCAGGCGTTCTGATCTTGTGCAATGTTGAGGTTCTTCATGTTCATTTTCAAAGTTTCCTTGAAGCGTTTCTTCTACCCACAGCGAGATCGTAATCTGGCTACAAGTTCACCATATAGGATATGTTTGGGAAGGCGCACATCCGACATTCTGCTGACGTGACCAGCCCAGTGCAGTTGAATTTGTTTCAGCACTGCGAATATGCTGGGTAGTTTTGTTCACTCGAGAACTTCAGTGTCTGGAATTCTGTCCTGCCATTTGATGCCGAGTATACCTCGAAGGCAATTAGGGTGGAAGTAGTTCAATTTCCTTCCGTGCAGTTGGTAAACGGTCCGTTCCCGAGCCATAGAGCATGGAGGACAGGACGACGGCCTTGTACATACAGAACTTCACCGAGATTTTAATTCTACGTTGAATCCAAACTGATGACCTTAAACGTCCGAAAGCGCGGCTATCTTTTGAAATCCGGGACATCACTTAATAATTGATTAGCACATGCTGAGAAACGGTGCTTCCGAGATAGGTGAACTTGAAATCGGTTGTTGACCTGCAACACAGTTGCTTTGTAGGGCGTGTCAAGAGCAGGTTGATGCATCACAACCATTTTGTCGGTGATGATGGTCATTCTGAAGTTGTCACACGTGGTGGAGAACAAGTCCAGGATTCTTTGCATGTCCATTGGTGGTGGCATTGAGGGCACAGTTGTCAGCAAACAGCAGTTCGATAAAACATGCTGAAAGGAAACATTGGTCACTGCTTGAAGCCTTTGCAGATTGAACAGTTTGCCGTCAGTGCGGTATCGGAGTACAACACCAGTGTCCTCGTCCCTGTATGCATCCCACAACATGGCGGAGAACATGAAATTGAAGAGTGTCAGAGCAAAAACACAGATATCTTCCGGAAGTTGAGTTTCTCTGACCACTGCGATGTCCACTTTTTACCATTCAAGTTCTTTAGCCACCAATGCCGTTCTCCTGGCGGGTCTGCTGCTTCTTGTGTTATCTAAAAGAGAATGGAAATTCCAAGCAATGTTCATGATCAGAACTGCTTTTTTGTATGTATGCTTTTGTATTGTTTTTCGATGGTTGGTCATTATGTTGGCTTCAGGCGTGAGCAGAGCTTGATTGTCAGGGTCAGCACACTCGGGTGGGGAGCAGAACCTGGGTGGTCATGTCAACAGACTCGGGCATGATTAGAACTTGGTCAACCGTATATGCAAACTCGGGCGTGAGCAAAACTTGGTCGTCCTTGTCAGCAAACTCAGGCATAAGAATATCTTGGTTGGTCGTGGTGTCGGTTTCAGGCGTGAGCAGAGCCAGGTTGGTCCTGATGTCGGTTTCAGGCGTGAGCAGAACCTGGTTGGTCATGATCTTGAATTCGGGCATGAGTAGACCCTGGTTGGTTGTGATGTTGGATTCAGGCATGAGCAGAGCTTGGTTGTCCGGGTCAGCTGACTCGGGTGTAATCAGAACTTGGTTGGTCGTGACATCGGTTTGATGCGTGAGCAGAGCCTGGTTGGTCATGACATCGTCTTCAGGCATGAGCATAACCTGGTTAGTCATGATATCGGTTTCAGGCATGAGCAGAAACTGGTTGTCTGTATCAGCAGACTCCGGTGTGATCAGAACTTGGTTGTTCATGACAACAGATTCAGGCATGAGCAGAACCCGGTTTATCATGATTTCAGCTTCGACCTAGTACAGGAACTTGGCATGAGCAGAGCCTGGATTTGCTGTCTCTTCGACCTGGGACAGGAACTTGGCATGAGCAGAGCTTGAGTGGTCAAATTTTTGACCTCGGATAGGAACTTGGCTTCAGCGGTCGCCACTTCGATCTCGGACATGAACATGGCTTGGGAGGTCACGTCGTTGACCTCTATCAGGAACTTGGCTTAATGCTGGAGCTCTGGAGATGCTAGAACTCTGAGGATGAGATCTCATGCTGTAACTCTGCGGGTGAGACCAGCTCCAGCTCCGGCTGGAGCTCTGCAGGTGAGACCACTTTGTGGGTCTCAGGTTGGAGCTCTGGAGATGAGTTCGCCAACGTTGACCTACAGCTGGAACTCAGATGCTGAGACCACATAGTGGGTTTCTCAGGCAGGAGCTTTGGGGAGAAGGTCACCCAGTTTGGCTGCTCATAATAGGTGGTGAATGCCATGCCAAGTTTATCTATGAGGCAGGCCTTCCCCAAACACTCCTCCAGGTTGTGGGAATACTCTAGACTCCCAAACTCTTTTATTAATTATCCCACAAACCAATTTACATTGTGCAGACCCTTGGAATCTGTATGGGCCAGATGCTCCACCCACTGGCAGGCCTGGCTTTAGCCAACCCTAGCCACTGCCCCTGATCAGGAATGGGGTGCGCCAGGCTCAAAAAATGCAATTGGCAGTTAAACAAAAAATACATGGCAACCCATTGAGGAAGCTTGACAGAGTTGAATCTTGGTAGAGTGTTCCTTATTACCTTGGCATGATGTCTCCTCCTTCTTACCTCTGCATCCATGGTGAGGCCTAGTATTCTGTCACGAAATCCACATAAATAAGGTTAGGACGTATGCAAATGCAGATAAGAGTTTATTTAGAGAGAGACAGGCAGAAAAATCTGAATCGTGAGACAATAGCATGGTCAAAATACTTATGTACATGTCGTTTATTAAATAAATTTGCAAAGATTTCAAACAAAATTCTTTCATGTTGTCATTATGGGGAATTGTTTGTAGAATGTTGAGGAAAATAATGAATTTAATCCATTTTGGAATAAGGGTGTAACAGAACAAAATGTGGAAAAAGTGAAGTGCTATGAATACTAAAAGTTCCAAAAAGTTCCTAAAATTACCAAAAGTTATTTCAGGTACTGTGGCACGAGTCCATTCAGTGCTTTATATATCAATAGTAATATTTTATAATCCATGTGAAAATTTACTGAGAGCCAGTGCAGTGTTGATAAGATAGGGGTGATGTGGTCATATGTTCTGGTTCTAGTGAGGACTCTTGCAGCTGCATTCTGGACTAACTGGAGCTTGTGTATGATCCTACTGGAACATCCACACAGTAAGACATTGCAATAATCCAACCTAGAGGTGACCTTTTTTGTCTGCATCATGCATTGACATAATATTTCTTATCTTAGCAATATTTCTGAGATGAAAGAAGGCTATCCTAGTAATATTATCTACACGAGTGTCAAATGAAAGACTGGAATCACACCAAGGTCTTTTTCTGCTGCACATGACCAAACAGAAAGCCCATACAGGAATGTTATTCCTATGTAGGAATGAGCATAGCTGCTGTCCTTTCGAAGATTGTGGAGGTAAAGGGGAGATGTGATATAGGAATAAATGAGTATCTATATCTATTGTTATTTACAGAGGGAAATCTAAACCCCGATCCAATTTGAAACTCAATTGGATCTGAAACTCAGAATGAAGGGGATGGGCACTGAGTGATAGGATAGAAATATTTTGTTACACTGTTCTTTTATTGGAGAGAAAGCACACCTTCAGAACCCCCAATAGCTGACAGTGTCAACCTGACTAGATTTCTGTGTGGAAAATAATGCTTTGGTGACACCTTCTGGCCAAAAGATTTAGTTTCTGGTCTGTGACACTAAAGAGGATGTTATGGTGAGAGGAGCAGGAGGCTGAAATCTGAACAAGTTACTCCATTAATCTAACTCAGCAAGGTGTTCATTTAACCCTGTTTGTTGGTTATGATTAATATATTCCAGTATGTTAGATTTAATATTTAACCCAAATGTTGGTTTATATTTTCCAGAATGCTGTGAGAATCTTACTATTTACAGAATTATTCTTACTATTTAAAGAATGTATTGTTATTATATTCGGTTCCTTACAGAGTAATACCTCTAAAGATGATATATAATACACATGATTAGGATAACAGGTAAATAACTTGTATCTATGTAATGAAATAAACTTATAAGTAGAACTAAGTGCTGCACATATGTGTCACGATTCCCCCCATGCGTGGAGCTCTTCCGGGTTGACGTCAAACCTGCGCCCTGTCGCGTCAGCCGTGCGACACGGAAGGGTGCACGGCTATTCGCGGTTTGCGGGCTAATGAAGGAGAGGACTATATATACCATAACGAAATGAACAGTCCGATAACGAAATGAACGAAATGAACAGTTTGACAAACGCATCGATAGAGAGGGCGACGCGGTTCCTGCCATGTTTTTCGCCAAGAGCTTGCTTTTGTTTTGTGTCATATACTAATGTTAGCTTTAGCCTCTTTCACAGTCATAGTTTAGGAAGCTTTAATCCGAATTCTTGTTTTGTTGGTTTCACTGTGCACTCTCAATAAACCTCACCGTTCCACTGCACTTGCATCCTGTCCACTTCCTGCGCGTCACACGTCCATTGTGACAATATGTGCATGAACAGCATTTTCACACCATAAACGGAGCAAAACCACATTTTAGCATCTCTTGAAATACAGATGATCACTTATCACTTTATGTGTGCAGCGTTCATCACCAAGAGACAGAAGCAAAAGTACAAAACAAAACTCTTTGCTCTTCTCCTTTTCTTTCTTTTCTTTAGTAAGAAACTGCTTGTGAAGGAACATATTAAGCACTAATATATAAACGCATAATGATAAAGCATTTTCAGATCTGAATGAAGCTCCATATGGCATAAAACCTTTCCTGTACCACATTCCTCTCCTGTCACTCTGTTTATTTATTTCTTTATTTATTCTTTATGTTCTCCAACTCTCAATTATCAAAGCACCTTTACACAGTGTGTTACACTTTAAAACAAAACATATCAATCTTTGTAAAGTGAAATCTGTTATAGCTTTTACAGTATTAGTAAATATAATCTAATGAGTGTAAACGAGTCTGTGTTGTTAGAATCTGTAGCTGATCTTCTGTGTCCTGCTGTCATCTGCTGCTCAGTAACAACCTCTCATGATCATTTGATCTGCTAAAAGAAAATGACTGGATGGTGTTTGTACTTTCACCAATGGAAGTCAGGGTTGTGAATAACTGAAATGTCTTTAGCTGCTGCGGTGAGACTCTGGTGATGTTTCCTGTGAACAGAAAGGTTTAACCAAACCATTTTAGTGTTATCTAGACTTACTGAGAAAATGCCTAATAACCTATATTTCCATTTTTGTTTCTATTATGGTCTGTGCAGGGAAACATCTCAGTAAGCAAGTTAAATCTAATGCACAATAATACCAAATTAATGCATGTTTTATTCACCATTACTGATTATGTACTTATGTAAAGTCTTTAAAACCAAATCAGACAATATGCAAGAAAGAAAATTAGCTTTGTGTACACACACACAGCATTTAATTAAATTTACTTACTGAGAAATAACCTATAGAAATTTTTTTTGTTACTTTTATCACACACACACACACACACACACACACACACACACACACACACACAAATATGAGGCCTGGGTTGGCTCTTGTGGTTTTACTTATTTTTTTAAGTTCAGCAGTGTAAATGTGGAAGGAGGTGTGAAGGGTGAATCAGCAAAAAAAAAGAGGTCTCATAAAAATTGCATTTAGGGTATTTACTTAGTACTGCCCTGAATAAGTTACAGTGAAGGACATAAGTATTTTTTAAATAAACAATTTTGTCAGTAAATATATTCCCAATGAGGCTGTTCACATGAAATTTTCATCAGTATTAACTTAAGAAATCTGTAAATATAAAGAATTCACAACATTGAAGTCCATAAATAAAGTTATGTGGAATGAAGTGGAATGACACGGTATTGAAGTATTAAACACATTAAGGAAAAGCAGTTCTCCAATCCAAAGTAAGGCATAGAAGCAGATGAAATCTGTAAGTAAGTATGCCCCCCATCTGTGCAAATTAATATTAGCTGGGTTAGTAAATTAATGGTCTAAAAAAGGCTTTTTGTTTTCAAGGTGTCACAACAAAGCATAAAGCTTTCCTAAGAACTTCGCAACCGTATTGTTGCGAAACATATTGATGGAATCGGATACAGACGCATTTAAAATCTTCTGAATTCTCCAGTAAGCACCATTGGTGCCATTATTCGCAAGTGGAAGCAACATCAACATCACTCCGTCATCAACCGGCCACACACTGAAGCTCACCGCAATATTTTTGACCAGGGAGTCAGAAAAATAGTCAGAAGAGTAACCCAAGAGCCAAGAACCACTCAGAAAGAGCTCCAGAAACACTTGGAGGCAGCAGGTACCATTGTCAGAGTGAAAACAATAGGCAATGCACTCCACTTCTCACGTTCACCTCACAAGACTCCATTACTAAAGAAAAGGCATGTTGAAGCTTGTTTAAAATTTGCTACAACTCATTTGGACAAGCTTATCAAATATTGGGAAGGTATCTGCTCCACTTTGTGGGTCTGGCCACATCAAAAACACTATATCAACAGTGAAGTGTGGAGATGAAGCATCATGGTGTGGGGCTGTTTTTCATCACATGGTACTGGAAGACTTCATATAATTGAAGGAACGATGAATGGAGCCCTTTACCGGGAGATTCTTGAGAAGAATCCGCTGCCATCCACCAGGATGATGATGAGATGTGGGTGGAGCTTCCAGCAGGACAACGATCCAAAGCATACAGCAAAAGAAACTCTCAATTGGTTTCAGAGAAAAAAAAATCAAGGGGTTAGAATGGCCCAGTCACTCACATCACTCGAATCCAATTGAACAAGATTTAAAGTCAATATGTTTAGAAGAATGGGCCAGAATCACACCTGAATACTGCGGCCCATTAAAATGTGTGTAGTAGTGACTGTTGGAGACAAAGTGTGAATAGTAATGACTGTTGGAGACAAAATGTGTGTAGTATTAACTATTGGAGACAAAGTGTGTGTAGTAGTGACTATTTCAGACAAAGTGTGTGTAGTAGTGACTGTTGGAGACAATGTGTGTGTAGTAGTGACTGTTGGAGGCGGTGTGTGTAGTAGTGACTGTTGGAGACGGTGTGTGTAGTAGTGACTGTTGGAGACAAAGTGTGTGTAGTAGTGACTGTTGGAGACAAAGTGAGTCCATGAAAGTGCACCGCACACACACACACACACACACACACACACACACACACACACTCTTTCACACTCATTCACACATAGGGGAAATTTAGCATAGCCAATCAGATGGGAAGAAACTGGAGAAATCAGAGGAAACCCTCTGGGAGGAAATGTCTCTCTTCTGCATGTGTCTCAACCACAATGAACATTCTAGCATGTTAAAGACCTGGGTGAAAAGGGTTTGTGATTAGGACATGTGCAGAAAAAGTGTGACAGTCCATTGGTTTTATATCCTACTGTTCAGATTAATGTGTGCACTAAGTCCAAATTTCAGTAATAATATCTGAGGAAACATATTTGTTTATTTTCTGAAACACACACAGAACAGGATTGAGCTCATTGTTGTACTTTAGTTTTATACTTTACTTATTATTGAAACAGCTGAACATATTGTATTTCTTTCAGATGGTTAGATTTATCCTATAATTTAATGTTTTGAGATCCGTGTGTCTAAAATGTGCTGTTTTCAATCACACACTGAATCTTTTCCATGTTTTCATCATGTTCTGTTTCTGTTCTCTTTTTAGTGTTGATTTCACTTATACCAGTGCCACATGCTCAAGGTGATTTATATATTTATATTATAAATGTCAATTTGTTAAGATTTTTATCAATACCATTTTATTTAGCAGAAAGGAAGTCCTTTCAGTAGCCGAGTTTATGGCACTACGTTTATTGTTCTATTTCACACTTTAGTGAAATAACTGAGATTAACTCTTCTTTCCCCCAGTCTTTCAATTCACTTGTGGTCCTTAATATGTTTTACATTTTAAACATTAACTCTAAATCCATTTGCTGGATTGTGGATGTGAGATCTCATGAGTCATACTGATTAATGAAGACTGCATATTTGCAAGAAAATTTAGTTTAGGTGTAAATATGATGTAAAAATAGTAAATTCAGACCTGTAGTTACACGCATCTAATGACTTAGTTTTGTATCCATACTGGATTTAGTAACCAGTTGATCTGCATTACACATTCATAAGATTGTTATTGTGTATAAAGTAAATGTACAGATTTATAATTGTGTATTTACTGTGTCACAGATAGACCACAGGTAGTACTGAGTGTATCTCCACAGCGCTGGCTGACTGAAGGAGACTCAGTGACTCTAAGCTGTGAGGTTACAAACTCCTCTAAAGGCTGGACATTCCGCTGGTACACATTTGTTCCATTCAGACTCATTGGAGTCATTTTCTGGTATAGACCCGTGCTCCTCTCAGACAGCAGCAGAGAATCTGGAGACTCCTACACTATCAGTCCTGCTGCTTTTAATCACACAGGAGTTTATATGTGCAAAGCAAAAAGAGTAGAACGAGTTTATCCCACATATGACAGCAACAAAGAACTGCTATGGATCACTGGTGAGGAAAAATAACAACAATAGTTTCATTTTTAAGTGTTGAATATAGTGTATATGTAAATGAAATAGTTGAATAGCCCTAAGTACTGGTAGAGGATTATTCTCATTCACATAGCACTGTTTAATTAAACAAGGTGTAAATGTGTTCAGTGTAAGTTATGTTATGAAAACACAATCATAGTAACACATGTGAATTATAATGTTCTGTGTTTAAGGTGAATCTCCTCCAGTCTCTCTGATCATCAATCCCAACAGAACTCAACACTTTAGTAAAGACTCTCTCTCACTGAGCTGTGAGGACCAGAGTAACTCTACTGGATGGAGAGTTATTCGATACACACACAGTGAGAGAGTGTTAGATTGTTCAGAATGGGGATCAGTTACGGGATCTACATGTAAAATCAGCTTCCTCTCCACATCCGACACTGGAGTTTACTGGTGTGAGTCGGAATCTGGAGAAAACAGTAATCCTGTCAACATCACAGTGCATGGTGAGTCTTCATGTAGTGTGTTTATTGTTAAAGGAAAAGGGAAATGTTTCATTACAGAATATTCAGAACTCTGAGTTTCCAACTGGGAGAACTGTTCAACAAGAGACACTGAACTGGTTTATCTCAGTAATGTTCTGAAAGTTCTGAATGTTTTGTCATTTTAATATTACCTGAAGACAGCAACAGAGCGGCACGGTGGAGTTTCTCTCATGAGCTGAATCAGCTATGGTAGAGCAGGTAAAACACTGAATGAGGCTGTAATGTGACTCTACACAACTCTAGTTTTACACTCCTAAAGTGTTTTCATCCAATTCAACACCACAAACACAATAACACTAATGAGTTTCACACTGAAATCAAGTAGTGTTGATCAGAGTTTGTTCAAATAACTGCAGTCTCTGTAACGTTCAGTCAGTATTGACTTTATATTCTATTACAGATAAATTAGTTTATTATAGAATTACACCTTAAACTAGGGATAACTTGTCAGTGTCTGGATAAAGAAATATTCATGTGTACGTGTGATTTTCTGTGTTCTAGATGGTGATGTGATCCTGGAGAATCCTGTCCATCCTGTGAGTGAGGGGCATCCTCTGGCTCTACGCTGTTTATATCGATACCCAAATTCCTCAAACCTCCGAGCTGATTTCTATAAAGATGGATCAGTTCTCCAGACACAGACTACAGGAGAGATGATCATCCGAACTGTCTCAAAGTCAGATGAAGGTTTCTACCACTGTAAACACACAGAGAGAGGAGAGTCACCGAAAAGCTGGGTCTCAGTCAGAGGTGAGAAATCACTTCAATATTAATTTAAATTCAACTGTGACTTAATGTGTTGAAATCAGTATCTTTACATAATGTAATCTATATTACTTTAGTTCATATAAGTCTATGTAAAATATGCACTGTGTTCTGAGTATGTTGTGTGTCTGTGTGTTCTAGTGTAAATCGATTTATTTCTACTGCAGTTTGAGTAAAACATACAAACAGTTCATCATGAATGAAGTGTTATTATAATTATTATTTTATTTAGCGTCAGGTCCATTCATGAAGACTGCAAATTTGTAAGATAATTTGATTTAGTTGTAAATATAATGAAAAAATACAAGTTGTTCAATTCAGACCTGTAGTAACACTCATATAATGACTTAGTTTTGTATCCATACTCTTTTTAGTAACCAGTTGATCTGCATTACACATCCATGAGATTGTTATTGTGTATAAAGTAAATGTACAGATTTATAATTGTGTGTTTCCTGTGTAACAGAGGGCCCACAGGTAGTACTGAGTGTATCTCCAAAGAGCTGGCTGACTGAAGGAGACTCAGTGACTCTAAGCTGTGAGGTTAAAAACTCCTCTACAGACTGGACATTCAGCTGGTACAGAGAGATTCTCTACAGAGACAATGATGACCGTATCAAGTATAAAATAGTGTCCCTCTCAGACAGCAGAAGAGGATCTGGAGGCTCCTACACTCTCAGTCCTGCTGCTCTTAATCACACAGGAGTTTATGTGTGCGGAGGAGAGAGAGAAGAACGACCCTTTTACACACAGTACAGCCTTCCACAGCCACTATGGATCACTGGTGTGTTGCATTATTGAATATAGATGCTTAAATGAAATATATAAATTTACACAGCATTGATTTTAAATTTGGAGACTCACAGCTGTGATAATGTTTGGTGTAAAAACCTTTATATTCACCGCCCTGAGTGAGGAATGTTTAAGTCAGTTGAACAGCCCTAAGCACTGGTAGAGGATTATTCTCATTCACATAGCACTGTTTAATTAAACGAGGTGTAAATGTGTTCATTGTAAGATTATGTCATGAAAACACAATCATAATAACACATGTGAATTATAATGTTCTGTGTTGAAGGTGAATCTCCTCCAGTCTCTCTGATCATCAATCCCAACAGAACTCAACACTTTACTAATGACTCTCTCTCACTGAACTGTGAGGACCAGAGTAACTCTACTGGATGGACAGTGAGACGATACACACACGGTGAGAGAGTGTCAGATTGTTCAGGGTGGATAGTTGCAGGATCTACATGTAAAATCAGCTTCCTCTTGAAATCCTACACTGGAGTTTACTGGTGTGAGTCTGAATCTGGAGAAAACAGTAATCCTCTCAACATCACAGTGCGCATGGTGAGTCTTCATGTAGTGTGTTTATTGTTAAAGGAAAAGGGAAATGTTTCATTACAGAATATTCAGAACTCTGAGTAACCAACTGGGAGAACTGTTCAACAAGACACACTGAACTGGTTTATCTCAGTAATGTTCTGAAAGTTCTGAATGTTTTGTCATTTTAATATTACCTGAAGACAGTAACAGAACATCACAGTGGAGTTTCTCTCATGAGCTGAATCAGCTACGGTAGCGCAGGTAAAACACTGAATGAGGCTGTAATGTGACTCTACACAACTCTAGTTGTACACTCCTAAAGAGTTTTCATCCAATTCAACACCACTGTCATGATTTCTCCTTGAAGCAGCGTGCTCTAAGCACGAATGCGCGAACACCTGCTTTCCCATTGTTGACAGTAGTGACATTTGGACATGTGTTTTTTTATGTTTCTGTCATCTCTCCTCCCTGTAATTGGCTGCGATTTCACATCTGTCTGTATTGCTCTCAGCTACTAGCAGTTTAGAGGCTCATCATGTCCGTATATACACCGCGTGCCTCCCAGCACACAATGCGGATATTAGATTAGATTGTATATTAGTCATAGTCATAGTCATGGTCATGTTCCCTGTTAGAGTTAGTTCACGCTGGGTTATCCACTCCCAGTTCCTCGTCATAGTTCATGTTTCTCGTTTTGTTTATTGACCCTGTTTTCCGTTACCACGACCTTGATTCATGCTTAACCCTGTACATGCCTGTTTGCCGATCACCTGAGCTTTGCCTGTTTTGGATTACGTTTTGGATCACGTTTTGGATTATGTTTCGTTTTTGTCTGCCTGTCTTTCTTAAATAAAATTGTTAACCTGGGCTTGCATCCATCTGAACTTCCTCATGTCATGACACGTGAAAACCACAAACACAATAACACTAATGAGTTTCACACTGAAATTAAGTAGTGTTGATCAGAGTTTGTTCAAATAACTGCAGTCTCTGTAACGTTCAGTCAGTATTGACTTTATATTCTATTACAGATAAATTAGTTTATTATAGAATTACACCTTAAACTAGGGATAACTTGTCAGTGTCTGTATAAAGAAATATTCATGTTGTAATCCTTTTTGCTGTATATGTGATTTTCTGTGTTCTAGATGGTGATATGATCCTGGAGAGTCCTGTCCATCCTGTGACTGAGGGACATCCACTGACTCTACGCTGTTTATATCGATACACAAAGTCCTCCAACCTCCAAGCTGATTTCTATAACGATGGATCAGTTCTCCAGACACAGACTACAGGAGAGATGATCATCCGAACTATCTCAAAGTCAGATGAAGGTTTCTACCACTGTAAACACCCAGAGAGAGGAGAGTCACCGAAAAGCTGGGTATCAGTCAGAGGTGAGAAATCATTTCAATATTCATTTAAATACAACTGTGACTGAATGTGTTGAACTCAGTATCTTTACATAATGTAATCTATAGTGCTTAGTTTATGTAAGTATGTGTAAAATATGCAGTGTGTTCAATTCAGACCTGTAGTTACACTCATCTAATCACTTAGTTTTGTATCCATACTCTTTTTAGTAACCAGTTGATCTGCATTACACATCCATGAGATTGTTATTGTGTATAAAGTAAATGTACAGATTTATAATTGTGTGTTTCCTGTGTAACAGAGGGCCCACAGGTAGTACTGAGTGTATCTCCAAAGAGCTGGCTGACTGAAGGAGACTCAGTGACTCTAAGCTGTGAGGTTAAAAACTCCTCTACAGACTGGACATTCAGCTGGTACAGAGAGATTCTCTACAGAGACAATGATGACCGTATCAAGTATAAAATAGTGTCCCTCTCAGACAGCAGAAGAGGATCTGGAGGCTCCTACACTCTCAGTCCTGCTGCTCTTAATCACACAGGAGTTTATGTGTGCGGAGGAGAGAGAGAAGAACGACCCTTTTACACACAGTACAGCCTTCCACAGCCACTATGGATCACTGGTGTGTTGCATTATTGAATATAGATGCTTACATAAAATATATAAATGTACACAGTATTGATTTTAAATTTGGAGACTCACAGCTGTGCTAATGTTTGGTGTAAAAAACTTTATATTCACCCCCCTGAGTGAGGAATGTTTAAGGCAGTTGAATAGCTCTAAGCACTGGTAGAGGATTATTCTCATTCACATAGCACTGTTTAATTAAACGAGGTGTAAATGTGTTCAGTGTAAATTATGTCATGAAAACACAATCATAGTAACACATGTGAATTATAATGTTCTGTGTTTAAGGTGAATCTCCTCCAGTCTCTCTGATCATCAATCCCAACAGAACTCAACACTTTACTACTGACTCTCTCTCACTGATCTGTGAGGACCAGAGTGACTCTACTGGATGGAGAGTGAGACGATACACACACGGTGAGAGAGTGTCAGATTGTTCAGAGTGGATATTTGCAGGATCTACATGTAAAATCAGCTTCCTCTTGAAATCCTACACTGGAGTTTACTGGTGTGAGTCTGAATCTGGAGAAAACAGTAATCCTGTCAACATCACAGTGCATGGTGAGTCTTCATGTAGTGTGTTTACTGTTAAAGGAAAAGGGAAATGTTTCATTACAGAATATTCAGAACTCTGAGTTTCCAACTGGGAGAACTGTTCAACAAGACACACTGAACTGGTTTATCTCAGTAATGTTATGAAAGTTCTGAATGTTTTGTCATTTTAATATTACCTGAAGACAGTAACAGAGCGGCACAGTGGAGTTTCTCATGAGCTGAATCAGCTACGGTAGAGCAGGTAAAACACTGAATGAGGCTGTAATGTGACTCTACACAACTCTAGTTGTACACTCCTAAAGAGTTTTCATCCAATTCAACACCACTGTCATGATTTCTCCTTGAAGCAGCGTGCTCTAAGCACGAATGTGCGAGCACCTGCTTTTCCATTGTTGACAGTAGTGACATTTAGACAATGTGTGTTGTTATGTTTCTGTCATATCTCCTCCCTGTTTTGTCATTGGCTGCGATATCACGTGTGTCTGTATTGCTCTCAGCTGCTAGCAGTTTAGACACTGATCATGTTCGTATATACACCGCGTGCCTCCCAGCACACAACGCGTATATTAGATTAGATTGTATTTTAGTCATAGTCATAGTCATGGTCATGTTCCATGTTTGAGTTAGTTCACGCTGGGTTTTCCACTCCCAGTTCCTCGTCATAGTTCATGTTTCTCGTTTTGTTTATCGACCCTGTTTTCCGTGACACCGACCTTGATTCATGCTTAACCCTGTACATGCCTGTTTGCCGATCACCTGACCTTTGCCTGTTTTGGATTACATTTTTAATCACGTTTTGGATTATGTTTCGTTTTTGTTAAATAAAATTGTTAACCTGGGCTTGCATCCATCTGAACTTCCTCATGTCACAACACGTGACAACCACAAACACAATAACACTAATGAGTTTCACACTGAAATCAAGTAGTGTTGATCAGAGTTTGTTCAAATAACTGCAGTCTCTGTAACTTTCGGTCAGTATTGACTTTATATTCTATTATAGATAAATTAGTTTATTATAGAATTACACCTTAAACTAGGGATAACTTGTCAGTGTATGTATAAAGAAATATTCATGTTGCAATCCATTTTGCTGTACATGTGATTTAATGTGTTCTAGATGGTGATATGATCCTGGAGAGTCCTGTCCATCCTGTGAGTGAGGGACATCCTCTGACTCTACGCTGTTTATATCGATACACAAATTCCTCAAACCTCCGAGCTGATTTCTATAAAGATGGATCAGTTCTCCAGAACCAGACTACAGGAGAGCTGATCATCTATAACGTCTCAAAGTCAGATGAAGGTTTCTACCACTGTAAACACCCAGAGAGAGGAGAGTCACCGAAAAGCTGGGTCTCAGTCAGAGGTGAGAAATCACTTCAATATTCATTTAAATACAACTGTGACTGAATGTGTTGACTGCAGTAAATTTACATTATGTAATCTACAGTGCTGAGTTTATGTAAGTCTTTGTAAAATATGCAGTGTGTTCTGAGTCTGTTGTGTGTCTGTGTGTACTAGTGTAAATGAATTTATTTGTACTGCAGTTTGAGTAAAACATACAAACAGTTCATCATGAATAAAGTGTTATTATAATGATTATTTTATCGTCAGGTCCATCAGGTGTAGAAGCTCCATTCTCAGTGCTCATGCTGATCATGAGTGTAGTGACGGCCTCTCCGTATCTGCTGGTGACCATCATTCTGCTGGTCAAATGTTACAGAGCTCGAGGTAAGAACTCTTTCAGTACGTTTCACATAATGAAGAAACTAACTTTAATTACTGCCAGAAAAAAATTTTCACTTAAAGAAAAGTAGAAATCATTTGACTCAATAGAAGCATTTTAAAAATAAAAAAAGGGTTTTAAAATGTTTTCTAAAATGCACTTAAAATAAGATTTAAATGTAAGTATGATGTGATATAAAACACAGCATTTCTGTTTCTGCTGAGGTCTGAGGGTGAATTTACACGTGAGAGACGCTTCAATCAGTGTGACAAAGCATCTAAAAAATTACAAATTACTTTTAGAAAATACACATCTTGTCACATTATTTATATTTAAAACACACTGTAACTATACAACTATATTGTATACTTACATAACAAATATATTGTAGCTAATATAATATATGATGAATATAATTATTCATGCAGGCATTAATTCAATTAAATTCAATTTTATTTGTATAGCGCTTTTTACAATAGACATTGTCTCAAAGCAGATTTACAGAAATAGAAACATGGAATACAGATAATGAACATGTGAATTTATCCCAACTGAACAAGTGGAGACGGAGGCATGGAAAAACTCCTTAAGAGGAACCCGACTCAGAAGGGAACCCATCCTCATTTGGGTAACAACAGATAACGTGACAAAGTTGATAATGGATTTATACGAAGTCTGTATGGCCTTAGGAGCAGCCGTGGTCCCAGTAGTCTGGAAATAGAGAAGATTTGAGCTCCATCCTGAGGCAGAAGGGATCTGGATCTCCAGTATCTCCATAAATTAGTGTGGGGCTCGGCAAAAGGAGAGAGGGAGAAAAAAGATTATTAGGACTGTGAAGTAGTAAAATAGAATCTAGTCAGGGTAGGCTTGAGTAAATAAATACATTTAAAGCCTAGACTTAAACATGGAGACTGTGTCTGAGTCCCGAACACTAATAGGAAGACTGTTCCAGGGGGGGGGGGGGGGGGGTAGGTTTTTTTTTTTTTTTTTTTTATATTTTTTTTTAAAGATAGAGAAAAAAATATTTTTTTTTTTTTTTTTAGGTTGGGGGGGGGGTTTTAAAAAAAAAAAGGTTTTTTTTTTTTTTTGGGGGGGGGGGTTTTTTTTTTTTTTTTTTTTTTTAAAATTTTTTTTATTTTTTTTGGGGGTTTTTACGGGAGGCCAGTGCAGTGTTGACATTATTGGTGTGATATGGTCGTATCTTCTAGTTCTAGTTAGGACTCTAGCAGCTACATTCTGGACTAACTGGAGCTTATTTATATTCCTACTGGAACATCCAGACAGTAAGGCATTACAGTAATCTAATCTAGAGGTGACGAATGCATGAACCAGTATTTCTGCATCATGTAGTAACAATATGTTTCTTATCTTAGAAATATTTCTGAGATGAAAGAAAGCTATCCTAGTAATATTATCTACATGAGCATCAAATGATAGACTGGAGAAAATAATAATCACTCCAAGGTCTTTAACTGCTGTCCATGATGAGACAGAAAGACCATCCAGAGTTACTTTGTAATACACATGGTCCTAATAATAGTATTTCTGTTTTATCAGAATTAAATAAAAGGAAGTTAGTTGACATCCAATGTCTAATGTCCTTTACACAATCCTCAACCTTACTAAGCTTCCGTCTGTCCTCTGGCTTCGCTGAAACATACAACTGTGTATCATCAGCATAACAGTGGAAGCTAATTCCATGTTTACGAATAATTTGTCCTAGGGGTAACATATATAAAGTAAAAAGTAGTGGGCCTAAAACAGAACCCTGTGGAACTCCAAAAGTAACCTCAATACGCATGGAGAAATCACCATTTACATCTACGAACTGATAACGATCGGTCAGATAAGACCTGAGAAAGGAGAGGACTGTTCCCTTAATGCCAACAACATTTTCTAATCTATCAAGGAGAATAGTGTGATCTATAGTATCACACGCTGCACTAAGGTCGAGTAACACAAGCAGCAACATACAACCCTGATCAGAGGTCAGTAGAAGTTCATTTATTACTTTAACTAACGCTGTCTCTGTGTTATGGTGAGGTCTAAATCCTGACTGATAGGTTTCATGAATGTTATTCCTATCTAAATACGAGCATAACCGTAGCATTAGATAATGACAATAATAATATACAAGGTTTTAAAAGGAAGAGGTAGCATTTAATAGAGCAAGAGGACACTAATAAAGTGTTTGTAATAATTGATAAAGAATCTCTGACCTACATTTTGCAGTTAGTGAAGATGACTGAATGAATGATGTTTATTTTCTAACACATCTTTTCCTGAAGCTCTGTCACGTGTCACTTCACTGTCATTCATAAGCATTAAAACAAACACCCTTTAAACTGTGTTTAGGACGATATCAAATGCAGTTCGGTTGATTTTCTGCCATAAACACCTGGAATAAACTTTGAAATGAAACAAATGACTTTTTAAATGTCTTTAACAGCTCACACTGATCAAGAGAGAATTGAGAATGCAGTCATAGAGGAGTGAGCAAAGTTCATCTATAAAAAGAGGATGCATTTACTGTCAAATAATTTCATCATTTCTTGTTCTTTAATGCGTTGTGTGATTTTAAAATAATACTGATTTGTCATTTTAATGCCATGCTGTTATTTGCTCAGCATCTTATAGACACCTTCATTGTTCTGACTGGATTTGTTTAGCTAAAGCCTGCAAACCTCCTCATGAGGTGAACGTTACCATGTGTGTATCTCCAATAAAGCTTACATGCTGCTAATGCAATACAGAGTAAAAAATGAACAAATACTCTTATAAAAATATTAATCAAGGGGAAATGTTGATGCAGAGAGTGTATATGGTTTAAATTGTGTTATTTCAGAATGAAAATGTGCAGTGTAATGTTTTCCAGTGTAGGTTGTATTTTCTGTAAGCTGACTACAGTCAGAGCGGTTGGTGAAAAGCCCAGTGTTACTGGAGTTAAAGTAAGTTAAGCTTTGTATGGACGCGATATAAAAACAAGTTCATTGACTATTAGTTCCCCACCATGTTTCAGATAACATTGTGTTTTGTTTCTTCTCAGTATTAGTTCTACCACTACTGTATTTGTACTGCTGTGTTTTCTTCTATTTCTTTGTGAGATTAGCTCTAGTTGGATTACGAGGAGTAGATTTACAATCTCAGTTACACACTGTTGTTAGTTTTCTTCGACTTTTCAGCTGTGTCAACTTTAATTGTAGTTGTGTGAGGAGATTTGTGATCAATGATTTGATCAATTCAATAAACGCAACATTATCAGTTCACTGAATTATTTAACCTGGTAGCAATAATGTATCATATGAAGTACGAGTAATACACTGAGAGAACTCTTGTACCTTTGTCAATATCAGCATTTTTAATATTTTGTATTTTTATACAGTGATGTACTTTTCATTGTCGTCTATTGTCTCTTGTCTCCTGCTGTAAGATTGTAATTTCCCACATGGGATTAATAAAGTGTTATCTTAAAAGCAGAAACTGGATTCTGCAGTATTATTCAGTGTAAGTAGAGGATGTCAGTGCAGTAAAGTTCAGGAGTAAATGAGGAATCAAACAGAAGTGATATTACTCTTACTGCGTGTCTACACACTGGTACACTGATGTACAGGACTAACATCCATCCATTCATCTTCAACCGCTTATTCCTCCCCAATGGATTTCAAGTCCATTCTTAACCACTCGGCCACAACTACCAGGACTAACATAACACTGAAAATGTCCAAAAGACAAAAAAGCTACTTTCAAAGTGAACCCCTGATAGATAACTTCCTCATAATTGCATTTCTTCACAGTCCTGCAGAGGGATTAAACAGTCAGGATTAGAGGTGTGTAAATCAAGCTTGTATCTAAATCAATGTTGTATATGAGCACTAACACAGTCTACACCATTGGGGATAATTTTTGGTAGGTTTCTGCAGTGAGGAACATCACACACTTCTTCCAGAGGAAAACTGTAGCAGGAAAATAGTTGCATCCATATTTTACTGTATAAATAATTATTTATTCCCATTTGTTATTGTTAGAAGCGACACCTCCAGCAGCCAGCAGAGGGCAGCAACATCGTATAGTGATAGTGGCCATTCAGGAAATTTGAGTTACCCAGAACTCTCCAGGCTGATTAACCTGGATTTCCTGCACCTGCTAGGCAGGATACTTAAGGACAGCCTTTGATAAAGCTTTGTAGAGGGGTGATTGGTATGGTATGTCAGGTTTTGTTTTTCCTGAGGTATGGTTTAAAGGATAACCAGAAAAGAAAATGGAAGATAAGAACTAAAAAGAATTGTGAAAGGAATTGAAAAGAAAAGCAGAGGAAAGAAGGGACTGGAGAAAGTGCACCATTCACACCCTAAACCCTGCCCCTAACCTTTATTTCACCAATATATAAACCCTGCTCGGCCGTTTATTTATAATCAAGCAGGAGTTTTCACTCTGCAGTTGGGTTCACACTGAACCGTATCGTAACAGTTACCAAATCATTTGTGTGTGAGATTCTAAAACTCAGGCTGTTAGATGTCATTAGCTTGTGTTATGAAGGCAACAGAAGTGATATTCAGTGAGAAAACTTGCTCTGGGCTTAACTAAAACTCGACATGCTCCACCCCCAACTTTGCTCCTGCTCCACTGCACAAACATTTATCATGTCAGCAGTCACATTATTTTTAAAAAATGAACTTTTACTATATTATTATTTTAAACTTTTAACTTTATTATATTATATTATAACTATATTATTTATTATTATTATTATTTTTTTTTTTTAATGAACTTTTACTATAATAAGTGCAGGGGTCAGACTCCAGTATCTAGAGCACTCTGAACCATTTTACTGTTGCCAAGCTTGACGAGAGAAACGCGTCTGTCACTGCAAGGTAACAAGCAAATCCTTGTATACATTTTCAGAGAGGTGCCTTCTCTTACACAATGAAAGTGGAATGGATTCATTAGGAGATGACTTGAATATTCCGTGACCATCCATGGAAATAAACTTGTGTCATGAGGTGAAGGCGGTGATAACACAGCATTCAGACTCTCTTGAGCACATTAACGTATAGATGAAAGATTTACCACTTTGTATTTGAGACAGGATATCGTAGCTATTTCAACCCATGACATTGCTGATAGTTTGCTGGTTTTAATCAACAATTTAGTTGTCAAAATAATAATTTAGCCTGTGAAACTGTCAAATATGTATATGTTTGCAAGCTAGCTAGCACACCAAAAGTGTGTGTATGTGCCACTGCTACTTGTCCATAAACAATTCAATGTTAATATTAGTCAAATTCTTCAGAGAGATGAGCATCCTAAGCAGCTAGCCAGCCACCATGTGAGTATCGCTTCTATTGTTGGGGAGTCTGAGACTTTTTAAGATTTTTGTCGTGATTCTGGAAAACATCACCATGGTAGGACAGTGCTGCTGCATCAAGAACTGCCACAGTAGCTCAGACTGTCATCCAGCAAGAAAACTGGACAATGGAGTGTTTTTTTTTCTGTAGCAAAATATCCTTCAACTCATACTCATAGCTTCAACTCACCAACAGAAACAGCAATCCTCACAGGATGGACCCCACGTCTCACCATGTACTGTGGCTAGCTACATTAACTAGCAGCTGTTCTTAATGATTATAGTAGCTAGTGTTTTAAATGAGCAGTTCTCTGTTTGGAGTAATATTAATGAATACATTTCGATTCCTTCGATGACATACATCAGGACTCGTATCTCCAAAATTCTTCTGTTACATCCCTCCTATTATGTCCAGGGATATAATGGACATAACATTATTGTAAAAAAGGAAAAATAAATTAAATAAATTTAATCAGAAAAAAGAAAAGAAACCACTATTTAGGCATGATGTGTGAAAATGAAGCATGAGAAAGGTTTCAGAATAAGTTTTTGGTTCTGTATTAATTGTGAATAGTACACGTATTTACAGGTGATAATACAAAAACAGATCAACAGGTATTTATAAGAAAGTGGGGAGAAACAATAATACAGAGAGTATTTACATGTTACAGGATCAGAACTCAGGAGAGAGGGACAATGAGCAGTGCTAAATCAAAGAAATCAGCAAAACCAAAACCATCACTATCTCCCAATACCCACAATTCTTACCTGACTAACACCCTGAAAATAAACACAACACACCAACAATCTACCTAACTAATCTATCTAATCTAACTAACTAATCTACCTAACCTCCTCTAGCTATATCATCAGAAATACAAAGGATACACACACTCCTTACCTAGTGTGTATATACAATTTCAAACCTGCGTGAAGTTGGCCCCCCCACCAACGCAAAACGTCAGCAAAATAGTCTCAATCGTTTGTGCCGTTAAAATTTTCGTTTGTGCTGCTTCGGTTCCGGAGATATTAAAGGAATATTCAAAGGTCATTCTGGGGTCACCCAGACCCCCCACATGCTCCAAATTCACCCGAAATGGTCTCAATCGTTTGTGCTTCGTTTGTGCTGGTTTGTGCCGTTAAAAGTTTCGTTTGTGCTGCTTTCGTTTTTAAGATATTAGACATTTAATTGTGGCGCGGTGACGTCACCAGCCCCCCACATGCTCCAAGTTCATTCAAAATAGTCTCAATCGTTTGTGCTTCGTTTGTGCTGATAAAAGTTTCGTTTGTGCTGCTTTGGATTTGGAGATATTAAAATAATATTTATAGGTCATTCTGGGGTCACCCAGCCCCCCCACATGCTCCGAATTAACCCAAAATAGTCTCAATCGTTTGTGCTTCGTTTGTGCTGGTTTGTGCCGTTAAAATTTCCGTTTGTGCTGCTTCGGTTCCGGAGATATTAAAATAATATTTATAGGTCATTCTGGGGTCACCCAGCCCCCCCACCTGCTCCGAATTCACCCCAAATACTCTCAATCGTTTGTGCTCCGTTTGTGCTGGTTTGTGCTGATAAAAGTTTCGTTTGTGCTGCTTCGGTTCAGGAGATATTAAAAGAGAAATCATATCATCATTTGTTCAATAAACAATTCTCTTTACTTCATTCACTTGTCTCTCATGATTGAACTTTTCATTTATTTACAAGGAGAATAATCTGTTACACTTCACTCCCACCACTAGGTGTGACACTTCTGTTCACGGTGCTCTTGTGGGAATTAGTGTTGTTAGTATAGGAAAAGTCGAGTTACTAAATAAAAAGTCTGGCCAATGTAAGTACCATTTTTTAACACTATCAGTTACAATATTATTAGTTAACTTTAATCATAATGGTACAACTTTCAAAGAGCTAAGATTGTCAATGTTGAATTTCTTGAACAGAAAACTCATTGTTAATACTAGTATGGTTAATGGAGCTATGCAATGCTAATTACAGCTGCACATGGTACCCATGTTAGTTTTTTGAAAACGTTGTGCATCCAAGGGTCAACATTACCATATTGGTCCTAATATAAATATATTAATCCTTATAGTAATAATATATATTTTCCTTGTATTCTGGCAAATACAGTAATACACAAAAACAAGTTTGCAGTGTATGACCAGGATTATATACCCGAGAGATCAGAGCATCTGGACAGAGCTTAGTGAGCAGCTAGAAAACAGGATCACTGCAAAGGCTCTATATACCTTTGTTAAATTGAACAGACACAACATCTGGACTGCTTTAGGGTTTGATTTTAAAAGTGATCATGAAACAAGTGGCAGTAGTGATGACACTGATTTTGAGCCAGGGTCCCTTTCCCCAAGACCAAAAGATTGCTGGACTTTTGGTCTTCAACTTCCATTTCAGACACGGATTGAATTCATGCCTGAAACAGTTCAATATAAAAACAAGTTCTCTAAAACACAAAAAAGGGAATACACTATTTTGAAGCCTGGCATCTGGACACATGTAATAAATCACCACATTTGGGAAGAAGTGAAGAGCCCCTGTACATTTGTTTTTAAAAGAGCCAAGGTCTATCCATCAGTAACAGAGAAATTCCTAGAAATCAGAGGCAACTGTAAGGAATGTCATGGCCACATTCACATAAAATGTGACAGAGAGCCTGAAATGAACAGCCCAATGGTGCTCAAGTGTTTACTTAAAAACACTGATGACTCCCTGCACACTGGATGTTCAAAGCGTCCGATGTCTGGTAACTTGCGTGTGCATATAGCGAAAGAACTGTGTGAGGGTAGAATGGAACCCCATGTATGGAGGGCATCAGAGGCAACAAAGCTGATGGATTTTGGAGATCCTGAGCCAAGCCATCTTCCTAATTTGGCCACCCTGCGCAAAGCAATATTTAATGTGATTTGTCGTTCGGATTTTACCTTTTTACTTCAACTGTATTGTTAAAATAAAAAAGACAGTCGGCAAAAATCGGCACAAGCGATTTAGACCATTTCGGGTCAATTTGGAGCATGTGTGGGGCTGGTGACGTCATCTCAGAACTTAATCCCTAATATATTAAAATAAAAAGCAGCACAAACGATTGAGACTATTTTGGGTTAATTGAGACGTCGGGTGACCCCAGAATGACTTGAATATTTTTTAATCTAACAGCAAGGTAACGAGATTATTTTGCGACGTTGTTGTGGGGGCCAACTTCACGCAGGTCCTCCACATACTGGAAGTTGGCCCCCCCACCAACGCAAAACGTCAGCAAAATAGTCTCAATCGTTTGTGCTTCGTTTGTACCGGTTTGTGCCGTTAAAATTTTCGTTTGTGCTGCTTCGGTTCCGGAGATATTAAAGGAATATTTATAGATCATTCTGGGGTCACCCAGCCCCCCCTACATGCTCAAAATTAACCCGAAATGGTCTCAATCGTTTGTGCTTCGTTTGTGCTGGTTTGTGCTGTTAAAAGTTTCGTTTGTGCTGCTTTCGTTTTTAAGATATTAGACATTTAATTATGGCGCGGTGACGTCACCAGCCCCCCACATGCTCCAAATAAACCCAAAATAGTCTCGATCGTTTGTGCTCCGTTTGTGCTGGTTTGTGCCGTTAAAATTTTCGTTTGTGCTGCTTTCGTTTTTAAGATATTAGACATTTAATTGTGGCGCGGTGACGTCACCAGCCCCCCACATGCTCCAAGTTCATTCAAAATAGTCTCAATCGTTTGTGCTTCGTTTGTGCTGGTTTGTGCTGATAAAAGTTTCGTTTGAAAAATTCCTTATAACCTAAATTTCCATTTATGTTACTATTATGGTCTATGCAGGGAAACATCTCAGTACAGCTAGTTAAAAATCTATTGCACAATAATACCAAGCTGATGCACAATTAAAAAAAAAAACACACATTTTTTCCCTAACTGTGTTAAAAATAAGAGCAATAACGGCAGAAACGAACACTTCTCATTAGTCCTGTACACACACAGAGCAGAGACTTTTTCTATTTTCTATTTTAATGCAGTGCTGAAGTTTCAGCCATGAAGACTGGGAGGAGGTGTGAAGGTAGACTTGTAAAAAAAAACAACTATCACGTCACTTTTTAACTGTTTATATGGTGGCAAATTTAACTACACCAACACTCACTGAACTCTTTTAAAGCCAAATTTTAGCCAAATCGAAAATCACCAGTTGAAGCCAGAGTCTCCACATCAGGGCCAGTTGGAGACAAAATGACTAACCAGAATGATAAGACTTCTAAACCGACCCTCACTGACCACTTTATTAGGAACACTATGCAGTTACTGGAACATTATGCAGTTACTATCACTGGATATATTATATTATTACTATAAAGTTACTATACTCTGCTGAGTGAAAGGTCATAAAAAAAAATAATAAATCATGACATTACATATGTCCATTCTCTTTCTCTCAGTAAGAACACAGGATGTGGTCAGGCTTTAACACACACCACTGCTCTGTCAGTCAGTCAGTCATTAGAGAGACATGATGGTAGGTAAGAGTAACAAGTAGAGCAAGTTTAAAACACAGGGTTTACACACTAATACCTTTTTTTTAAATAATCACTAATCATGATTTACATATCTGTGTTAAAAAATAATACAATGCAAAAAATGTGCAGAAACAAACACTTCTCATTAATCCTGTACTCACACAGAGCAGTGACAGTGTTAGAGGCCTGAGAGCAGAGATGAGATCAGGGAAGTGGTTTATTTTCTATTTTTATGTAGTGGTGCAAATTCAGTCATGAAGAAGGGGCAGAGGTGTGAATTTGCCCACTCTACCTGTTGCTAGTGGATTGAAATGTACTGACAATTATAAGGGCCCACATAATTTCCTGGCCCTCTGGGCAAAATGTTCACACAGCCCCTGGTTCCAATGCATGTTTTATCAGCTTTAGACTGGGGCTTGACTTGTTGGGTCTCGTGTGCCTTTCTTGAGTGTGAATCAACGTCCTCTGTGGAGCCTGGAGGCAGATTGACGTCCTCAGCTGAGCAGGAAAATAGACTGACGTCCTCAGCGGCGTGGGAAAGTGGTGGGATGTTTGTAGAGAAGCCTGGCGAGGAGTTCTTGGCTGCATTGGGAGGCGGAGAAATGTCCTCAGCTGAACAAGACATGGCTTAGGTCTCTTGGACCTCAGACAGGGATGTGGCTTGGGGGGCCATCTCTTCGACCTCGGACAGGGACACAGCTTGGGGTGGCTGTTACTGACTTCTGTCAGGAGCGTGTCTTGGGAGCCCATCTCATTGAACTCACGCTGGTGCTCTTGAAATGAGACCACCTCGTAGGTCTCAGGTTGGAGCTCTGAGAAGGAGGTAGCCACGTTGACCTCCAGCTGGATCTCGGCCAGTGAGACCACCCCGTGGGTCTCAGGTTGGAGCTCTAATAGTTGGTGAATGTAGAGATGCACCGATGGATTGGCTGATAAGCGGTATCACCAGTACAGTGTTGAAAGAGTTAAATTAAAATGAGTTGTAAAAAGGTATATATTGCTATATATTGCACAGAAAAATATTTGTAGAGTAGTATAATTCATATGTAGCTAATTTTACTGAGTTAATATCATCAAAAAAAAGGTTTCTATTAGGCCTATATATTACCAGTTATATGTTCAGTGATGAAGTAGAAATGCTTTTGTTTGTGGTGAGTGAGTGTGAGACTATCATGAGTTTTGTTTTTTTTAATTCAGTCAATGTTTATGTGAATTAATAACAATTCAATATGTTAAGAAATCTTACTTTAATCTTCAGAATTTAGTTCGTGTTAATGTTAATTAGAGTAATATGTTTTCTGTTTATGAGACCTGTTACTGTGAAACAACTTGTTGAAATAGAGAGAATAAAGTTTTTATTTGCATTTCTTTCAAAATTGTGGAATTAATTATTATTAATTTAAAAGAAGGCATAAAAGGCAGAACTATCGGAATCGGTAATCCGTATCGGCCGATATCACTCTGAAAAACCGGCTGAGAATTGGCTGAGAAATTTAGTATCGGTGCATCTCTACTTATAATGTCTACAACAAAAACAAATATACATATATTTAAAATAAACACAAATATATAAAGAGACCTAAAGCAAAATTAAAGCAAAAAAATGTAAAAATGTCAAAATATCTCAAACAGAGCAAAAAAGAAAACATGACTGCCTTCATGCCTTTCTAAATGACTCCTCTCTGAATAACACTTTCTGAATGACTCTCTCTTTCCGACTCCTTTCTAAATGACTCTTCTCTGAATAACTCTTTCTGAATGACTCTCTCTCTCTCTCTCTCTCTCTCTCTCTCTCGCTCTCTCTCTCTCTCTCTCTCTCCAACTCATTTCTAAATGACTCCTCTCTGAATAACTCTTTCTGAATGGCTCTCTAAATGACTCCTTGACGAGTGTCTCTCTCTCCCACTCTTTTGTAAATGACTCCTTTCTGAATGAATCTCTATGAATCCTCTCTTGACAGGATGGAGTTTATGCATTTATGTCTCTCCCTCTTTATTTTATTACTTTATGCACTTATCTGAAAATGTGATTTTAACAATATAGCATCTAAGTTGATACTGAAGACAGCCCACAGCCACTCTGTGTATCCACCATGTTTGAAAGGTCACAATTCAGTTGTAATACAAGATTAATGAGTGTTCTCACTGGGTTTCTCCTGATAAAATCACAGTTCCATCTATTAAAAACTAACAAGCTAATTACTGTAGTAATGATTGCATACGATACAAAAGGGACACAAAAAAGTGAATGTATTGTATTGTATTGTATTTTCAGTACTTGTAGAGGTCAAATTTTAAATAGATTAATTTATCTTAACAAGGTTTTTTCTCTCATACAGTCAAGCATTTATGTTAACATGGAAATGAAAAAAATGGACTTGTGCTGGCTGTGTTTCTTCTGTTTCAACTTTAGATTTTATAACATCTCTTATTTCTCTATACTCAGATGTAAACGTGTCCAAATATCTCTCCTCTTCCTCTCACTTCATCAGGTGATCTGTTTGGTTTTGTTTAATCAGATTCCTCCTGCTGTATTTATCTACCATATTGATAAATTCATCCTTGTAGTATTTGTTTGTGTCAATTGCTTCAAGTTCAGAAGTTTGTGTCTTCATTAGAGTGAGTGGTGGGGTATGAAGTTGTTCATCTGCAGTCTGAATGTGCTGAGTGATGAGCTCACTGTGTGATTAGGACATCAGTGTATCCATATCTCTTATGGGAAGGGTTTAGTTTGATGTGTAACTACTCTCAGTAACTATGATAGTTCAACAGGTAAGAGTACAAGTAGAGCAAGTTTAAAACACAGGGTTTAAATAATCTAATGAGTGTAAACGAGTCTGTGTTGTTGGAATCTGTAGCTGATCTTCTGTGTCCTGCTGTCATCTGCTGCTCAGTCACAACCTCTCATGATCATTTGATCTGCTAAAAGAAAATGACTGGATGGTGTTTGTACTTTCACCAATGGACGTCAGGGTTGTGAATAACTGAAATGTCTTTAGCTGCTGTGGTGAGACTCTGGTGGTGTTTCCTGTGCACATAAAGGTTTAACAAAACCATGTTTGTGTTAACTAGACTTACTGAAAAATGCCTTATAACCGACATTTCCAATTTTGTGACTATTATGGCCTGTACAGGGAAACATCTCAGTACATCAAGTTAATTCTAATGCAAAATAATAATAATGCAAATTAATATATATATATATATATATATATATATATATATATATATTATATATATATATATATATATATATATATATATATATATATATCTCACTAATCATTATCTTCCCCTCTATGTTAAAAATAAGAGCAATTGCTGCAAAAACAAGCACTTCCCATTAGTCCTGTACTCACACAGAGCAGTGACAGAGGCCTGAGAGCAGAGACCAGTTCACGGATGTGGTTTATTTTCTATTTTAATGCAGCAGTGCAGTTTCAGCCATGAAGAAGGGGAGGAGGTGTGAAGGTAGAGGTGTGAAAACAAAAACTAACACTTCATTTTTTAACTGTTGATATGGTGGCAAATTAATCTCCACTGACACTCACTGAGCTCTTTTAAAGACAAAAGTTGGCCAAACTGAAAATCACCATTTTAATCCAGAGTCTCCACAGCAGGGCCAGTTGGAGACAAAATGACTATTCAGAGTGATAAGACTTCTGAACATACCCTCACTGGCCACTTTATTAGGAACACTATATTATTACTATTATTGGTATATTATAGTAATAATACCCTATTACTAAACTAGGACCCCACCCCTTCTATGGATACGACCAGGATTGTATGTACTGCAGTTACCTGTAGAGTCGTTTACTTCTCTTCCATCTCTTGCCACACTGCAGATGATAATGATTATATCTGCTGCACTTTTGGTTACCTACTTTAAATAAAGTTAAACAAACACTTTAATGAGCAGAATTGTGACCTTTAAGTTATTGTAGTTTTTGTTTATTTATTATTAAGAGTGTTTAGAATGTATTTCTTACAGATGGTAGTTTAGATTTCCTGAATAAGATTTAATCTTGTGGGTTCAGTGTCTAAAATGTGCTGTTTTATTAATACACTGAATATTTTCCATATTTACATCATGTTCTGTTTCTGTTCCCTTTTTAGTGCTGATTTCACTTATACCAGTGGCCCATGCTAAAGGTGATTTATATATAGTTTATCCTTTATATTGCGTACATATGAGTTTGGGGGCTGAGAAGTCTGTGCACAATTTGTCAGTCTGTTACTCCAGGGTTTTGTCACGTCTGGCGAGTTGAGGCAGAAGCAATCGCAGATTTTTTAAACATTTATTTTAAACACACGAACAACGAAACAAAGACACTAGGACAACTGGGCATAATACTGTGGTCAGAAACAAAACACGGAGACAGAAGTGACGTGAGTCTATAACAACGAAAGACCCGGAAAGAGTGCAGACAAAGACTATATATACACATCGGTGCTCATTAACAAAAACGTGAGTCAGGTGCATGTGGTCAGGTGGTGTAGTGCAGTGGCTGATGGGACATGGAGTCCCGAGTTTCCGGATACGTGACAGAACCCCCCTCCAAGGGGCGCTACTCCTGGAGCGCCCAAAATCAAAGGGCCCCCCTCCGGGGGTCCCGGCCCTCCAGGCCAAAAGTCCCCAGCAGAACCAGGAGGCCGAGCAGCTTCCACCCTGGCACAAGGAAGCGGGGGGAAGTCCTTGGCAAAGCATGAAAGTGGGGCGACGTCCCCCACGGGACAGGAGAGCGGAGCATGCCTCACCCCGAGGTTCAAGGGGGGAGCGAAGTACCTGACGAGGCGCACGGGGGGAGCGAGGGTCTCCGCGAGGCACACTGGGGGAGCGAGGGTCTCCGCGAGGCACACGGGGGGAGCGAGGGTCTCCGCGAGGCACACGGGGGGAGCGAGGGTCTCCGCGAGGCCAGGGAGAGGAGCGAGGTTCTCCGCGAGGCACAAGGGAGGAACGACGCTCTCCGTGGAGCATGAGGGGGGAACGGCGTCCTCCGTGGAGCAGGAAGGGGGAGCGACACACGGAGCGCAGCGAAGGGAAGGAGCGACGTCTTCCGCGGAACATGGAGGCATAGTGACGTCCTCAGCGAAGCAGGATGGCAGAGAGACGACCGCAGCCGAGCAGGAAGGCCGAGCGACGACCTCAGCCGAGCAGGAAGGCCGAGCGACGTCCACAGCCGAGCAGGAAGGCAGAGCGACGTCCACAGCCGAGCAGGAAGGCAGAGCGACGTCCACAGCCGAGCAGGAAGGCAGAGCGACGTCCACAGCCGAGCAGGAAGGCAGAGCGACGTCCACAGCCGAGCAGGAAGGCAGAGCGACGTCCACAGCCGAGCAGGAAGGCAGAGCAACGTCCACAGCCGAGCAGGGAAGCTGAGCGACGGCCACAGCCGAGCAGGGAGGCTGAGCGACGACCTCAGCTGAACAAGGAGGCTGAGCGACGACCGCAACTGAACAGGAAGGCTGAGGCACCTTAAGGTAGCTGAACAGCGGGGAATCCCTGAGGTCAGCGAACAGAGGGGAATTCATGAGTCCGCACGGAGCTGGAGCGTCCTCACACACATAGCGGGGCGGCAGAGAGACTTCCTTCACAGGACTGACCGGCTGCGCGACTCTGAGATAGCTGAACAGCGGGGAGTCCTTGAGGTCGGCGAACAGAGGGGAATTCATGAGTCCGCACGGAGCTGGAGCGTCCTCACACACATAGCGGGGCGGCAGAGAGACTTCCTTCACAGGACTCACCGGCTGCGCGACTCTGAGGTAGCTGAACAGCGGGGAATCCTTGAGGTCGGCGAACAGAGGGGAATCCATGAGACACATCGGGGAGGGAGGGTGGGAGCAAACTGCTGTATCCGAAAAAAAATAAATAAATAAAAAATCTACTGCCTCGTAGTCACGGTCTTTCGTTCTGTCACGTCTGGCGAGTTGAGGCAGAAGCAATCGCAGATTTTTTAAACATTTATTTTAAAAACACGAACAACGAAACAAAGACACTAGGACAACTGGGCATAATACTGTGGTCAGAAACAAAACACGGAGACAGAAGTGATGTGAGTCTATAACAACGAAAGACCCGGAAAGAGTGCAGACAAAGACTATATATACACATCGGTGCTCATTAACAAAAACGTGAGTCAGGTGCATGTGGTCAGGTGGTGTAGTGCAGTGGCTGATGGGACATGGAGTCCCGAGTTTCCAGATACGTGACAGGTTTCCTAAAAGTCTAAATTTTTATGGCCCAGTCTAGGTTGTACAGGGTAACCAACTCTGGATTCAATGGATTGATCTTTAAATAAGCAAAGCCAGGAATAACAAAACAAACAAAGTTGAGTGAAAAAGTTTGTGGTATATTTTAACAGACAATTATCTACATACATTTGTACAAAATACGTAAGCCAGACATATCTTCAGAGTGGGGCAAGGCCAAAATAATAAACAAAAGAACTCTGTGATGTAGGTAGCTAGCTTTCCTACAAAGAAGAGAAAGAAAAATACAAGGATTCTTCCCTAACTACCTAAGCAAAAGCACAGAGACAAAAAGGAACCATATAACAATATCCTTATAACAATATAAGGATAACCAAACTCAAATTCAGAAAACCAGGCAAAAGTCAAAACCAGATCAGCAGTCAGAATACAGAATTTGATAGCCACAAGGGCAATCACTCAAACCAAACAATCTCCTAACAACATGAAACCACCTCCAACATCCCACACCTTCTCACTCTGTCTTCCTCTTCAAAAATGGCCACCAATCATTGAGGTCATCCTGTAGGCGGGAGCACGGCAGGCTAGGGCAGGCTGGAAAGCTATGTCTCAGTAACTGATTTATAAGGTTTTATCTGAGAATTCTGTAATTGAGAGATTTTGATGATCAGCATCGACCACATCAGTCTGTGTCTCATCACCTGAGGTAGAAGTCACTCACAGCATTTAAATACGAGACTCATGATCTTCTCTTCACTTGACACTAACAACGCTGGGGAAATAATCCCTGATTCACTTCTGTTCTCTTCTCTATGGATCTAGTTATTAGTCTCTATGTTTTGAGGCATTTAAATATTTTATAACTTTGTCTGCTGTCGTCTTTACAAATGTGCAAGAACTTCTCTCTGTTTTAATGATGATGTGATGGAGCAGGAGCATCACAGAAATTTTGACAAACACTATCTGATTACAAATTGAACTGATTAGACTTCTGTCTGTTTCTATGTAACTATCAAAAATTCTTATAGAATCTTTACAAAAAAAAAAAAAAAAAAACTTAGCTAGAGAGGTTTTTGATGTCCTTAGACATAATGACTGCATTTACTGATGTGTTTGCTAAAGTGACTCATTACCCATCATGATCCCTGCAGAGTATCTCCAAGGCTAGATTAGAAAGTAACCTAAATGAAAATTTGTCATTTCAGCAACATATTTTTATATTTATGTAAAAAATTTTCTTAAAGTTGTAATGAAAATATAGGCACTGTTTACTGATCGGAAGGTCGGGGGTTCAAGCCCCAGCACTGCCAAGCTTCCACTGTTGGGCCCTTCAGCAAGGCCTGTAACTCGCTTTATTCCAGGGGTGCTGTATCATGGCTGACCCTACGCCCTAACCCCTGCTTCCTTAGAGGCTGGGGTATGTGAAAAAAGAATTTCACTGTGCTCTATTGTATATGTGACCAATAAAGACTCATTATCATTATCAGTTGTAGCGACGTCTAATTAATTTTTCCGGACTTCCTCATGTAACGGCCCAGGGAGGTGAGGCGGGAGCCGATGCAGGTCAACGTCTTTATTTGACAACACAAGCAGACAAAACACAGGATCGTGGTATATACTGAACAAGATTAACTAGATCAAATGTAAGGCTAAAGTCTAGGCATGGCACGAGAACAGGACATGGAAATAAGACCGCTTTGGGAACGTAACACATTCACCAGGCAAACACTCAGTTACTGTTAATACTGCACGCAGTGCAACACGAGGGGTTTAAATGACTAACACAATGAATACTAAATCATAGACACCTGGAGTAAAGCAAGACTCACCCTCAAACATGAATCAATGCTAAAACAAGGGAAAAACAAAAACAAACCAGGGCATGTGTCCATATACAAAAGTCTCGTGCACACGCTCTCTAAAGCCGTGAGCGCATGTCGACATCCCAGTGCCATCTGTCGGCGGGAGTGTAATACCTCACATATTCAGTAAATAGCGTACATTTATAACAGTACTTATTTTTTTTTTTAAAACAGAAATCCGATAGAATATAATATAATGTCAACTACTTGAACTGAGATGCGTATAAAACACATTTCTTCTTCACTAAAATGTTTGGCTGATGCTACTTTCACGGTTGAACTGAATTGAAACTGATAATTATTTTTCAGCTAATGATCTAAAAGTTTCTTTGTAACATCTTGTGTCAAATGTTAAAAATAAATGTTTGCTTTAGATATAAAGTACAGTGCCTTGCGAAAGTATTCCGCCCCCTTGAACTTTTCAACCTTTTGCCACATTTCAGGCTTCAAACATAAAGATATAAAATTAAAAAATTTTGTGAAGAATCACCAACAAGTGGGACACAATTGTGAAGTGGAACGAAATCTATTGGATATTTTAAACTTTTTTAGCAAATAAAAAACTGAAAAGTGGTGCGTGCAAAATTATTCGGCTCCTTTACTTTCAGTGCAGCAAACTCACTCCAGATGTTCAGCGAGGATCTCTGAATGATCCAATGTTGTCCTAAATGACTGATGGTGATAAATAGAATCCACCTGTGTGTAATCAAGTCTCTGTATAAATGCACCTGCTCTGTGATAGTCTCAGGGATCTGTTGAAAGCGCAGAGAGCATCATGAAGACCAAGGAACACACCAGGCGGTTCCGTAATACTGTTGTGGAGAAGTTTAAAGCCGGATTTGGATACAAAAAGATTTCCCAAGCTTTAAACATCCCAAGGAGCACTGTGCAAGTGATCATTTTGAAATGGAAGGAGTATCAGACCACTGCAAAAAAACAAGCCCGCCCCTCTAAATTTTCACCAAAAAAAAAAAAAAAACTAATCAGAGATGCAGCCAAGAGGCCCATGATCACTCTGGATGAACTGCAGAGAACTACAGCTGAGGTGGGTGAGTCTGTCCATAGGACAACAATCAGTCGTACACTGCACAAATCTGGCCTTCATGGAAGAGTGGCAAGAAGAAAGCCATTTCTCAAAGATATCCATAAAAAGTCTCATCGAAAGTTTGCCACAAGCCACCTGGGAGACACACCAAACATCACACCAAACGTTGAGAAATGGCTTTCTTCTTGCCACTCTTCCATAAAGGCCAGATTTGTGCAGTGTACGACTGATTGTTGTCCTATGGACAGACTCTCTGAAATGTGGCAAAAGGTTGAAAAGTTCAAGGGGGCCGAATCCTTTCGCAAGGCACTGTATATGTTAAAGCACAGTGAATCTACTGCTTATGTTGTGAAGAGAAAAACAGTTCTGACACCTTCATCATTTCATACCAACAGAAAAACCCAAACCGACTGTGAGAGTGAATCCTCAGAGCTCCGTCTACACTGGAGACACCATCACTCTGACCTGTGAGCTGCAGTCGACTGGATGGGAGTTTCACTGGTATAAAAATAATCCGCAGTTACAGCCTCTGAACAGTGAACAAACATACACACTCAAAGTGACAGACGATAATGAATTAGAAACAGAGTACAAGTGTCGCTCATGCAAGGGAAAAAGCTTCTCTTACTACACAGAGTACTACTATAACTATGACACAATGTCCTACTACTACTGCACACAGTACAGTGATCCTGTCAGGATTACAGTGAGAGGTATGTCATGATTTTTTTCCCTTTTCACCACAGATTTGTATGAAGGGGTAATAAAAAATATTGCTTAATTATTGTAATTCATTGTTATTCCATAGTGTTCAAATATCCTGCCCCATGCTGTAATATTTTTCCATTTCAGTTAACCCTTGAACATGTGTATTTATAATGTGTATGTACAAATTATTGTGGTTGTGAGTCATTGTCACGTAATGTAGGCGCAGGACAGAAGCGAGTGCAGGTATGGCAGTTTTAATCAAACAATAAGAAGGACAAAGGATCAGGCAGAATACAAAGTCCAAGGCAGGCAATGGTCCAATGAACTAGGCAGAATAGAGAATCGAGGTCATCAGAGTAAACAAAGTCTATAACCAGAAAAGCAAATGTGAGAGAAGGCTTGGAAATACAACAGAAACTAAGCAATTGATCATGAAACTTTGCAAAGTCATAGTGTTCCAAAAGTCCATTTAATAGCGTGCTTGTGAGTACTGTGAATAGGATGCAGTTGTGCTCGACCAGAATGAGAGTGAGTATTCTCTGTCTGTGTGTCTGTGTCTGTGTGTGTGTGTTTGTGTGTGAGTGTTTTGGGAATTGCAGTCCACAGTGGCCATATTTGTAGCCCGCAGTGCAGTATGGGAAATGTAGTCACTGGTTTGCTGTGATTTACATTTATGGAATTTGGCAGACGCCCTCATCAAGAGCGACTTCCAAAGATTTAGACATATAGCTACACTCAACTAACTACACATTATTAATTTATCCATACTTAGTATTTGTAACTATTACTCATGCCTTAGTTGGTTATTTGTAGTTAAACAGGGCTATTAAATAAAGTGTTTTCCAACATATTTTGGAAATCACACAAAACATCACATCATGATGTTTTGTTTTTTTTCTTTTCTTTTCACAGATGTGGAAGTGTAATGATAATAATCAGCCCCATAACGATGTGGTGTTTACATTAAAACAATGATTTAATATTAACAAATCTCACAGTTTATTAAATAAAATAAAGTTTTTGTTTGTAAATTAGCTGATAGAGTTGATAAAAGCAAACCTTTGCATTCACTCTTCCACTATTCCCATATTATCATTTTAAACCTAGGACGACACATTCATCATGACAGTTTAGATGCTCTGTTATGTTTCTACAGCAAGACCTAAACCGGTAGCATCCATAGATCCTGATAAACCAGTGTTCAGTGGAGATGCCGTCACTCTGAGATGTTATGTACAGGATGAAAGTGTGTCTAGCTGGCACTACAGCTGGTATAAAGATGGTTCACACAGTCCTGTCAGTAGTGAACAGGTATACACGATCAGTGGTGTTGAAGTGACCCACACAGGTAAATACACCTGTAGAGGAGCAGAGAGTCGAGGCTCACGCTCCTCACACTTCAGTGATGCTGTTACACTGACTGTATTAGGTGAGTGTCTGAGGAGTTTTGGGGACACATGAAAAAGGAATTAGACATTCATGAAAATCTTCTTACTATGTATTAATAAATGTAGATAACATGATTTGTATTTCCTGTGTAACAGAGAGACCAGGGGCAGTACTGAGTGTATCTCCACAGAGCTGGCTGACTGAAGGAGACTCAGTGACTCTAAGCTGTGAGATTACAGACTCCTCTACAGACTGGACATTCTGCTGGTACACAGCTGTTCCCTACAGAGACGGCTTAACTCAAATAAAAAATAATCATGGCTATGTCATGTATGTGGAGCTCCTCTCAGACAGCAGCAGTGGATCTGGAGGCAACTATACTCTCAGTCCTGCTGCTCTTAATCACACAGGAGTTTATATGTGCAGAGGAGAGAGAGGAGAACCAGCCTTTCACACACAGTACAGCAATCCACAGCCACTATGGATCACTGGTGAGGAAAAAGAACATAATATTTAGCTTACATGAAAAAAATGTGGATGTGTGAATGTAAGAAGAGACTCATGCAACATTTATTCATTAATCAGGAAGTTAAATAGACTTAAGTGCTGGTAGAGGTTTTTTTTCTCTTTGTGACATTGGTGAAAAAATGTTTATTTTCCTGGAAGCAAAACGTACTAAGGTCTGCAAGGATTCATATCCAATCACAAATTAAACATGGCTCTGAACTTTACATTGAGTAAATGCATATGCTGGCCTAATGTAATCTACAATGAGACAGTGACCTGGAGGTGGTGTGCTAGAGCTAGGCTAATAAAGGTGGTGACCTCTGGTGGTGTGGAAGCATAATGTCTTGAACTGATGCCCTGTTCGTGTGAACTTATCCCTAGTTTCACCTTAAACACTTGCTCTGTTTCTTGCTCTGTGCCTTTACAGCAATTGAAATACTGACCTATGTTTTGATTTTATTTCTTGGTTTTGACCTTTTGCAGCATTTATGGTTGTGGATTCTTATTTACATGGCTCTCTTCTGTGTTTAAGGTCTCCTCCAGTTCTCCTCCAGTCTCTCTGATCATCAATCACAGCAGAACTCAACACTTTACTAATGACTCTCTCTCACTGAGCTGTGAGGACCAGAGTAACTCTACTGGATGGACAGTGAGACGATACACACACAGTGAGAGAGTGTTAGATTTTTCAGTGTGGGGATCAGTTACAGGATCTACATGTAATATCAGCTTCCTCTCCACATCCTACACTGGAGTTTACTGGTGTGAGTCTGAATCTGGAGAAAACAGTAATCCTGTCAACATCACAGTGCATGGTGAGTCTTCATGTAGTGTGTTTATTGTTAAAGGAAAAGGGAAAAGACATTATTTTCCAGACTGAGTAGAAGTAGATTCTTACCGATACCCAAACTGATAATGATTATGAAATGAGTAACTTACTGAGTATTAATCAATCAGGGATGTCATAGAACATTTATTTCTCTTTGTTTATGTTGATTGCTGCTGTTTACAGATAACTCATTGTGCTAAGATTATGTTTAATATGCTATAGAATTTAAACAGTGTCTTTAATAGAGATTGAAGGTGGAACCTGAGTTGTATCAGTGAACTTGGTCATTAAAAATGAGTGCAAAGTGCTGTTACTTTCACCTTCACTCACAAGCAAAGTGTAGATGGTGGGGAGCGAGGGGAGAGGAAGTGCACATGTCTCAGTGCACAGTGCTGTCATGTGTGATAGTTTCTCTGCACACTCTCTTCACCGCTCCACTTTCACAAATAAATTTTTGCACAATTAATGGCACGTTGCGTTCATTTTTAATGGCCATTTTGGGTGATACTGCTCTGTTCACTCATTTGGGTCACCCTCACAGTCGATTAAATATAAAGTGTTTTATCAAGTTACTCATGTTGTAGGAAGGTTCTGTAATTTCTCCTCTTGATATTTTAACACAGAGCACAGTTTGCATTTAGCTTTACTTTGATCATTAATAATGGCATACTTCCAGATCACTTTCATTTTCAGTTGTCTGTTCATTGGTATGACATTATACATTTACATTTACATTTATTCATTTAGCAGACGCTTTTATCCAAAGCGACTTACAAATAAGCAAAGCGATATATCAAGCAGGGAACAATACAAGTAGTGCTACTATACAAGATCCATTAATTGAATACCAGAGGAAGCAAAGTGTACAGAGTAGAGGTGTAAGTGCAAGTCTGTGTTTTATTTTTTATTTTTATTTTTTTTAGGAGATGGTTAGGTGTTAATGATTCAGTTTAAATGCACAATGTTTAAATGCTTAAAATCTTCTCTATTTCTTCCCGCCCTTAGTTTCTAGATCCAGTCATGGAACAGTCGGAGTGGCTGTGGGACTGAGTTTGGTCTTTTTGTTTGTTGTTTTTCTGATCTTCATGATTCTGACATGTTACTACAAAATAAATAAAGGTACAATAATAGCTTTGATTATGACAATAAATATGAATGAAAATCAACACTTAAAGAATATTTGTTGAATGACAAATAAAAGGTACTTGCACATATTAAATACAATGTAAATTATAAAATAAATAAAAAAGTAGTTGCACATATTAAATATAGAAATACTAATTGTGAGACACCTGCACTGTGTTCAGGTGAAGCTGCAGCTGAGAGCAGAGAAGTCACCGACACACAGGTCACGAAGAAAAAGAAGACAAACAGGAACAATGGTAGAATATTTTTAATAATGACACATTTCATGATTTAGTTATTCTTTTCATGTATTCTGAGGTCATGACCTACAATTTTCCTCCAGATCAGACGAGTCAATTCCATCACAGGCTCCATTAAAAAGCAGACATGTGTTCTACATAGCAATAATCATAAAGTTATCACACATTTAAAAGATGCCACATGCTAAATGATAAAGGAAGCTAAATTAAGTAAACTCTAGAGATCAAAGAACTACTCTAAAAACGCAGCAATGGTTCAGTGTGGTTTTGGCAGAAGACTGATAATGACTTATGTTTATGTGTATGAGTTATAATTGATCTATAACACGGCTAAAGATCATTGGGATGGTTTTGTTCTCTGCTACTGCAGGTGCTGATGCTGAACCCGGTGTTGATGATGTGACTTATGCTAACCTGGAAATAAAACCAATGAAAAAAACAAAAAGAATGAAAGGTACACACTTGTATAACAGTACATAGGAACTCCTAAGCCAAACGAAAAAAAAAAAAACTGCAATCTGTCATGTTACCAAACATGACAGAAAATTTCGTGACTGTTACACGTCGCTGACACTGGAGACTCCTTCCATAAATGTTAAATAACCTTATTACAGAAAAGTCCATACAATTACATGTTTTTTGGTAACTAACCGAAAGGTGGTAAATATTACATATTCATATGGTAAATATTCACATTATTCAATAATGTTTTATATTTGTATAAATCCACAACATGTTGTAAAGTCATTTTTACAGTTTAATACAACTATTTAAGAGGAGAAGAGGGTTAAGAGGAACTTCACTGTCCTGAAAGTATATGTATATTGATTTCTTTCTAAATTAAAATAGTACACAAAACCTGCCACTATCCCAAAACCCACACCCATTTCTGTCTATAGGAAAAGAGCAGAAAACAAATCAGACATCAAAGCAGAATCAGATCCGGTCAGGAGCTGAAGACTCTGTCAGGACTCACACCACTTCAGGCTGGTCAGACACTCTGTCAATCACTGTTTATTTCTACATTTGATAATCATCTCGGTAATAAATATCATTCAGTAAATTCATTTTATTTGTTTGAAATCTGTTATATTTTGTAATCTACAGTCACATTTACAACAAGTTAAGTTCATCTTCATTCTGTTTTCTGTAGGAAGTGAACACATTTATGCCGCTGTGGATCAGACAGATACGAGTGGAACAGGTAGCTTTATTTCATTTCAGACATTTCCTCTTGCGTTAGGAGAATTAATGATAGATTAACTCTATACAGTAAAGTACTGCAGTGTGTTGTAATGATTAACACACTGCACTGTGTTCAGGTGAAGCTGCAGCTGAGAGCAGAGAAGACACTTACGCACAGGTCACGAAGAAGAAGAAGACAAACAGGAACAATGGTAGAGTATTTTTAATGATGAGACATTTCATGATTTCGGTATTCTTTTCATGTATTCTGAGGTCATGACCTACAATTTTCCTTCAGATCAGACGAGTCAGTTCCATCACAGGCTCCATTAAGAAGCAGACATGTGTTCTACATAGGACTAATCATACAAAAAGTTATCACACATTGAAAAGATGCCACAAGCTGAATGATAAAGGAAACTAAAGGAAATAAACTCTAGAGATCAAAGATTTACTCTAAAAAACAGCTAGGGTTCGGTGTGGTTTTGGCAGGTGTATGAGTAATTATGTGTATGAGTTATGATTGATGTTTTACGTGGCTAAAGATCATTGGGATGGTTTTGTTCTCTGCTGCTGCAGGTGCTGGTGCTGAACCCAGTGTTGATGAAGTGACTTATGCTAAGCTGGAAATAAAACCAATGAAAAAAGCAAAGAGAATGAAAGGTATAGCAAAATGAAGACATTTTATTCCATGTCATAGATCACCTGACCCTACTCTTGTTTTATGTAATGAATAAAACACTCTGCTGTGCTGTTATAGAAAATAATCAATGACAATGTGGTGTGATGAAGCAGAGTTACTGTTTCAGAGTTCCTACCCTGAAGGTGATTATTTTCCTGTTACAGCACATCCCAAAGTGTTGTACCACAGCAACGTCCCTATTTAATTCATTAAAGAATGACACGTCAGTCTTTTCATCCATTTATTGTTGTGGGACTGCAAAAGTTAGTTCCTATTATCACCTGTGTAAAAGCACGTAAGAACACCTAAGACAGAAAATGTCCTGACTGTTACACGGCACTGACACTGGAGACTCCTTCCATAAATGTTAAATAACCTTATTACAGAAATGCCCATAAAACAATTACATGTTTTTAGTAATTAATAACACATTCCTTGACCTGTTTATTTAAATAATCTGTCAATTTGTTTATGTAATCTGTTACTATAGAAACGATAATGTATTAGAATAAAGGCATTAATATAAACCTGTCATTTTCAGTTGCACTATTGTCAGAGCTGCTGTTATAGAAAATTAATCAACACCTTCTGACCAATCAGAATCCAGAATTCAACACTGCTGTGGTCTAATGCATTTTAAATGTGAATGATTTAATATCCAGATCATGTACCATTTAGATGAGTTGTAATGTTTCAGGAAATTAATTCAGTATATCTTTATTCCAACTAGAAAAGGCCAGTGTGGGTGATGATACTGTCTACTCAGAGGTGAAGCACAGCATGGAGGTAAGACTCATGACATTTACAGTATGAAGCTTAAAAGACAAACCAAACACCATGAAGTAATAAATATATTTAAAGGTGTATTGGGTAGAATTTGTCATCTAGCAGTTACAGTATCCATGTACACAAAACCCCGCTTCACAGAATCTGAAAGAGTTCTTCCATGTAAGATTGGTAGCTGTCTAGATAACTTTCCATCATCTCATTCTACTGGACAGTTATGACATCGTTAACTATGAACATGCAAAATACTGACACACCAAATAACGTACTGATTTCTTTCTGCGGTCACTGATTCAGAACGTTAACTATTTTGTAATATCAATGATGGCAATATCAGGAGACAGGTATTTATAAACGTATTTATTACCATCTCTTTCTTTCTCTCTGCAGTGAGACATGTGTCTGTGTACACTGATGAAGCTACAGTTATCACACAGACAGCTGGAACACTGGGATTTGTGTTTGTCTTCTGTTTTTCCTAAAATGCTCAGAAAGTAGAATCTGCTCATCCACTTCCTGAACACAGGAACATTACTTATACATTTTTCTTTTACTGCTTTTCTTTTTCTACGGATTCTGTTTAGAGTGCACAAATACAATTCATTTAATATACATGTGGCTCATTTACGCATTAAAAAAGAAAAAACATAATACAGTTAATTTTTATTAATGTAATTTCAAATGGATACCTATAGAAGTAAAAGAAAAATAAAATATGTATTTTAGGGTGCAAAACATTTGTATGAAATTATTAAAAACATTTTACATTTTAAACCATTATTTAAGGTGAAACACGACACTCTAAAATACTTATTTGTCTGTTCCTCATATACTAATTCCATTGAGTGTACATTAATAATTAATTTACTACACATGTGGCTCATTATATTTATTTTTCTTTTACTCATAAACTTACACGTCAGTGCTTTAGGTTGGTTTTTGGTTGTATACGAACACTTGGTATCTGGTACTGCACATACCAAAGAAGAAGAAACCTGAGTGAAGTGTGTAAGGCTTGTCACTGTTTTCTTACACAAAGTAAGTTATTCTTGTTCATGTACAAAACTTCACTGAGGAAAGAATGAGTTAAGATGAAAGTAAAGTTGACTGGGACGAATATTTATATTTTTGGTTCAGCAAAATACTGTCCTGGATCATTGCTGCCACACACACACACACACATAAGCACGCACTGCACGCGCACACACACACACACACACACACACACACACACACACACACACACACACACACACCTTTTTAAATACATGTTGCTTTTGAATTTTCTTGCTTTATATATCTTTATATATCTTATATATTCTTGCTATATATCTATAAAAACATTTTTTATTGTTCATATTTACAGCTTTACAAATGACCTGATGCTTTGTAAGTCGTCTCACCGCGTTCATAAATGTCACCTGAAATGACTTTGTTTGTGGTTTAAACAGTGTTTGTAAAATAAAAGGTTTTATGCGTTATTACGTTAGGAGACGGTGTGTGTGTGTTGGTTTTTGTGATTTATGAGGACATTTCATATGAATACAAGCCACACTACAGGGACATTTTGGATTTTGAGGACAGGGCCAGTGTCCTCATAATTCGGGCAACGTAGCAGTGCTTGTATATGTTGTGGGAACTGAAATCCAAAATTTCGATAGATGTCCCCATAATTGACAGTCACCTGACTTTATGTTAAGCGTGTGTATGACACAGTGCCCCTGTAGTTGGGTCCGTGTCACTACACCTGCTCATGAATATTCGTGTGTGGTATCACGGGTTTTGATTGGCTGACTACCAGATGTCCTCATAATTTCGGAAATGTCCTCATAATGTTGGATTTTGTCAAACCACTGTGTTAAGGCCTGTTCACACCAAGGCTGATGACTATAACGATAAAGATCTACTTCTAAAAATCATTCTAAGTATTAAAGAACAGCAGAGTCCACACCACAACCATAACCACAATGGCACAGAGAAATGATATTGTTGGAATCACTTTCAGAACAATTTTTTCTGCCAATTAGAATCAACCAATCAGAATAGTTTGAGCATTTAAAGCAGCAGACAACATAACTGTAGTGCAATCTTAGAATAAACTGAACAATATTGTGTGTTTGTGTGGACACTAATATAGTTATTGTTATAGTAATCTTTACAGTTTTTTGACAGGGATTTTGACACTGAATCCTCAGTTATCCAGAAAATCTCTGGTGCCACAAGTTTACCATAATTTTTCAATTGCGTAACAAGTCTCATGTTTGTTTTAAGACTATAGATTTACAAATACAGCATTAAGTAATGCATATATTTAAATCCTCTTGCATATTTCAATTTATATAAAGCCCATCCCAGCCTTGTTATTTTTTGGTCTATCCCCTTGTTTTGTTATTTAAAAAAAAAAATAACTAATAGTTAAAAAACATAAAAACGGCAGTTTGTATGCACACAAAGGAGCTTTGAAACTCTAAATTACAATATTGATGAATTAGATCAAATACTAAATTGTGTACGATATCGGAATCAGAGATTCCCAGAAAAGTGTTTCCACCTAACAAGTGTGCCAATGCATCAGTAAATATCACAACATCCATCAGTGCTTAATTTGTAAATCTGCAGGTCCCAGAACACTAAGAGGATAGTGATGTGAGTATATATACAGTATCTCACAAAAGTGAGTGCACCCCTCATATTTGTGTAAATATTTGATTATATCTTGTCATGTGACAACACTGAAGAAATTACACTACAATGTAAAGTAGTGAGTGTACAGCTTGTGTAACAGTGTCGATTTGCTGTCCCCTCAAAATAACTCAACACACAGCCATTAATGTCTAAACCGCTGGCAACAAAAGTGAGTACACCCCTAAGTGAAAATGTCCAAATTGGGCCCAATTTTCCCATTTTCCCTCCCCAGTGTCATGTGACTTTTTAGTGTTACAAGGTCTCAGGTATGAATGGGGAGTAGGTGTGTTAGATTTGGTCTCATCGCTCTCACACTCCCTCATACTGGTCACTGGAGGTTCAACATGGCACCTCATGGCAAAGAACTCTCTGAGGATCTGAAAAAAGAATTGTTGCTCAACATAAAGACGGCCTAGGCTATAAGAAGATTGCCAAGACCCTGACACTGAGCTGCAGCACGGTGGCCAAGACCATACAGCGGTTTAACAGGACAGGTTCCACTCAGAACAGGGCTCGCCATGGTCGACCAAAGAAGTTGAGTGCACATGCTCAGCGTCATATCCAGAGGTTGTTTTTGGGAAGTAGATATATGAGTGCTGCCAGCATTGCTGCAGGAATCCTCCTATTAATATATATATATATATATATATATATATATATATATATATATATATATATATATATATATATATAAACAAATCAGTTAACTATCAACAAAAATAGGCACAGGACAGAAGCAAGTCAGGTATGGCAGGTTAATCAAACAATTCAAAGTACAAAGGATCAGTCAGAAAACAGTCCAAGACAGGCTAGGGTCAAACAATCAGGCAAATAGGCTAAATGAGACAGAGCATAGAATTGAGGTCAACAGGGTAAACAATGTCAATGACCAGAAAAGCAAACACAAGATAAGGTTAGGAAATATGACAGAGACTAAACAACTGAGTGTAATACTTCACAAAGTCATAGCGTTCGATAAGTCTCTTATACAGCATGGTTGTGAGTGCTGTGAATTGGATGCAGGAGTGCATGATTAGATTGAGGGTGAGTGTTCTGGGAATTGTGGTCCATGGCGGCCATGTATGCAGGCCACAGTGCAGTATGGGAAATGTAGTCACTGGTTTGCTGTGATATGATAGAAGCCCAAGGGTGCCAAAATACACTCCCTCCCCTGGCAGTCCTGGCCCTATGGGTAAAATGTTCACACAGCCCCTCAGGTTCCCATGCAGGCATTGTCCAACAAGAAGCAAGTTTCTCAAGAAGCACGGGAGCAGACATGAGGCTGGGTCTGGTTCGCCAGGGTCATTAGGCGAGATCCAGGCTTGGAAAGTTGTCGTCAGTTTTAGATGTGAGCTTAACATGGTGGGCCGTCTCGTCTGCTTTTCTTGAGTGTAGCTTGAAGGTGGAGTGACGTCCTCAGCGGAGAAGAAAGGCAGAGCGATGTTCTCAGTGGCATGGGAAAATGGAGCGACGTCCATATAGAACCTTGGCATAGTGGCATCCATGGCAGAGTAGGGAAGCAAAGCGGAGCTCTTGGCTGAAATAGGAGGTGGAGAAACGTCCTTAGATGAACAGGGTGGCTGAGTGACATCCTCAGCTGTATAGGAATGCTGAGCGGTGTCCTCAGTCACGCAGAGATTCTAACCATCATTGTCCATCAACTTTGCAGGCTGAACTTGGTTTGCTGTGTCATCAGTCTCAGGCATGAGCAGAACTTGGTTATGCATGTCAGCATACTCGGGCATGAGCAGAACTCAGTTGGCCATGTCAGCAGACTCGGGTGTGAGCATAACCTGGTTGGTTGTAACATCGGTTTAAGGCATGAGGAGATCCTGGTTGGTCATATCAACAGACACTGGTGTGAGCCTAACTTGGTTGTTCGCGATGTCAGTTTCAGACTGGAACATGGCATGGAAGGTAACATCATTGATCTCAGACTGGAACTTGTTGTGGGAGGTCGTCTCTTCGACCTCGGACTGGAAGATGGCTTGAGAGGTCATTTCTTCAACCTCAGACAAGAACTTGAGCTCTGGAGATGAGACAACCTCATGGTTCTTTTGCCGGAGCTCTGCAGGTGAGAACATGTTGTGGCTGTCAGGTTGGAGCTCTGGAGATGAGATCACCACATTGACCCCCAGCTGGATCTCTGCGCGTGAGACCACCTTGTGGGTCTCATATTGGAGCTCTGGGAATGAGGTTGCCATGTTGTAGCACCAGCTAGAGGTCAACAGTGTAGGCAGTAGTGCAGGGGGGAAATGTGATCACATGTGATATTACATTAACTAGTCATTTAGTTATGTACATAAATAAGCTGATTGTATTATTATATATTAGACACTAGCTGTGATTATGCCAATGCCCAAGAAACCCAGCCCATGCTGTCTAAATGCTTACAGACCTTTGTTATCATGAAAATCTTTTAATATATGGTATGTAACCATCTTTCCAGTGCTGTCGACTTGCATGCAGAGCATAGAGGTCTGTTGATGATGTAGTTACACTGTGTTCTTCAATACCTAGAGGCATCCAGCACCTAAGGGGTCTGTTTGTTGATTACAGTTCTGCATTGAACACTGTTCTCCCATTCAGGCTGTATGGCATATTATTTCATATAGAAGTTAAAAGTAGCCCTGTCAATGCATACTTGTCTTTTTGTTGGGAAGGATGCAGGTAGTCAAAGGTAAAAACACTGTAATCCCTTGACCATTAGCACTTGGGCATCATGCCTGTACTTACTGTACATAAATGACTGCTATTCCTACTCGCAGTCTGTAAGGATGTTTCCATTTTCTGACAACTCCACAATAATGGCGTTGATTTCTAACAAAGATAGAATAGCTAATGGGAGTGAGATCTCATTTTTGGTGAACTGGTATGAGGCAAACAACCTGGAATTTAAAGTTTCCCAAACCAAGGAAACATTAGTAGACTTTTACAGGAGCTGTGGGGACCACCTACACTTGGTTATCAACAACACTGAAACGTGATAGACAGAAATCCCCACATTCAGATGGGGGGAAAACACCAGTACTAAAGGACCCTTCTCATCCAGCTACTAACCTTTTAATGCCCTTCCTTTTCACAAAATTTTAATAAGCATTGAAACTAGAACATCGACACTCTACAACAACACATATCCTGGAGCTGTCAGTCTCTTTCACTCTCAAAACTTAGCAATACAGGCCACTCAGTAGGGTTAAATAATTGTCTAATGACTGAAATGTTTTTAAAGTATTTGAATCAATTTATCAATGGATTGTTCTAATTTCAACCACTTGTATTTGCTATTATTTTCCTTACAGCTTCTGGTGTTCTATCTATGGCCTTCATTTGTGTTTGATTTTATTCTACATATTTGCTTTCATTATTATTTTATGGGTTGGATCTGTTTCATATTTTTTTATGTATTGTGCTGAGTGGTTCTGTTAGTTTAATTGAGCTCACAAACACAAATTTTCGTGAAACTACCCAAGGTAGACGTCACAAGAAAAGCTTAGGCCAAAAAGGAAGTAAAAATGGTGCAATTTGCAAAGGACACAAACGAAAATATAATACAAGCTTTTGTTTACCACACCATATTTAAAGGTAAACAAAACACCGGCCTCTTAAAGCGGAGAGAAAAAGAAGAGGAACCTTGTTGAGACTTGTGTTTTCGTGTCCACCTGAGTTTGTCATTCGCCATAACACTTCTTCAGTTATGTACGACTCGCACTGACAGGGGAATATCCAGTTTGTCGGTTTACATAGCAGGCGCAAATGCACATATCTGATTCATATAGATTTATTTCCAAATATGAATGAGGCCTGAAACGGTTCTGAGAATATTGGAATCCATGTGCTTTTTCCTGTTTACATGCTCATATCTGTGTCACATGGGAGGAAAACATCGGAATTGGGTCACTTGAGTCATGTAATGTAAATGCAGCCTTAAACTCAGGTGGACCTGGTACCGAGTCCAAATGACGTCATTCCACTTCCCCTTTTAATGTTTAAAACCACAGTGTACTCAGCTGATCATGTTTTATATTGTTGTAAAGCTTTGAGTCTCTACTTTTCATAGAAGTGCTTTCACATTAATCAGAACACAAAACAAAATTTTAGGCTTATAAGCCTCACATCCACCTAAAATTATGGATATGTGTAGAGATATGATCCTAGAAATTATATATCTTTTAGTCTTTTTTCACTACAGAATAGTAAATAGTTGTTTTTTCATCATGAATCATCTATTTTACCTTTCTGTGCAAAGAAATTTTTAAAATAAAAAAAACTGAAGAGGATAAATAAAATAAAAATAAAAACACCACGCCCATTTTGATGACGTCTCTTCGGCTCGACTCCGCCCACTTCCTGCTGAGCTGACCACATGCGTAAAGCATCAAGGTTTGAAGAGATTAAGGGTAAGATTAATGATAAAACTCAAAGCACGTGCCTACTCTTCAGGTCTAGAAGTTGATTTATCCTAGTTTAATTTTCTATTACATTGGTTATAAAGTTTTTAAAATATTTAGCAGTTAATTTGACGACTTAATTAATTAGCACTAGAAGTGAATCACGCGAGCTTTGGGTGCAGGTGCAGCAATTATGTCACGTGTCCTCACGGTGTCGGATTAACAATGGATTCTCGAAGGACTTTTTTTTTTACCATTATATAACAGTAAAGAGAAAGATAATTCGTAACTAAACAGCCTATAGTGTGCTTATTTTGGTTGGAAAATTTATCATAAATAAATGATTAAATAAAGTTATTGGCAGATTGATATCACATTTATTTTGTGGAAGATTTGGGCAGTGTAAATGTTCTTGTTAATTGGTCTGAACTATCTTTTTTTAGGCTGCTGTTAGTCATTAGTAATGTTGCTGTAGGTGTCTGTAGCTCTAGGTTTCACCTAATATAAATATATGGTCTGTACATGTTGGCCCTCTTATAATGATTCTCTTTGTGACAGTTATAATGAGAGAGAGAGAGAGAGAGAGAAAGCAGCAGCATGTTTCAAATCAATTATGTTAAAATACTAAACACAAATTTAAGATCCAAAATATTTTTCTTGTTTCACTGGTACTGCTTACTCGCATGTAAATAGTACAAAATAATCACTATTGTTAATATTTCACCATCTATAAAAAATAAATAAAATCATTGTTGATTAAATCAGTAATGTGTAAAAATCATATGTTGCAAAGTGACTAAAAACATCATGGGGCCTTTGCAGAAGATGGCAGCAACAAGGACTCGGAGGGCCAAACTATCACCGGAGGATGAAGCTGCATATTTTTCATCTATGATTAAAGATAAGGATGGATGTGACATAAAATACATCAATTCAGTTAAAGGTGAGTAAAACAGACCTACTCTTAAGTATTGTTTTAACTTTGCAATGGTTTGTGTATTGTACGTCCCCATAATTACTGTCAGTGTCTTGTGGGGGATGGGCAGAAGTTCAATGCTTCACTTACTACATTCAGCTGCATCCCATTGTGGGAAATGGGATGAAGTTCGGTGTTTCTCTTACTCCTGACTGATCTGTTCTTTGTCAGGTCGAGGAGTGTTCAGTTGTCGCCACTTTCAAAAGGGAGATTTTCTTGTTGAATATCGAGGAGACGTCATAACTAAACAAGAATATGAACGAAGGCTCAGTATACCATCGTGCGCTTGAGGTTTTTTTGTTTGAATTTCGTTTTAATGGAAAACAGTTATGGTATGTATATTGCTGTTTTTAATGTACAATGTCTTGCAAATTTATAAAGTTGTAGGTCAGCAAAGATACAAATTCTGTTGTTTTTTTTACTCCATGCGTGTAAAACTAGAAGTAATGATGAACTAGGATGAGAAGTCCATACAGAAACATGATTATTTAATTATTCCATGAATCTTGCATTTACTTATTGTGTAATTCAGCCAGTAGTTAAAACACCTTGTTGTTAGCATTGTGTTCTTGCTGTTTCAGGGTTGATGCTGCCAGAGAAGATGGTTCTTTAGGGAGACTTGTCAACGATGATCATATGAACCCCAACAGCAAAATGAAAACGATCACAGTGGACAGAAAACTCCATCTGTGCTTATTTGCAATAAAGGACATCAGTCCTGGGGAAGAGATTAGCTATAACTATGGGGATTCGGACTGGCCATGGAGAAGCAAGGTATTTACAGATGGAACTTAATTTTCACAAGTGATTTGGCTCTGCATAATTTTCTGAGCAAAATTAAGTTTCAACATGTGGAGTGGTTTTGAATAATGTTCCAATTATACTTAGACTTTTTCAATAATTACAATTTTATTCCACTCCAAATGTTACAAATGGAAATGTTATATGAACTTAAAGATATTCAGGCTACTCTGAATGTTTGCTCATTGTTGTTGAAGTGATGATCTGTGACAGAGTTGGAAAGTGCATATTTTGCCTCAAAAGTTTTAACCTACTTGCAGTCATTTGAACACAGTTTACTGTTAAAACAGTTTGTCAATCATGTGGAGAACTTAAGGTATTGGTACTGTGTTTGAATCCATACAGGTGACTTCAGAGACGCAACAGCAGTCAGATGCTTTGGTCAGCTGTATAGCAGAGGATGGGACAGAGAAGGTAATGTTCTGTGTAATGTGTGACTTTCATATACTGTGCTGTGTACGTTTGTCTACTTTTCTAATTTCAATGCAGTGCTAGCACTAAAGAAAATCTCTCTTCAATTCTGTATTAGCATGCATTTGTACGTCCCCGTAATTACTGTTGGTGTCATATTGTATGGTGGGGGATGGGTAGAAGTTTGTGTTTCTCTCGTCAACTTGGACTATGGTTTGTGTAAAACTAGTTGTGCAAAATTAGATATTTTTGGTCAAACTTTTTTTCTTTGATCCCTTAAGATTTCATCTGAGACTGATCCTCAGCTGAGACTGAATGACAACGCTCAACAGGTAATTTAATTTCCATTAGATTTTGGTAAGATTATGCAGGATCTACAATAATCAGTCACTGCTTAGTATTGTTTATGTATTTGTTATATAAATTGTGTTGAATATTATGACCGGCCAGTCATTTGTTGCTTTGTAATGTCTTGTTCACATTAGCTAGACATGCACACATGCTAAGCAGTTAGCCCATATTTACCAGAGACCGCCAGTTAAACACCCCATTTGTCTACTTCTCTCATTTCAATGTGATTCTAGCACTTCAACAAATCTCACTTTAATTCTGAATTAAAATGTGGTTGTATGGCCTTGTAATTATTGCTGGTGTCATACTGCGTTGTGGGGGATGGGCAGAAGTTCAGTGCTTATCTTACTACATTTACCATGGTTTGTGTGTTGTACATCCCCGTAATTATTACTATTGGTGTCATACTGTGTATTGTGGGGACTGATAGAACTCAATGTAAGAACAGTTTGCATATTTGTACCCTAATTATTTGTCATGCCTTACAGTGAAATACATTAATGATGCATACATTTTGTTATAATGGAACTATTAAAATGATTTATTTAAACCCCATCTCTCTAGTTAATCTCTTAACATCTATTTCAAGTTTTTCACTTGATAGGATAATCAGATTTTTCTTTGTTTGTCTTTTTTGTTTAAAAGAATTGCAAACATGACGTAATCTCCTCAGTAGTATCAAGCTTGGATAAATGTGACAGCTGTAGTGGACCCTTTTCTGCTTATAAGTGGCTTGGTGTGAGATGTAAGGGTAAGTAAAATATTTGTTTTTAAATGTTTTATCCTAAAACCCTAAATTATTGTGTAACTGACGAAACCTACATTCTTTTTTTCCATTCAAAATGTATCTTTCTTATGGCTTGAAAAAGTTGACATACTCTTCTGAGTTAAACATATCCTTTATATTCTTCTGAGATCATCTTCTGTCCATCCATCTCTCTGTCCATATCTTTATTCTTACTTTTCTCTTTTCTTTTTTGTTTCCTTTCTCCATCTTTCTTTTTCTTCTTTCTTTCTTTTTCTTTCTATGATAAAACTCTCCATCTGTCTACCTATATCACTCTACTCATATTTCTCATTCTCTAGTGTATTTGTTGGAAATAGTCCTACTTCACCTGTTTAGCAGTTATTCATTCTTATCTACCTGTCTTTTCTCTCTCTCTCTCCCCCCATATACCTCTCTTTAGTTCCCTCTTTTTTTTTATCTTGTCACACTTTCATTCAAACTGATCTATTGTTCTTTCATCTATCACTTTTGAAAGCATTTTCCTTTCTTTTTTTCTATCTGTCTGGACCATTTTTTTAAGCTTGACCTCTAAATCACACTCCTCGTCTATTTCTCCATTTATTCTTTAATCAGAAATATTGTCATCTTTCTTTTTACAGATGGTAATTATTTTTTTTCTTTTATTTTTGTCCTTTATTTTCTGTCTATCCATCATACTATCCATCTATCACTATTACTGTAATACGGTTTCTCTGGTCTTTTCTCTTAGCAGTCTTCTATCCCTCAGTCACATTTTCAGTAATACTCGTTGCATCCATTGACATGTATCACTTTCTTTCCAAATATCTCTCCTTTATTTTTTACTCTTTTCAATTATTCTCACATTCTATCCACTCATCACTTCCTTTTATGACTTTCTTCTTGCCATTCTTTGTCTGCAACAACTTTACATTTTTAAAATGCTTAGTTAGTCGCATGAACCATCCTTATGTTCATTATATCCTCTGTCTAGTTTGCTCCTGCTTCTGGCATAAAACCTGCTACAATTAAAAAGTGAAGAGCAATCCTGACCCCTTAACATCGGTAAACATATTTTATTGAATTCATTTTTCACCCCAAGGTCATCAAAGCTGTATCTGGCTTTTTTTTCAAAGCTATATCTTCTTCAACCAAAGAGAAACTAAGGTTTTGGCAGAAAACATTCCAGGATTTTTATCTGGTACAATTAATAATATAGTAACATCTAATGCAAGTAAATGAGGATCAATGTAGACCATTTTTGACACTCCCAAATCCATATTTAGGCAGCTTCAAAGTAATCCACACGACTCCAGCCCATCTTCTCTAGCAAATAATAACTAATTTTCAGAAAAGGTTATATACAAACATACAGACTTTAACTATAAATGATCACCTTGGGCCAGCTCTATGATACACGTTCAGAAGACGATTTAGTTTACAACTTCTCATATGACATATGCACATTGGGAAGGTCACACATGATGCATCCAGGATGCACACCTGAACGGAACGGACCTCTTTTTAACAATAACCTGACACAAATACTAAAATATAGTGATGAACGTTAAACTTTTGGACAGCGTTCTTTCTCCATACTTGTAAACAGTGGGGCTGTTCTTCCAGTATACCTCTTGGGTGTGACCTTCTCATTCACGTGCATTAAATGGAGAAAAATCCTGGAACATTTTCCTCCAAAACTTCATTTTCTTTTCAGCCAAAGAAAGTCAACTACTTATTGCATGGTCTGCAGTTGAGTAAATAAGGATTTTTTTTATATTTGGGTGAACTTTTCCTTTGAAATGCATTTTGTTAAAAAATTTGTAAGTTATTTATTATTTTTTCCCCTGTTTCAGAATTCTGAAGAACAATTTTCTAGTGAGGACATGCCAGATCAGGACTATGTACCTGATTCTTCTTCAGACAGTTCAGAAGGGAGCATGGCATCTTCAGAACAACTGTCAAACTTTCAAAATATTAAAGTGTCTAAAGAATCTACTACAGAAATTCAAACTGGCAGACAATGCCAAGAAAACCTCATTAACCAAGATTCACTGCCAAAAGATCCAGTCTGCACAGTTGAGGATAGCACAGGAATTGGGGAAGATCGATGTGTGCTGTCATCAATTATAACCTCATCAGTAATCAAGAAGAATTACTGCTACATTTGTGGAAAACCACAGTCAAAATTTACACGTCACTTAAAAATCCATGAGAAAACAAATGTGGATGTTGCTCGAGTTTTTGCACTGCCAAATCACTCAAAAGAACGTAAAAAAGTGCTGGACAAACTGCGGAACAAAGGGAACTTTGAGCACAATAAAGATGTTTTAGCAACTGGGAGCGGATTGTTAAAACTCAGACGCAGACCAAAGAAAAAATATTTTTCAAAGGACTATGTGCATTGTATGTATTGCAATGCAATGTTTCTCTGGAAAGATCTGTGGCGACACGTTCGAAATTGTCTTTCAAAACCAGTGGAAGATCGAGCAGAGCCAGGAAGAACTAGGGTCTTGTCTTTGGCAACAATGTCTAATACAGCTCTGTGTCAACAGATATCACCGGGTGTTTGGAAGCTATTAACTGTGATGAAAGACGATGACATCTCTGCTGCTTTGCGGAGTGACTTCTGCATTCTTCAGCTGGCCCAATAATTTTTCAATAAACATGGACTGGATCACACCAAATATGACTATATTCGACAGACGCTCCGGGAACTTGGAAGACTTCTGCTGATTCTGCGAAAGGAATTTTCAGTACAAACTCTTGAGGATGCTGTAAGACCTGTCAATTTTAAGGTGGTTATCCAAGCTGTCAAGAAGGTGTCTGGGTTTGATGAAGAAAATAACTCCTACCAAACCTCCAAGCCTTGCTCTTAAGTTGGGCCACTCCTTGAAAAAGATATGTGACATTATACATTGCAGAGCTCTAATGGCAGAAGACAGTGAGGGGATAAAGTCAACCCAGACATTCAAAAGGCTATATAATGCAAAATGGTCTGAACTTGTTTCTCATACAGCTTTGACCACCTTGAATGAGGGGCACTTTAACAAGCCATCAACCCTTCCTTTCACAGAGGATGTACAACGTCTTCACCAGCATCTTGAAAAGATTGCTGGTTTAGCATCTGAGAACTTGAAAAAGCTTCCATCAGCACAAGTCTATGGGGAACTTTGCAGAGCAACTCTCGCTAAAATAATACTGTTCAACCGAAGACGTGGAGGAGAGGTTGCAAAGATGAAATTAAAAGGCTTCCTAGAAAGGGACACAGCTGCCCTACATAATGATGTTGCTGTTGGACTCACAAAGTTTGAACAAAAACTTTGTGCACATTTCAGTCGGGTGGAAATTAGGGGTAAAAGGGGGCGAAAGGTTGCAGTGTTGCTATCGCCAGACATGGTTGATGCCTTAACCTGCCTCATAAGCAGAAGAAAAGAGTGTGGTGTCCCAGAAGAAAACACATTCCTGTTTGCAAGACCCAATTGTTTGACTCCTTATCGAGGACAAGACTGTCTAAGGATTTATGCAAATAAGTGTGGTGCACAAAACCCTGAACTCCTCAAGTCAACACAATTACGCAGACATGTTGCAACCATGTCACAGATCCTAAACCTAAAAAACCATGAGTCAAAATGAATTGTTATGAAGGCTTTGATTTAAATATGCATTTGACCATTTATTCTGAGCAATACTATTCACACCGCAGGAATGAAGCGAGCTAGGCGACCTGTTGAGGAACCTCCAGGCACCTCAGATGGTATGAGCATCTACCTTAGTCCGCAAGCATGTCTATTGAGGTTTGATTCATTTCATATACTGACATCTCAAAAAAATTGAATATCTTGGAAAAGTACAAATCAAGGTCCCAGAGTCTGGAGGAAGAGTGGAGAGGAACAGAATTAAAACTGCTTGAAGTCCAGTGTGACGTTTCCAGAGTCAGTGATGATTTGAGGTACCATATAATCTGCTGGTGTCAGTCCACTGTGTGTTCTCAACTCGAGAGTCGATGCAGCGTGTACCAGGAGATTTTAGAGCACTTCATGCTTCCATCTGCTCACAAGGTTTATGGAGATGCTGATTTCCTTTTCCAGCAGGACTTGGCACCTTCCCACAGTGCCAAAACTTCTAGTAACTGGTTTTACAGTAACGTGGTGTTACTGTGCTCGATTGTCCAGCCAACTCGCCTGACCCGGACCCCATGGAGAATCTATGAGAGACACCAGACCCGACAATACAGACGAGCTGAAGCCTGCTATCAAAGCAACCTGGGCTTCCAGAACATCCACAGACTGATTGCCTCCATACCACGCCTCACTGATGCAGTAATTCCTGCAAAAGGATTAAATCCCCGACGAGTTGCGAATACAGAAATTTCGACCTTGTGAAAAGTATTATAAATTATTTATTCTAATATTTTGAGATACTGGATTTTTGATTTACATGAGCTATAAGCTGGAATCATTGAGATTAAAACAAAAAAGGCCTGAAATATTTTACTTTATGTGTAATGAATCTACAACATATCGAAGTTCCACTTTTTGAATTAAATTACAGAAAAAAATTACTTTTCCATGATATTTTAATTTTGAGATGTCCATGTAGACCAAGCACTACTACAGCTTGTTATAGTATTTTATTTTTCTGTTCACAGATGTTGACTCTGCCTTAGGATGCTCATCTCAAGGTAAGACAAGAATGAAAAGTTTTTAACTACTAATCCATTTTAAAGAGATATTAATGTTAATCAACAAATTTTGAACCACAAATGAGTGCCTTACATAATCTTGGCATGAGATTTTTATGATCTACCTTTCTAGTTAATTTTACTTGTATTTAGTCACTATGATGCTCTGTTTAGAATGCAGTTTAGATTTATTTATTTTTTGGTCATACTGATTTATACTATTCTGTAAATAAGACAAGTTGAAATTAAGATGAAATACTAGACTTGTTCAAGTTTTTACTGTTTGTTTGTTTTTGTTTTTTTTATTAAATTAGCAGTGAACACAAACACTGGTAGGACGGACAAAGAGAGCAGCAGGAGGGAAGAGTGTGAACAACCTGGTAAAAGCACACAAAGAACATTGATTCGTTATCTACACAATTCCCTAATACAAAGTTGAAAATTAAAATGAGTATTTAGAACTGTCTAGAGGAGGCCAAGGCGTTGTATAAAGGAACCTTCTCTTTATCAGGACCCAGGCAACCATAAAGTCAGATTTTTAATTTCATTGCATTATTTACAACTTGATATTATGGAGTTGAATATAACGTCAGGATGGGCAAGCAATTAAAACAATTATCTTACAAGGATGGTAACGACACAACCTAACAGAGTAAATAAATGGCCTCCCTAACTCAAACAAACAGGTAGAAACATGTTTACTAATCTATTGAGTAATGTAACGGGCTGCTGTTTTTGTTAACCAGTACAACAAGGCTAGACTAACACAAGGGTTGGGAAGAGTGTGGCTTGGACCAATCATGGTGTTCACCCCAGGGTTCAGGAATCTGTTTTCCTCTTTTGTAGTGATTCTTGAAAATTCTGCTGAAAGGGATGATGCAAGAAGAAAACAGAAACGGATATGGTCTCGGACAGAAATCGCTGCAGTACTGAGACATTTCCGGGACCACATCGCGAGGGGTAAACTGGTAGGTAAAATTGAATGCCAACAGTGCAAGACTGCTGAGCATCCTGTTTTAGCTAGTTGCTCTCTGCAGAATATAAGAGACTTTGTTAGGAATCGGGGCTTAACACAAAAAAAACAGTTGAAAAATACTGATTGAGTGGTTGTTTATATTTATGGGGAAAGTTTACAAAATGTTAAGCTTTGAGTTTTAAGCTTTAAACAGTTGAATGCATTCAGCAATGTTCATTAATTGCTGAATTAATTATGTATGTCCTTTTAATGCACAGTGCCTTCACTTTTGTGTTTGTGTGTAGCCGTGTTCCTCTTATTCATGTTTGACCCTTTTAATACACCTTAATGACGTGTGTGTGTGTGTGTGTGTGTGTGTATAACCACTGTCCTTATAAATCACAGTCCTTATAATACAGTTTTGTCGTAGGCGTGGCTTGTCATCTAATTATCAGTTGTCCTCATAATTATGTATATTGTCAGATTGTTAGATTATAAGTTGTGTTGTGTGTAAACAAACTTTGAAGTTAGATCTGTGTTGTATGGCACAAAATAGATTTTTTGATATACACCACATCTCTGTAGAGCAAGTGGAAAGGGGTGCCCCCCTAATGTAGGAAAAAACTGGTTTGGGCCAAAGTGTCCTTGTAGGTCACAAAAACCCGTATGTGTGTGTGCGCTCGCGCTCTCTCTCTCTCTCTCTCTCTCTCTCTTTCTTTCTCTCTCTCTCTCTCTCTCTCTAATTCCCCTAAATTTCCGCGCTGCACCGGGCTTGGAGAAGAGAGGATTGGGCGTGGTTTAAAAAGGCAGAAGAACGATATGTCTGGAGGAATGTGGATGTGTGTTGTGTCTGTGATTGAGTGCATTCTATTGAGTAGTGAATATTTTTCCCGGTGTTTGTGTGAAATCGCTTGCTTGTTGTATTGTGTGTGAGTGAAAGACGTGATTGGGAGGATATTGTCTTGTCCCATTCCCCTGTTTTGTCTTGTGTTGTGCCTGAGTATTCACCCCCATTGTAAATATATCTTTCATTGTAAATATTTATTTTCTAATAATCATGAATGTGGTAGGGGTTGGGTGCCATTTATTTTGGGTGTATCTTTTTTTCACTGTTTTTGCCTCAGATAGGGAGTCAGATAAGACTCTATTTTCTTTTGAACTACCTTTTTTTGTTGGGTAATTTAAACTGAAGCAAGGACAAGATAGTGACTGTTCTGTTTATTATTTTGGCCTTGCCCAGCCCTGAAGAGATTTCCTTTCTTAGTGATTGTTTCTTTTGGATTGTTTCTTTCTTCTTTCTTGTAATAAATAAATGTGTAAGATTTCAAAGATCTTGAAAGACGCGTGTTACCTCATTTTTATTTTTGTTTACACTTTCTTTTATGTTACACCTCGACCCTAGACCAGGGTTAAATTCGGCACCATAACGACCGAATTGTATGTTGATATGTGAAATTTTGGAGTGACGTCAGATGGCGTGGCGCGGTCACGTAATGATGCGGGCTCTTAATCTAATTATGTATCTATAATATCTATTATGATCTATAACATGTAAAACGGGCACATGACAGGAGTATTCCAAAAGCGACTCATGTAAACACCTTAATCACATTATTATCTTAATCAGAGTAAGGTCAATAATTAGATTAATGCTGTCCATGTAAACGTGAAGAGTGTCAATCTGACTAGAGTTCTGTGTGGAAAATGACACTTTGCTGACACCTTCTGGCCAAAAGATTTAGTTTCTGGTCTGTGACACTAAAGAGGATGTTATGGTGAGAGGAGCAGGAGGCTGAAGTCTGAACAAGTTACTCCATTAATCTAACTCAGCAAGGTGTTCATTTAACCCTGTATGTTGGTTATGATTAATTTATTCCAGTATATTGGATTTAATATTTAACCCAAATGTTGCTTTATATTTTCCAGAATGCTGGGAGAATCATACTATTTACAGAGTTCTTCTTACTATTTAAAGAATATATTGTTATTATATCCGGTTCCTTACAGAGTAATACCTCTAAAGATGATATATAATACACATGATTAGGATAACAGGTAAATAACTTGTATCTATGTAGTGAAATAAACTTATAAGTAGAACTAAGTGCTGCACATATGTGCATGGACAGCATTTTCTCACCATAAACAGAATAAAACCACATGTTAGCACCTCTTGAAATACTGATGATCACGTGACATATTCACACTATCATTAATGTGTGCAGCGTTCATCACCAAGAGACCGACGCAAAAGTACAAAACAAAACTCCTTGTACTTCCCCTTTCTTTTTAAAAAAAAGGAAAAAACTTTTTACTAAGAATCTGCATGTGTAGGAACAGTTTAAAAACTAATATATATTCTTTACTAATAATGATGAAGCATTTTCACATCTGAATGAAGCTCCATATGGCATAAAACATTTCCTGTACCACCTTCCTCTACTGTCACTCTGTTTCTTTATTTATTTCTTTATTTATTCTTTATGTTCTCCAACTCTCAATTATCACAGCACCTTTACACAATGTGTTACACTTTAAAACAAAACATATCAATCTTTGTAAAGTAAAATCTGTTATAGCTTTTACAGTGTAAGTAAGTCTCTCTCTCTCTCTCTCTCTCTCTCTCTCCCCCTCCATCATGCATGTGCGCATGCTCTCTCTGTAAGAACACAGGAAGTGCTGAGACTTTAACAAACACCACTCTGCTCTGTCAGTCAGTCAGTCAGTCGTTAGAGAGACAGGATGGAGTTCAGTCCACTCGCTGTGATGCTCTGTGAGTAAATGTTCTCTTTGTGTCTTCATTAGAGTGAGTGGTGGGGTATAAAGTTGTTCATCTGCAGTCTGAATGTCCTGAGTGATGAGTTTATTGTGTGATTAGGACATTGTGTGTACTTCAGCATGACTGCTCAGGTGGATCAGTGGATCCATATCTGTTATGAGAAGGGTTTAGTTTGATGTGTAACTACTCTAAGTAACTATGAAAGTTCAACAGGTAAGAGTACAAGTAGAGCAAGTTTAAAACACAGGGTTTAAATAATCTAATGAGTGTAAACGAGTCTGTATTGTTGGAATCTGTAGCTGATCTTCTGTGTCCTGCTGTCATCTGCTGCTCAGTGATAACTTCTCATGATCATTTGATCTGCTAAAAGAAAATGACTGGATGGTGTTTGTACTTTCACCAATGGAAGTCAGGGTTGTGAATAACTGAAATGTCTTTAGCTGCTATGCTGAGACTCTGATGGAGTTTAAATCTAATACAATAATATCAAACTAATGCATGTTTTAATCACCATTACTGATTATGTACTTATTTAAAGTTTTAAAAAACACAGCAGACAACATGAAAGAAAGAAAATTAACTTTGTTCACACACACAGGGCAGTGACGGTGTTATAGGCCTGAGAACAGAGATGAGTTGCTGCTGTAACTTATAGTTCAGTGATGTGTTCTGCAGTGAAGAATGGGGAGGAGGTGTGAAGGTGAATGTGTGAGAGAGAGAGAGATAACTCAATCGAACTCTAATGTCTGTAAAATATGTAAATAAACTCCACTAATACTTCCTGTGCTGTTACAAAGCCAAAAGTTGTCCAAACTAAAATAACCATTTTATTAATGTATTTACATGAAACGAAATATCAAGTGAACGACTGCACAGTAGAGACTGATGGAGACAAAGTGTGTCCAGTAGAGGGAGATGGGAGATGGAGCAGGTTGTCTGTCTGTGCTTGAGAAGTAGTTATACTTATAGTTAGTAGTGCATCACGTGGGGGCAAGCAGCACACCCTCTTCCAAAATGAAGTAAATACCTCAGTAGCTTAAATGTGATTTAATTTACAAAGACGTCCCTGTAAATATGCTAGTGTTTACATTAGTTTCAATGCTTTTGATATATCCAGATATTTTAATATGATGATAAATCAAATGCAAAAAATAAATAAATAAATAAATAACAGCTGCAGGTTAACGATCTGCATTAATGTACATATCTGGTTTTCTGTAATAATGATGGTGATCAGAAAATTAGACATGCAAACAGAGTCTCATTAACATTGTAGTCCACATAATGCAGCAGGTTGCATTATCAAGGGATGTCAATAGAGATTTATCAGTGGGGCGTTAAGCCTCTTTTAGGGGGGTCTGGGCATACTGTCCCATCCCGAAAAAATGTTTTAAAGCCACCAAAACATTTTTCTAGTCTTGTATATTTCAGAGTAACAATGGCTATGAAATCTATAGAAATAAGGTTATTTTTGGTCAAGGTATACCTGTCTCATAATTTGTGTTTGAGGCTGATCTAATATGATTTAAATCCATTTTGTCCCAATCCATCCAACACCAACAAAAGACAAAACTGGCTGTACTATGTAGCTAAAATACTGTTTGGATTGGAGAGAGAGAGAGAGAGAGAGAGAGAGAGAGAGAAATCAAAATTACACTATTGCACATTGTCTTTGTTAATTACATGAACTACGTTTACATGTGCAGTTATAAGCAAGCTACTGTATAGTCGAGCTACAGTCTTATTTGTCTGTCCGAGTACATATATATATATATATATATATATGACACGAAGCGTAATCCAATGATTGAAACGGTTTGGTGCGGTCCCTTGTGTTGCGTCACCACTTGTCACCCACTTGATCTGGGAGTATAATTTCTCTTTAAGACCAGGAGGGGGAGCGTGACCACGTCATTCTGTGCTCTCACTGCCTGTGTGTGAGTGAGCAGGTGAACTGTAACCGTGATAACGCTCAGCATCATTAATAAAACCAACGTACAATGTTTAAACAGTAAACTGTGTCGGGTTTGGATCATTTACTGACCAACAGAACGGCTCCATTAAAGTGTGTACATGCTGGACGAAGTCGAGCTACAAGTCTGATTTCGGAAGATCGACTTCAGTCCGATTTAGTCGGACTAAAGCGTTTACATGATATTTTAAAAAGCCAAATTATTGCTGTAGTTTGATTGAAATCGAACTTTTAACGTGCATGTAAACGTGTTTAGTTGCATGAACAAGGTGTGTAAAAAATGTGTACAGTTCAGCAGCATCCCCCAGGTCCTAGTGCCAGCCCAGGAATAAGTTCAAGATGCCACGGAGTTTAACCGTTGATGGAAAAAGATATCAAAAAGAAAATATATTAGATATTTTAGATATATTGATTTATTTAGGGGGGTCTAATGAATATTTTGGGGTGGTTTCCCCTTTAAAATAGGCCTAGCGACATCCCTGGCGTTATCTGTAGTAAAATTGTAAAAAGAACATAATGGGGTACAAATGGAGGAATGGTTACACACGCAGGTTTGCATGGTCACATTGCATATTCAGGAAGAAAATGTGAAAACAGAAAATACCTCATAACCTGCAGCATTTTTGTTACTATTATGGTCTGTGCTGGGAATCATCTCCGTGCAGTAAGTTCATTCTAGTACACACTAACATCAAACATTTTTATTAATAATAAAACCAGCACTATTTACTTATTTGTGTCAAAAATAACAGAAATAATGATGCAGAAATAATCACTTCTCATTAGCCTTGAACACACACACACACACACACACACACACACACAGGGAAGTGACAGTTTTAGAGGCCTGAGAGCAGATGCGAGTCAGCAGTTGTGGTTTAGCTTTTTATTTTTTTTTAAATACAGTGATGTGTGTTCAGCAGTGAAGAAGGGGAGGAGGTGTGAAGCTGGATGTACTAAAGTTATAACTGACTTGTAGTAACTTTAATTTTGATGGACAAATATAACCCCACTAACACTTACAGTGCCTTGCGAAAGTATTCGGCCCCTTTGAACTTTTCAACCTTTTGCCACATTTCAGGCTTCAAACATAAAGATATAAAATTTTAATTTTTTGTGAAGAATCACCAACAAGTGGGACACAATTGTGAAGTGGAACGAAATCTATTGGATATTTTAAACTTTTTTAGCAAATAAAAAACTGAAAAGTGGTGCGGTGAAAATTATTCGGCTCCTTTACTTTCAGTGCAGCAAACTCACTCCAGAAGTTCAGCGAGGATCTCTGAATGATCCAATGTTGTCCTAAATGACTGATGGTGATAAATAGAATCCACCTGTGTGTAATCAAGTCTCTGTATAAATGCACCTGCTCTGTGATAGTCTCAGGGTTCTGTTGAAAGCGCAGAGAGCATCATGAAGACCAGACACACCAGGCCAGGTCCGTAATACTGTTGTGGAGAAGTTTAAAGCCGGATTTGGATACAAAAAGATTTCCCAAGCTTTAAACATCCCAAGGAGCACTGTGCAAGCGATCATTTTGAAATGGAAGGAGTATCAGACCACTGCAAATCTACCAAGACCTGGCCGTCCCTCTAAACTTTCAGCTCAGACAAGGAGAAGACTGATCAGAGATGCAGCCAAGAGGCCCATGATCACTCTGGATGAACTGCAGAGAACTACAGCTGAGGTGGGAGAGTCTGTCCATAGGACAACAATCAGTCGTACACTGCACAAATCTGGCCTTTATGGAAGAGTGGCAAGAAGAAAGCCATTGGGGAGATTGGTGAGACGATATCAGAGGAAGTGTTTTGAAAACCAGTGTAAACACTGGAGATGAGAATAGAATCTATATTGAATTATTGTTACCATTTTGCTAAGTTTTCATAAATTTTTTGCACATTTCTGTAATCGACAAAGTGAAAGTGCATAAAAAAGTTTGAGATATTTTCTGTCTCCCGTCTATTTCCATCCAACTGGCCTTTTACCGAAAAAATGGTGCATGCATCAGTTACTTATGCTTTCAAAAGTGCCATTTGCTCAGTGCAGGTTCTCCCTCTTTCTCTTTCTCTCTACACAACACACACACGCACAAGTGCATGAACCCTGGAGATATAAACAAACCATTGTCACATGTCATCGTATAAGGTATATTTCTTACTGAAATTGTTCATATTTGTTTGAATGCAAACAAATATTTATTTTCATAATGTTACAGTTGGACATTTTGTAGCAGAAAACAATACTCAGCATGTCATTTGTTATTTATCTTTATATTCTTGTTGAAAGATGTCACTAATAAATATAATGGGATAGTAAAAACTGAACTGTCACTTCATTTATCAAAGTTCTTCCACCAGGAAATAAAGTGGGCTGGTCTTGGGCATTAAACTCCGGTTTTGTTATTGCATTATATTTCACATTATTTCATTCAGACTAAAACAGCTTGATGGCACCGTTAAAAAAACACAAAAAACTTTCTGCCTCCCTTTCTGGGTAGAATCCACATACAATAAGAAAAGTTAGTTTCTGTGCTTCTTAACAGTTTGTGTTGTGGTGCTATGCACCAACATTTACGCCATTCTTCTTCTAAGTGGTCAAAGACGATAGGCCAATCAGATGAATAGTGGTTTGCGCCACCTAGTGTGCAGGTGTAAAATGCATTCTTGGTCAGCGCCACCTACTGAGTAGGTGTGAATTAGCTGAAGGTGATCAGTCGTTTTCTTGTTCAGTGTGAAAGAACCATTCATCTGTGATTCGCTTCGCTTTATCATTTTGTGTTCAGTGTGAAAGGATCTTAAAGCTACAAATGCCTTTCTCATCATCAGCTGCCTCCGTAAAAATCTTCTAATACGACTAGCATGATAAAGTTAAATTTGCTGTGCTGCATAAGCGATAAACCTATTAGGCATGCAAGATGGCCGTGTGTCACCGCGCCCCAAACGACTCCAAATAAACCACAAAGTAAGAATTACAGTTATACAGTGATAGACTTAATCGTGCTGTGTGAAAGTGCTTATCTTACTGTTCTTTTTTAAAAAGGTGCATCGTAATGATGTGTGTTTATAAATTTATATCTCTTGCCTTTGTCTAGTTTAGCCTGTTTGCTCATTGTCTGACCATTGCCTGTATTTGACCTTGACCCGGCCTTATTCTATTGGATTTGTCTGCCTGCATCTCAATAAAGAAAATACACTTAAACTGCTACTACATCCGTCTCAACCTCCATCACATGACACCAAATAAATTTTGAAAGGTGAAAAGAGAATAGAAGTTACATATGAAGTTACACATATCCATCCCTCTCTCTTCTCTCTCTCTCTCTCTCTCTCTCTCTTTGTGCACAGAAAGGATTAAAAGAAAAAATTAAATTTGCATTAAACAAACTTACTAAAAAAATGCCTTATAACCTACATTTCCATTTTTGTTACTATTATGTAAATGTAAATTTACATTTACATTTACTATTATGGTCTGTGCAGGGAAACATCTCAGTACAGCAAGTTCACTCAAATACACACTAATACCAAACTGATGCACAGCACAAAAATATATGATAAGCATGTGGCTCATTAATCTTATTTTTACTTTTACTCATATTCTTCCACCTTTGGCTGGTTTTGGGTTATATGAACACTTGGTATCTGGGACTGCACATAACAAAGAATTAACATGAAAGTACTGTAGAGTTAGCTGGGATTAATATTTATTTATTTGGTTTTACAACATGCTGTCCTGGATCATTGCTGCCGTTGTCCGTCTGTTGTTCTGCATGCGCTAACACATGCTTTATGGTTTGTTTACATTTGTATGAACATTTTTATTGTTTGTGTTTACGGTTTTTGACAAACCAAACGGAACTGTTTTCAATTTGGCTGATACAAGAACACACGTTGAATGGAATTAGAAGGTTTGTAGGGAAGGTGGTGGCTGAGCAGAGCTTTCCTGTCAGGGTAGCTGACTGTAGTAACATCAATCTGACACAAAAGAAAACAGCATAAGAAGTGGAGGAACCTGATGAATATACAGTATTTGATGAATGTAAACTGGTGTTCTTAGACATCAGCTAATCCTAACATTCATTTATAAGGGTTTACCATGATTAAACCATGAATCAACCAATGTGAGAATATTTTAGGGTGTTTTACAGCTTGAGGGAAAAGCAAGTGAGTGCATAAGTAGTGGATAAGTAGTGGATAAGTAGTGGATAAGTGGACACTAGATAAATAGTGTCAAATGGGTAAGTATTGGATAAGTAATGGATAAGTTGTTGATAAGTAGTGGATATGTAGTGGATAAGTAGTGGATCAGTGAACACTGGATAAATATTAAATGGGTAAGTAGTGGTGATCGGTTCAGTGTGTTAGCTAGTATATAAATGTCTTTACTTTTCTATGTTCTCCTTTATTGCCAGAGTGGATAAATGGGGAAATGGCTTTGCTGCCAGGAATCACACAGAGGATTTGAAACTTCTAAGTAAAGATTTGACATTTCTAAGAATACATTTCTTCCCCATTGGAATTGCCTGTATGTTTGTTCATTAGGCTTACTGCACTAATCTTCTAGGGGGCGTTCCTAGCTATGGCCCAGTCTATATCTGCATGATGTTATACACTGTGCTACTGTCACATGATTGTATAATTGATAATTCCATGCATTAGCATTTGTACAAGTGTTCCTAATAAAGTGTTCTTTGAGTTTATGTCTTAAGTAATGTTGACGTCTATAGTGATTATAAATGATTCACACAGGATTAGTGATCTCTGTCTACACAATGTACACATGGTTATAACATTAAAGAGTCCATGAGTAATAGACCCCCCTCATTTTACTTCAAAACTGGTTGTTTTGACCTGTATTATAAACGCTTATTGTAGGGCTTGTGGCTGCACACACATTAATCATTAGTAGGTCACATGACCATAGCATGTATGTAGGCTATACCTGTTCTAGGAACTCAGTAATCAGTGGTTCATGAACATTGATTTTATTGGGGCAGTGTGACATTAATAATGATATAGTCTCTTTTTAACTTTTTTTTTTGAGGCTTTCATACATGACTTTACACTATTATCTAGTGATTTTTAGAGTAACCGCGTAGTAGATAATTGAGAGTCAGAAACATAAAGTCATCCAGCCTACAGTCTAGCAGCTCATTTAGAACAGCTTTAGACACACCTTTGTTAATCTCCGTATGGGGTAACATCATTATTAGGTATCATCATCATTAGGTAATATCATTAACCAGGGTTTACATGTTTCCATTAATCTTCTCATGATTTTCACATCATCACCTCATATTCACTTGGACGTCCTTCAGTCACATACCACTAGAGGGCAAACAAAAAAGAATATCTAGTATTATTCTGGAAAGAGGAAGGAAGAGCAGATACAGAGTCTGCATGTACTAAAATAGAAGGTAAAGATCATAGATACACCCATTCTCGTTCTTTCTTTCTTTCCGAGTAGTGCAATCTGACAGCGAGAAAACACAGGAAGTGCTGAGACTTTAACACACACCTCTGCTCTGTCAGTCAGTCAGTCATTAGAGAGACAGGATGGAGTTCAGTCCACTCGCTGTGATGCTCTGTGAGTAAATGTTCTCTTTGTGTCTTCATTAGAGTGAGTGGTGGGGTATAAAGTTGTTCATCTGCAGTCTGAATGTCCTGAGTGATGAGTTTATTGTGTTATTAGGACATTGTGTGTACTTCAGCATGACTGCTCAGGTGGATCAGTGGATCCATATCTGTTATGAGAAGGGTTTAGTTTGATGTGTAACTACTCTCAGTAACTATGATAGTTAGGTAAGAAGGGTAAAGGTAAGCGTACAAGTAGAGCAAGTTTAAAACACAGGGTTTAAATAATCTAATGAGGGTAAACAAGTCTGTATTGTTGGAATCTGTAGCTGATCGTCTGTGTCCTGCTGTCATCTGCTGCTCAGTGACAACCTCTCCTGATCATTTGATCTGCTAAAAGAAAATGACTGGATGGTGTTTGTACTTTCACCAATGGAAGTCAGGGTTGTGAATAACTGAAATGTCTTTAGCTGCTGTGGTGAGACTCTGGTGATGTTTCCTATGAACAGAAATGTTTAACGAAACCATGTTAGTGTTAACTAGACTTACTGAAAAAATACCTTAAAACCTATATTTCCATTATTGAGAGTATTATGGTCTGTGCAGGGAAAAATCTCTGTACAGCAAGTTAAATCTAATGCACACTAATACCAAACTGATGCACAGCACCAAAACATATGATCACTAATCATTATTTTCCTATCTGTGTTAAAAATGAGAGCAATAACTGCAGAAACAAACACTTCCCATTAGTCCTGTACACTCACAGAGCAGTGACAGTTAGAGGCCTGAGAGCAGAGACCAGTTCACGGATGTGGTTTATTTTCTATTTTAATGCAGTGTTGCAGTTTCAGCCATGAAGAAGGGAAGGAGGTGTGAAGCTAGACGTGTGTAAAAAAAAAGGATCACTTCACTTTGTATATAGTTTTATAATCCTTTTTAACACTGTTGATATGGTGGCAAATTTAACTCCACTGACACTCACTGAACTCTTTTAAGGACAAAAATTGGCCAAACTGAAAATCACCATTTGAATCCAGAGTCAACATCAGGGCCAGTTGGAGTCAAAATGACTATCCAGAGTGATAAGACCTACCCTGGCCACTTTATTAGGAACACTATGCAGTTACTGGAACATTATGCTGTTACTTTCACGGTATATAATATTATTACTATACTGTTACTATACTCTGCTGAGTGAAAGGTCATAAAAGAATTCATGACGTTACATATGACCGTTCTCTTTCTCTCTGTAAGAACACAGGATGTGGTCAGGCTTTAACACACACCACTGCTCTGTCAGTCAGTCAGTCATTAGAGAGACATGATGGTAGGTAAGAGTAACAAGTAGAGCAAGTTTAAAACACAGGGTTTACACACTAATACCTTTTTTTTATAATCACTAATAATGATTTACATATCTGTGTTAAAAAATAATACAATGCAAAAAATGTGAGAAACAAACACTTCTCATTAATCCTGTACTCAGAGCAGTGACAGTGTTAGAGGCCTGAGAGCAGAGAGCAGATCAGGGATGTGGTTTATTCTCTATTTTTATGTAGTGGTGCAAATTCAGTCATGAAGAAGGGGCGGAGGTGTGACAGTTATAAGTGCCTTCATCATTTCCTGGCTCTCTGGGCAAAATGTTCAGAAAGCCCACTGGTTCCAATGCATGTTCCTCGAGGAGCAGACATGAGGCTGGGGCTGGTTCACCAGGGTCATTAGGCAAGGCCCAGGCTTGTGAAGTTGTGTTGTCAACTTTAGACTGGGGCTTGACTTGTTGGGTTGTCTCGTGTGCCTTTCTTGAGTGTGGATCAATGTCCTCTGTGTACCATGGAGGCAGAATGACGACCTCAGTTGAGCAGGAAAGTAGAGTGATGTCCTCAGCGGCGTGGGAAAGTGGAGGAATGTTTGTAGAGAAGCCTGGCGTCGTGATGTCCGAGGGAGAGTAGGGAAGCAACGAGGAGCTCTTGGCTGCATTGGGAGGCGGAGATATGTCCTCAGCTGAACAGGACGCCACTTAGGTCTCTTCAAATATAAAAAGAGACCCAAAACAAAATTAAAGCAAAAAAATATTAAATAAAAAAAAATTATCAAACAGAACAAAAAAGAAAACATGAACGCCTTCATCTCCGAAAATAGTTTTGGTCTTACATTTAATAACAAACTCGGCGGAGCTCAGTTTCGACTCGTGTTCCTTAATGTTTTTCATGCATTTCAGAATGTGTGCAAAGGATTGTGGGTGATTGGAGAATGTGAAGGATACACTGATGCATCCTTCAAAATCAACCGAATGAAGGCCATGAAACGTAGGCTGCCTTCCAAGGATCCTTCAACTTGAGATGGCCTTTGAAGGCACTTGATGACGTAGCAGCCGAGATATGCAGCCTTACTAGGATGCAGTCTTCCATTTGAGTAACACCCACCATGTAGAATTATGTATTCCATACCAAGCCTTATTTCAGTGTTAGCTTCAAGATTACTGTAAGATTACATTTCCTACTATAAATTCATGAGAAAAAGAAATAACACCCTCCTTCTTTTTTATATATATAAAAACTCCTTCTTTTTTGTTTTTGTTTTGTTTTATCTGGGCCTAAATAACAATTGTGAGGTCCACACCGACTTCTATAAACAAACAAATAAGCTCAGGTGACAACAACAAAAATAACAAAAACCCAATGGATTTCAAAATGTTGTTTTTTTTCCCCCTAGAAAGTAAAACAACATTCAGAAAACAGGTGGGGAAAAATAAGTACACCCTCTAATTCAGTAACATGTAGAACCATCTTCAGCAACAATAACTTGAAGTAAGCATTTTCTCTCATGTCGTTTTGGATAAATTTTGGCCTACTCTTCTTCACAACATTACTTCAGTTCAGTGATGTTTGAGGGCATTTGTTTATGCAGAGCTCTCTTAAGGTCCCACTGCAGCATCTGAATGGGGTTGAGGTCTGATCTGTAACTCGTTCACTCCAACACCAGGACAGCAAACTCACAGCACAAATACTGATAGAGTACGGCGATGGAGAAACATAAACAAAACATGCTGCTGGACAGGAAAAATCTCCTCAAGCTAAATATGAAGAACGTGTGTGTGTGTGTGTGTGTGTGTGTGTGTGTGGTGTGTATTCATGTAAGCCTGTTTTTTGCACAAGCGGTGAACAGAATGTAGTCGTGTTGTTTAATCACAACAATATATTCACTGGATCTTTGGCCTATAATCTGAGAACACACCATCACACAAACTGTTAGAGAATTCACACCACAGTGTATTGTACAGGATCTGTACAGTCAATTACAAATACGTAAATAAGCATTATGAGTGTGTACGATTGTCCAGTGATCAGAGCAGTAGCTGGTTTCTGAGCATGTGCAGCTCAGAGTTGAATTTGCAGCAGGCGCGTGACTCCGCCCCCAGTAGCACATGCATTTGGTTTGTTTCTGATAGGTTGTAAAACTGCGGTAAGAGCTTAGAGAATTTTTGTGGAGTTACAGAAAGTTTTGCAGTGAAGGAGAAAGTGGCCTCTATCTCACCCTTATAGTGGAAGCACAGACTTTCTTCCTTTGGAAGCCATGTTTGTTTGTGTCTGCCTTTCTCTATGGCGAGGCCGTGATCACTGATCGCCTGGAATTTGTAAGGATCTGTCTCTGGGTCCAATAACTTTGTTTTTTACTTTCCCAGTGGTGCAGATATGCATTTTCATTAGATTTTATGATTTGGTTTATTCTAATTTGGTTTAGTTTAGTCGAGCTGGTCTGAAATTGATGGTTAGATGTTGGTGGGTTTGCGAGTTTCAGAGCCAGCTGACAGAGGGGACCCGTTTTAGGGCTTAGTTCTTGGGTTTTAAGGGCATTGTTTTGAAGTGTATTAGAGGAGCTTGATTTTGAATATTTAGAAATAAGGGATATCTGTCTAATTCAGCTCTGCATGTGTTAGATGGTGTCCTTTTCTTCACTCTCAGAACGTTTGGACAGAATTTTGCATGTCGGGACTTTATGCAGTGGGGCTCACGTCATGACAGAGTGAGTCCCACACTTCACATCGATGAAGAGCTATAGGCTGAATAATACTGTCAAATATTTTGCACTAAATTGTGATATTCTCATTCTCTCTCTCTCTCTCTCTCTCTCTCTCTCTACAACGCCTTTCTAAATGACTCCCATCTGAATAACTCTTTCTGAATTCTCTCTCTCTCTCTCTCTCTCTCTCTCTCTCTCTACAACGCCTTTCTAAATGACTCCCATCTGAATAACTCTTTCTGAATGACTCTCTCTCTCCGAACTCTTTCTAAATGACTCCTCTCTGACTAATAAAAAAAATCACGTTAGTTCCATCTATTAAAAATTAACAAGCTAATTACTGTAGTAATGATTGCATACAACACAAAAGGGACACAAAAAAGTGAATGTATTGTATTGTATTTTCAGTACTTGTAGAGATAAAGTTTTAAATAGATTCATTTATCTTAACAAGGTTTTTTTCTTTCATACAGTCAAGCATTTATTTTAACACTGATATGAAAAAGATTGTGCTTGTGCTGGCTGTTTCTTCTGTTTCAACTTTATATTTTATAACATCTCTTATTTCTCTATACTCAGATGTAGACGTGTCCAAATATATCTCCTCTTCCACTCACTTCATCAGGAGATCTGTTTGGTTCATCAGATTCCTCCTGTTGTATTTATCTACCATATTGTATGAATCCATCCTTGTAGTATTTGTGTCAGTCGCTTCAAGTCCAGAACTCTGGGCCGCAATATTATGATGGATACCTGCCAATCAGATATAGAGAAGATGTCAGGTTAGGTCTGAATGACTCCTCCCCCTCCCTCTCTCTCTCTCTCTCTCTCTCTCTCTCTCTCTCTCTCTCTCTCTCTCTCTCTCTCTCTCTCTGATTGAAACTTCACCTTTAATGACTCTCGCCAGCCCTGCAATTAGTGTACATCCAGCTCTACTACCTGAGCCACATTTTGAAAGAGCCCAGTTTCAATCAAAACATGAAAAAAAGAAGAAAGCAAAGAGGTACCTAAACTCTGAGCATCCTGGGTGAGCAGATATTGATGACTGCTTCAACACTTTCTCTATATCTCCACATGCTAAGGTGTTTGTCAGCAATCGTCTGGGGGACATACATTTAAAACATGGTAGTTAATATTATGAGCTTAAATTTTAGTAGAGAAAGGTTCAGGATGGTTCCTGAATGCTCCGGCTTCAGAACTGTTGCTGCTGGTCAGCGCACGTCGGTGATCCGAGTACAGGGTGTTCATACAGAGCTGCTTTTTTCCATTCTGGTCATTCTTCATGCTCATCACTAACTCATAGGTTGCCAAGTTGTTGCTTTTGAGTGAATTGACCATTTCTGGATTTCTTCTGAGTAGCCTACAGACTTCATTTAAACTATTATTTGGTGGAATGTGGTCTGCTTCAACTTCTCCTGGAATGTGTTTATCCATCTCTAAAAGGCTTTATAATACTGGATGAAAAGGACAATGTTTAGTATTGTTAGTGATTTTCTGTCAATTATGTACACATACACTGGATATACAAAGTCTACACATCCCAGATAAAATGGCAGGTTTTTGTGATATAAAAATGCAACTAAGAGCAATCATGTCAGATTATTTCCCACCCTCAATGTGAAATTACAATGTATAAAATTTAAGTGGAAAAACAAATCAGAAGCAATTTATCGAAAAATAAAAAAAAACTTACAATAGCCTGGTTGCATAAGTGTGCACACCCTTTTATAATTGGGGATGTGGCTGTGTTCAGAATTAACCAAACACATTCAATCTCATATTCAAAAGTAATTATTAGAGATTCACCCATACTGAATTTCTCAGCCGATACCGATAACCGATTATTCAAAGTGATATCGGCCGATACGATAACCAATACTGATAGTTCTGCCTTTTATGCCTTCTTATAAATTAATAATAATTAATTCCACAATTCTGAAAGAAATGCAAATAAAAAATGTATTTTCTATTTCAACAAGTTGTTTCACAGTAACTGCTCTCAAACATTAACACATGACTCTAATTAACATTAACACATGAACTCAATTCTGAAGATTAAAGTAAGATTTCTTAACTTATTGAATGTTATTAATTCATATTAACATTGACTGAATTCTAAAAAAATCACATTCACTCACCACAAACAAAAGCATTTCTACTTCATCACTGAATGTCATGTAATCAGAGAAGGAACTGTGAACTACAGTTCCCCGCAGCCACTGCTACTGCAGACCACCTGCACCTGAATCTCATGTTTGTCTTTCTTTGCCTTTGTCTCTGTAACCATGTTTTGTACTTTGGTTTATGTTTAGACTTTGAATTCAATTTAATTCAATTAAATTTTATTTGTATAGCGCTTTTTACAACAGACATTGTCTCAAAGCAGCTTTACAGAAATATCAACACGGTATACAGATATTAAAGGTGTGAATTTAGCCCAACTGAGCAAGCCACTGAGTGGCGACGGTGGCAAAGGAAAAACTCCCTAAGATGTTTAAAGGAAGAAACCTTGAGAGGAACCCGACTCAGAAGGGAACCCATCCTCATCTGGGTAGCAACAGACAGTGTGAAATAGTACAGTATGGATGTAAATGAAGTCTGTATGGTCTTTGGAGCAGCCACAGTCCCAGTAGTCTGGAATTGGAGAAGATTCGAGACTTGAGCTCCATCCAGAGACTGAAATGATCTGGATCTCCAGTATCTCCATAAATTTGTTTGTGGCTCGGCAAAAGGAGAGAGGGAAAAAAAGATTGTAATGACTGTGAAGTATTAAAAATAGAATCTAGTCAGGTTAGGCTTGAGTAAATAAATACGTTTTAAGCCTAGACTTAAACACTGAGACTGTGTCTGAATCCCGAACACTAATTGGAAGACTGTTCCATAACAGTGGGGCTTTATAAGCGAAGGCTCTTCCCCCTGCTGTAGCCTTCACTATTCGGGGTGCCGTCAAATAGCCTGCATCTTTTGATCTGAGTAGGCGTGGCGGATCATATAAAACCAGAAGGTCGCTTAGACATTGTGGCGCGAGACCGTTTAGTGCTTTATAGGTTAATAAAAGTACTTTATAGTTAATGCAAGATTTTACAGGGAGCCAATGCAGTGTGAATAAGATCGGGGTGATATGGCCATATTTTCTAGTTCTAGTTAGGACTCTAGCAGCAGCATTCTGGACTAACTGGAGCTTATTTATATTCCTACTGGAACATCCAGACAGTAAGGCATTACAGTAATCTAATCTAGAGGTGACGAATGGATGAACTAATATTTCTGCATCATGTAGTGATATGTTTCTTATCTTAGAAATATTTATGAGATGAAAGAAAGCTATCCTAGTAGTATTATCTACATGAGCATCAAATGATAGACTGGAGTAAATAATCACTCCAAGGTCTTTATCTGCTGTACATGATAAAACAGAAAGACCACCCAGAGTGACCATGTGATCAGAATGATTACTTCTAGCTACACGAGGTCCTAATAAAAGTATTTCTGTTTTATCAGAATTAAGTAAAAGGAAGTTGGTTAACATCCAATGTCTAATGTCCTTTACACAATCCTCGACTTTACTAAGCTTCTGTCTGTCCAGTGGCTTCGCTGAAACATACAACTGTGTATTATCAGCATAACAGTGGAAGCTAATTCCATGCTTACGAATAATTTGTCCTAGGGGTAACATATATAAAGTAAAAAGCAGTGGGCCTAAAACAGAACCTTGTGGAAATCCAAAAGTAACCTCAGTACGCGTGGAGAAATCACCATTTACAAATTGCTACAATGTTTTGCCCCAAAGTCATAGTGTCTTTTGTATGTTGTTTAGTTCTTCATTAAACTTTAAAATCTGCACTTGCATCCGTCTCAGCCACCATCTCGTGACACTGAACGTCAAACTGGTAATACATATATATTATATATTAACATTACCTGGATATGAAATATATTACTGTACAAATATACAAATATATACAAATATATTACTGTACAAATATACAAATATACTACTTTACAAATAGTTTTCTGTGCAATATATATTTTTGTCTTCATTTAAATGTTTCAACTGTGTACTGGTGCTTTAATTCAGCACAGGAAAAAAATTATACAATTTCACTCAACGTAAAATCTCCCGCTTCACTATTGCAACGTTCAGTGTAAAATTTCAGCAATGTCATCGGATATTTTTAAACTATCAGCCGATGGCCCGTAGTGGGGAAAAATAGCCTTTATTGACCGATGTAGGTGAATGGCTGTGCAGGTTCATTCATGAGACTGGGCTCACATAAACTCATCCAGGTTGGGGGTGTACTCTGGCCTCCCAAACTGCTTTATCAATAGTCCCACAAACTGAGTTACATTGTAAAGACCCTTGGATTTGGTATGGGCCAGATGCTCCACCCATCTGGCGGGCTTGGCCAACAAGCTGGGAAATTATGAATCCAGACACTGCCTCTGGTCAGACTTGGGGTGTGCCAGGCTCAAAGAATGTAATTGGCAGTCAAATAGAAAATACTCAGGGTAGCCAAAAAATCCATCGTAAGGCTCTGGGGGATCCATGGCAACCCAATGAGGTAACTTGATAGAATTGAGTCTCAGTAGGGTGTTCTTTATTACCTCTGCATAAATGTCTCCCTTACTTTCCTGCTGTTTCCATTTTATCAGTGAAGTATTCTGTCGCGTAATGTAGGAGCGGGACAAAAGCAAGTGCAGTTATGGCAGTTTAACGAAACAACAAGTCCAAATGATAAGGCAGAAGACAATAATCATGAACATGCAGAGGTGAACGTAAACGTGAGCAAGGTCAAAACACCAGAATAAACAGACACTATAGAAGGTTTGGTAACGACAGAGACAAGGCAATTGAGCGAATACTTCTCAAAGATTAAGTGTTTGAACAGTCTCTATTATTATGTGGTGTGATGTTGATTGTGATCAGGAACAGGTGTGTTTGATTAGACCTAATGAGAAGGTGATGTGGCTGTGTTACATTGGGAAATGTAGTCCTCTTCGGCCATGTTTGTAGTTGGTGCATTCTGGGAAATGGAGTTGCTGGTTAGCTGTGATATGACATTAACCAGGATTAACAGTATTCAGCAAAATCTCCATCTCAAGAACAATGCAGAAGAAAAAGTGAGGCCTTTTTTTCATTATTCTCTGCCTTTGTATGAGGAAAAAAATATTTCACACATTTTTCTGATGTACAGACATTATCCACTTCTTAATCCTCTTTTCCTCTCCCAGACTGTAAAATTTTTCAGGGACTGTCTGTAACTTTCCTAAAGAAGCATTTATTTTCTGACACATCCTTAGAATGTTTTATTGTTATATGATTAAAATGGGTCAGTACTTGGAAAAGATTGAGCGCTTCATGGAGCTGTTACAAGACTAGGACAGGAAGTAAGCACAGGAGGGAAGTCTTTATTTAAACTTAAAGACTTGAAACTGAAAACCTATCGCTCAACACAGGATGAGACATGAAGTACCAAACTTGGAACAAGACTGTGCCTAGAAAGTCTAGCTTAACTCAGGTACAACACATTCATTCAACTTAGGCAAGAATACTCATCAAAACAAAGACACTCAACTCAAGCATGGCATGAACACTCTTAATAATGGATAGGCATAAACACTCTACTAGGGCATGACCTGAACCCACAACTTGCATTGCTTGGGGTTCTTTTGCTGCAACCCTCAAGCTTTGTCTCTCTTAGACCAGTCCCGGTTCGTGTGGGTCGATTCCGTTTCTTCCCCGTTAAGTTCAGATGAAGTTTAGGTCAAAACCAGGTTAAGTTTAGATTAATGCCGCGCAGCAACACGAGGGGTTTAAATGACTAGTCACAAGTCTCTTAATTGCAGACAGCTGGGACAGTGGTAGCGTTCATGCGCATCTCCAGCACGTGCACACTCTGAATCCGCTCATGCACATTGTCGCCTGCTGGCGCAATCGTGACAGGAGCGTCTTTTTACTGTAGAAAAGGTGTAAAACCTCTTTTCCCACAAGAGATAATGCAATCTTTACCAGTCTGTCAATTCAGAGAATCCAGTACTGTTCTTTTTATTTGTTTGTTTGTTTGTTTGTTTGTTTTTGCTGCTGTTCAATTTTTAAAAGATTAAACTTATTTTTTGGATGTCTAAGAGAATATTTTTTTTTATCTCCAAGGTGAGATCAGTATGACCCCTAAACTGTGACTGTCCACTTGTGTGTGTGTTAGAGAGAAAGAGGAAAGAAGATCAGATATAAAGTCTGTATGTACTAAAATAGAAGTTAATTATATTAGATACACTTCTATCTTTTTTCCTTGTAGTGTGATCTAACTGTAAGAACACAGGAAGTCAGTCATTAGAGAGACAGGATGGAGTTCAGTCCACTCGCTGTGATGCTCTGTGAGTAAATGTTCTCTTTGTGTCTTCATTAGAGAGAGTGGTGGGGTATAAAGTTGTTCATCTGCAGTCTGAATGTCCTGAGTGATGAGTTTATTGTGTGAATAGTACATGTGCAGGATGTTACAGTGTGCAGTCTGTTGGTTTTATGTCCCATAGCTACATTTTTCACACTTCAATAAAGTTAAATAAAGGGAAAAACACTTTAATGAGTAGAATAGTGACCTTTAAGTTATTGTAGTTTTTGTTTATTTACTATTAAGAGTGTTTAGAATGTATTTCTTACAGATGGTAGTTTAGATTTCCTGAATAAGATTTAATCTTGTGGGTTCAGTGTGTCTAAAATGTGCTGTTTTCATTAATACACTGAATATTTTCATATTTATATCATGTTCTGTTTCTGTTCCCTTTTTAGTGCTGATTTCACTTATACCAGTGGCCCATGCTCAAGGTGATTTATATATAGTTTATCCTTTATATTGTGTGTGTAATTTATTCGTTTTGGGGCTGAGAAGTTTGTGCACAATTGAAAAGCAATAAAATACTCAGAGTACCTAAATGATGCCCTGTCTGGTTTTTTTTTTCTGGACAACAATTTGTGCCCCTTCTGATCTCTCCCCTGTTGAAAACCAGTGTTTTATATTATTTAAATGATGGAAATGATTATGTTCAATGAATGGGAAAGTCATTTTCACACATATCTACTGTAATATACCTCATGATTCATCAGTAAAATGTTGCCCCAAGTTTAATGACAGCAGCACATGGTAACAACTGACATAAATAGTGCTAAATAAAATGTCCCATGATGCCCCTGATTTCTTAATAGTAAGTAGGTTACACATATCAGTATCAACAAGCAATAAAAAACCACGTACACATACTCTGTCTAAAAAATGGTATGTACACGTGGGAATTAATTTATGTAAGGTTTATTAACAACAGAATGTTTTATAGGGAGTCCTAAAGCTGTGGTGTCCATAACGCCTGATACACATGTGTTCATTGGAGAGACAGTTACTCTCAGATGTGACGTAAAGGGAGGAGGAGACACTCTGTGGACATACAGCTGGTATAAGAATAACGACATAATTTATGCATACAGCACAAAGTTCAGAATCTGGTCTGTTAGAGACTCTGACCGTGGTGTCTACACCTGCAGAGGTCATTGGAGTTACTCTCGGAGCTCAGAGATCAGTGATGCTGTTACACTGACTGTATCAGGTGAGTCTGTGGGTGTTTTTTTATTTATTATTTAATATATTAACATTATTTTTAGGGTTTGGATTTTGATCTGTCAGTAACTGAGACCGTGTTTGTTTAATGTTGACTTTCACTTCCCTGTCTAGTACACACAGATCTCTTTCACAGGAATCATCATCATGTCTTGTGCAGGTCTTTATATTAAGTTTGCAGTATAATTGTGGAGAGTCAGTCTGATTAATAATACACAGTGAACATTAAGGAAGAAGGCAGTAAATCTCACCTTGTGCTGCCTCTGCCATTATCTGATTTATGATCTGATCATTTGAAGCATTGGATTTATAAGGTTTCATCTGAGAATTCTGTAATTTTGAGAGATTTTGATGATCAGCATCGTCCACATCAGTCTGTGTCTCATCACCTGAGGTAGAAGTCACTCACAGCATTTAAATACGAGACTCATGATCTTCTCTTCACTTGACACTAACACCGCTGGGGAAATAATCCCTGATTCACTTCTGTTCTCTTCTCTATGGTTCTCGTTATTAATGTCTTTGTATTGAGGCATTTAAATATCTTAACTTTGTCTGCTGTCATCTGTACAAAATGTGTAAACTCTCCTCGCTGTTTTAATGATGATGTGATGGAGCAGGAGCATCACAGACATTTTGACAGACACTATCTGATTACAAACTGAACTGATTAGACTTCTGTCTGTTTCTATGTAACTGTCTGTAACAAACTTCACAGACGGGCGAGGAGGAGGCGGGAAACGGCTGAATGTAAACATGAAGTTTAATAATAAACAAAACTCAAACATGACATAAATCACAATAAACTGAACTCAAACACAAGGTGCATGTGCGTCTCTCTAAAAAAAATAAAAATCTGTAAAACAGCACACTTAGCTAGAGCGGTTTTAGATGTCTTTTGACATAGTGACTGAATTTACTGCTGTGTTTGTTAAAAGGAATCCTGACTATGAAGACTTGTAGGCCTTAAAAAAAGTAATTCCCTCTCTTACTAAAATACTTTGTTAGAAGCACATGAAATATGTTCATTACTTTAAAAATCCTTAATATTTAATGCATATTTTAACCTATAGAGGCCGCCATTACGTGGCATGCGCACTGCACTCTGAGTCGATGATGTAAAATGGTGGCACTTGAGCACTTAAAAGAAATAGCTACTAGACCCTGCAGCAGGAAAAGAACGCCACACTGTGCTGCTTTTGGCTGTAATTTTCTAGTTCATTTGTTCTGTGATACAGGGGATATCTGTAACTATAATCAAACCCTTAAGCATCTTGTTAATGTGTTTTCTCTATATATACTCGTAACGTAATGCTCACGTAAAATTAGCCTAAAGGATGTTTCATTATAAAATTATAGTGTAATCTATATGGTTACCTTGAACAATAAATACTCTCAGTTGGCATAGACGTGCAAATGCTGCACAGACACCATGGATTTTGGCCCACTCTCAGGCTGGAACCCTGCTGTCCTCATTGCCCCCCCAGCCCCCCGAAAGAATTCTCTGGGATAGCCTTCACCTGGACCTGAGACGTGGCCGGGACAGGGCTCAGAGACATGGCTAGGACTAAATACATGGCTAGAGGCAGGGCATGGGCCAGAGATGTGGCTAGGGGCGTGGCATGGGCCAGAGATGTGGCTAGAGGCGTGGCATAGGCCAGAGATGTGGCTAGCAGCTTGAGCTTGTACTTGAGATGTGGCTGGAGCCTGAGACGTGGCTTGAGACTGAGTCTGGACATGAACGTCTTGAACTTGAGACTGTGTCTGGACGGGGTGAAGCTGGTTCTCTGCACTCTTCCTTCTCTCCTTTTCCTCCTCCAGAGGATCCCTTTGTCGATTACATTCGTCCTCTTGTTGACAAAGCCTTATGCTCAGAACCTGTTTCCGGAGTGTCTCCTCTTGCAGCAAAACCTGTGTTGCTTGTAGTTGCGACTCCAAAGTTGAGCCCTCTTCAGTAGCTTTGACGTAGCTACTGTGCGTGACTGTGCCTGGAGCTTGAGGAATGCCTAGGGTAGGAACTTGGACCAGGGGCGGGGGCCTGGACTTGAATTTGGGACGTGGGTTGGACTTGACATGGACTTCGCTATTGGAGACTGGGGCTTGAACTGGAGGCGTGACTATGACTTGCTCTTGAGACATGGCAGGGACATGGGTCTGACACATGGCAGGGTCTGGAGACTTAGCTTGGTCTGGAAACTTCGAGATGAGCAGTGAGAGTTTTGTCCATCTCCTATGACTAGAACTATGACTGTGACTAGGACTAAGGCTAAGGCTAGAACAAGGCATGAAAACAAAGTCGCTCCGTATGAGTCGTTATATTAGTCATTATACAAATCGTTATGAGCGTTGTGTTAATTGCCGCCATACGACGCACGGTTCACGGTATATATAGCTGTCCCATCCATTAGCCGGCAAGCGCTAACTGCTGTGCGCACTTCCGTGTGCACACATCTGACGCGACGGGGCGAAGACATGACGTCACCCCGGAAGAAGCTCGCGCTGTTACTCCGGGAGAACCATGACATTCATTCTGATGAATGTTGAGTAATGTCTTCTATATTAACCTCCTCACTTATATTATGCTCGGGTTCAAACTGAAAAGGCTGAAGACATGTTTATATCACTGTAGGGTCACTGGAGAATCAAAACCATTGCAAGTGTTTGACATCACTACCCAGAATGCACTGTGACGTTCACAGCAATGGCAGCCTACGAGTGCAAGGATTTTTATTATTTAAAAATATAACTGACATATCGAGTGTTTATGTATAGTGTATGTATACATGAGGTATATAGTGGATGTCAGCGTTAATCTAATAAGCCATACAAGTCTTCATAGTTGGTGTTCCCTTTAAAGTGACTCATTACCCAGCATGATGCTTGTACACAGACTCCAAGGAAAGATTAGAATGTACACTGTTAGACATTACCTTTTATTTAAAAAAAAAATTTCACATTTAACTTATATTTACGATTACATTTGTTTAATCAATATCAGTCCACTACAATATTATAAAAGAATATAGACATTTCAGGAGCATTACAAATTGTAACTACAATAATAAATATCAATGATTACATTAAGTATAAGTAAAATAGTAAACGGATTAAAACACAGTGTATGAACTCATATAATAACACCTTAGACATTTCTAAGTATTTATTTTTTCACATACAGTGCTACTCTTTGTGATAAGCATTGGCCTGGTAGTTTCCTCTCCTCAGCTACAGTGTAGTATTATGAATTAATGTCTGAATGAAAGTCTGTTCCACGGGAAAAGTGAATGGAGGAGGAGCACAGTGAGTGGGCGGGGCTTATGATTAAATAGGACACAGGGTATTTTCTCTTCAGCCTTCATGTTTTAAATCATTCAAATTATATAAATGATTCGATTCAATAAATAGGAAAGTCTATTTTCAAACATTTCCAGCTGTAGAGACTTCTAATAGTTTAATAATAATAATTTTCTCAGACTGCCTCACATACAGTAAATAGTGTATTTAAACATTATTTTTAAAAAAGACAAAGTCAGACTGAGTATAATATAATTTCATATAATTTCAAGTACTTGAACTGACATGTATTCAAAACACATTTCTTCTTCACTACATCACCAGGCTGATCCTACTTTCATGCATGGTGTCAGGGTTTTCCCCCTCGCTCCGGCCGCTGCATGCAGAAGTTGTTGTTCTCCAAGTTATTGACCTGGTTCTGTTTTCTTGTTTGTGTATTTTGGATTATCCCTGCTACTGCTGTGTGCTGATCGCCTGACCTGTACCTGTGTTCTGTTCACTGATCTTCATTCATGATGTGGATTTGTCTGTTTGTCCTTTAAATTAAACGCCTTTAACTGCACTTACATCTGTCTCTACTGGACATTTGTGACAGATGGACTGAATTGAACATGATCATTAATGTTTCTCAGCTAGATCATTATGTTTAGATACAGAATGCCTGTAGATATTTTAGGGGGAAAAGTCATCTGTCATGGCTTTACTGTAGGAGGTCATGCTCTTGCTAATTATTAAGAAAATGCATTTATGTTCAGAAGGTGCTGCAGGATTTGTGCAGGATCCATAAAATATCAATGTAAAATCAGTAAATACAGTATATACAGTAAATACACTTCAGTCTAATCATGAATTTTGTTACAAACATAATATACTGAATATCAGTCGTGTAAGAAAACGTACGAAAAGATCTTGTAACAAATGTTAAATATAAATCTTTATTTTAGACACAAAGTATATGTTAAAGCACAGTGAATCTACTGTATATGTTGTAAAGAGAAAAGCAGTTCTGACACCATCATCATTTCATACCAACAGAAAAACCCAAACCGACTGTGAGAGTGAATCCTCAGAGCTCCGTCTACACTGGAGACACCATCACTCTGATCTGTGAGCTGCAGTCGACTGGATGGGAGTTTCAATGGTATAAAAATAATCAGTTACAGCCTTGGAGCACTGAACAAACATACACACGCAAAGTGACAGACAATAATGAAGGAAAAACAGAGTACAAGTGTTACGCATGCAGGAGAAACTACAACAGAGAGTGCTACTACACACAGTCCAGTGTTCCTGTCAGGATTACAGTGAGAGGTATGCCATGATTTTTTCCCCTCTTTCACCACAGGTTTGTTAGAAGGGATGAGAAAAAATATATTGCTTAATTATTGTAATTCCTTGTTATTCCAGAATGTTCAAAATAATCTTGAAATACATATGTTTTAAAAGTATTTGTCATTTGTGGCTGGTGCAAATGCAAAACATTAAAAACATGTTATTTAACAAAGAAAAAAAAACAGGTCAAGCTGTAACTTTACATTTTCCAACATGGGAAAGTCTTCAGGACAGGAGTTTATGATTTGTAGTTTCTCTGTAACATGACAAGCTGTGTTTTTATTCTTTATTCATTAAAAGAGTGAGAGAAAAAAAAGAGTCTGGTGAGGGAACTGTTTATAACTGCTATAATGTAAGTGAGAACAGGAACTAACTTGTTTACAGACATTCCACAACAATAAATGTAACTATAAACGGATTAAAAGTAAAATGTGTCATTTATTAATAAATGTAAAAAATGTCATCATTGTCAAATTGCTGTGGTTTAAAAGGAATAAAACACATGAGGACATGCTGTTATAGGAAAATAATCAGTACATCAGGGTGGAAACAGAAACTCGGCTTCATAACACCTCCACATCACTCAGTATTTTTCTATAACAGTGTGAGACTCAGTGTTTTATTACTTATTTACACTTTGTTAAAAGAAGGAAAAAAATAAACATTATAAAACAGATTGTTCTGGTGCTTGATTCTGATTGGCTGAGCTTTGTTCAATGCCATTGTAAATCACTCTGTGAACACACGTGACCTCATTACATCAGTATTAGTGCACCAGATTTTGTTAACATTTGTTATGGTAATAATCATCAATATCCTCAAAGCTATTATGCTAATGCTCAACCCGGAAGGGCGCCGCCCCGCAACACGCTGGAATGAGGGGCGCCCGGCGCGCCCTAGAACGCAGGGCGGCGTCCCCAGCGGGAGTGGTGCTCAGGGTAGATACCTGGCGGACGCGACTGCGGAGCAACGTCCTCGAGGAGAACCTCGCACCGCAGTCCGCAGTCTAATAAAGAGCAACGTGCTCAGTAAGTCAGTAATAACAGTGTGAGACTGAGTGTTTTATTACTTACTTAAACTTTGTTAAAAGAAGGAAAAATACACAGAATACAGTACGTCTGTAACCAGAAACTCCAATGTGTGAGAAATTTAAGACATTTTACAGTCTAAACACAAAATATTATATTAAATAGAATAATTAGTGACATACTATATGGAAAAATCTTGGAAATATTTATAACATGGTTACATGTGTGTAACTAAACAACTGAACTACACAAGCTGTTGTAAAGTCTTAACATTTAAGCACAAATTTAAAGTAATTAAAAATATAAAATAGTACACATATCCTGCCATTAATGGTTGTCTGTTGAGTTATTTTGAGGGGACAGCAAATTTACACTGTTACACAAGCTGTACACTCACTACTTTACATTGTAGCAAAGTGTCATTTCTTCAGTGTTGTGAAAAAATGAAAAGATATCATCAAATATTTACAAGAATGTGAGGAGTGTACTCACTTTTGTGAGATACTGCATATACATATTAGTCTTGAGAAGTTCACTTCATTACACCGTGAGCAGAGCCTAAACGTACTTGAATGGAAATAAAAACAGAAATGCCAGGGAGTGAGGAACTCCGAATCACCAAGACATATATGTGCTTGCCAAAATAAAGGTCCTTAAATAATAGGGTAGCTCCCACCTCATTGGTCTGCCAGCCATCTGAGCAGGGCCAATAGGATAAAAATTAAATCACTTATTTATAAAGATTAAATCACTTATCCTGCCACACACTCATTAAAAAATATCATCATGTGCAATTAAACATTCATAAAAATCTTCTTACTATTAAATTAATTTAGATAAAATGTTTTGTATTTCCTGTGTACAGAGAGACCAGGGGCAGTACTGAGTGTATCTCCACAGAGCTGGCTGACTGAAGGAGACTCAGTGACTCTAAGCTGTGAGATTACAGACTCCTCTACAGACTGGACATTCAGATGGTACACAGCTGTTCCCTACAGAGATGGCTTAACTCAAATAAAAAATAATCATGGCTATATCATGTATGTGGAGCGCCCTCTCAGACAGCAGCAGAGGATCTGGAGGCAACTACACTCTCAGTCCTGCTGCTCTTAATCACACCGGAGTTTATATGTGCAGAGGAGAGAGGAGAACCAGCCTTGCACACACATTACAGCAATCCACAGCCACTATGGATCACTGGTGAGGAAAATAACAGTGGGTTTAGATTAAATAGTAAAGGTGTGGATGTGTGAATGTAAGAAGAGACTCATGCAACATGTATTTATTAATATGTATAAGGAAGTTAAAGACCCTAAGTGCTGGTAGAGTTTTTCCCCTTTGTGACATTGGTATAAAAAGCCATGTGCTGTGTTTTTGTGCCGTCTTTATCCCTCATCTAGTCATTGGTTTATTTTCCTGGAAACAAAGAGGACTAAGGAGATGATTAAGGATTGAGGATCTATGGGCAGGATGATTTTATTATAAAAGCCAGAAAACCAGAACGGGTCAAAGAGATGTAACTGAATATACAAAGAACCTGTTATTAAGAAGCACAATATTCTGGGGTTGTTTGTTTGTTTATTTGTTTTCAGAAAGCTTGCCAGAAAGACAAGACCATGCCTGATTCAGGTTTAAACAGGAATACAAACACAGATATGACTGTTAGGAGAACTACACAGTTACAGATACAGATGATTTCATTATGTTACACTGTTAGTGAACACAATACAAATAGCAGAGCTGTAAAACAGGAAAGGGTCAAACACAGTAAAGTACAATATAAGAGAGCAGAGGGAAAATCCAAAAGAGTAATCAAAAGTAAAGGGTCTAAACACAGCAACAGCAATCACAAATTAAACATGGCTCTGAACTTTACATTGTGCAAATGCATGTGCTGACCCTAATGTAATCTACAATGAGGAAGTGACCTGGAGGTGGTGTGCTAGAGCTAGGCTAATACTGAGATGATGATGTCTGGTGGTCATGTGATGTTGATGTGATGCCCTGATCATGTGCACCTATTCCTAGTTTTACTTCAAACACTTTTTGTATTTATTTTACTTTTACTTTATATGTACATGCACTTGTATTCTCATTGTATTGCATATTACACTTATTCTTATTTACATGGCTCTCTTCTGTATTTAAGGTGAATCTCCTCCAGTCTCTCTGATCATCAATCCCAACAGAACTCAACACTTTACTAACGACTCTCTCTCACTGAGCTGTGAGGACCAGAGTGACTCTACTGGATGGAGAGTGAGACGATACACACACAGTGAGAAAGTGTTAGATTGTTCAGTGTGGGGATCAGTTACAGGATCTACATGTAAAATCAGCTTCCTATCCACATCCTACACTGGAGTTTACTGGTGTGAGTCTGAATCTGGAGAAAACAGTAATCCTGTCAACATCACAGTGCATGGTGAGTCTTCATGTAGTGTGATTATTGTTAAAGGAAAAGGGAAATGTTTCATTACAGAATATTCAGAACTCTGAGTTTCTAACTGAGAAGTTCAGAACTGAAGTTTTTCCTTTATGATAATTTCACAGAGCCCAGTTTGCAGTCTGTTTTACTTTGATCATTAAATACTTCCAGATCACTTTCATTTAAAGTCGTCTGTTCATTAGTATGAGAATATACACGAGGCTTATATCACATAGCAGCACATCAGATGTGAAAACTATCACAGCTTTTTTTTAAACAATTACCTAAGAATGAGCATGATGATACCTGATACCAGTTCCAGTGTGTCCATAATTGTGACTGTGGATACAGATTCCACAGTTATGTATATTTTAAATAAAGATAGCATTTATTTGTATTGTCAATGTGTTACAGATGGTGATGTGATCCTGGAGAGTCCTGTCCATCCTGTGACTGAGGGACATCCTCTGACTCTACGCTGTTTATATCAATACACAAAGTCCTCAAATCTCCGAGCTGATTTCTATAAAGATGGATCAGTTCTCCAGACACAGACTACAGGAGAGATGATCATCTATAATGTCTCAAAGTCAGATGAAGGTTTCTACCACTGTAAACACTCAGAGAGAGGAGAGTCACCGAAAAGCTGGGTCTCAGTCAGAGGTGAGAAATCATTTCAATATTCATTTAAATACAACTGTGACTGAATGTGTTGAACTCAGTATCTTTACATAATGTGACCTCTAGTGCTTAGTTTATGTAAGTACATGTACAGTATGGTATTTGTGCACGAGTGAACATGGATTCATTTCTACTGCAGTTTGATTAAAACATATAAACAGTTCATCATGAATAAAGTGTTATTATAATGATTATTTTATTCAGCGTCAGGTCTATCAGGTGTAGAAGCTCCATTCTCAGTGCTCATGCTGATCATGAGTGTAGTGACGGCCTCTCCGTATCTGCTGGTGACCATCATTCTGCTGGTCAAATGTTACAGAGCTCGAGGTAAGAACTCTTTCAGTACGTTTCACATAATGAACAAAGTAACTTTAGTTACTGCCAGTAAAAATGGGTGAATATATTTGGATATAATTATTCATGCAGGCATTAGATAATGACAATAATAATACACAAGGTTTTAAAAGGAAGAGGTAGCATTTAATAGAGCAACAGGACACAAATAACGTGTTTGTGATAATTGATAAAGAATCTCTGACCTACATTTTGCAGTTACTGAAGATGACTGAATGAATGATGTTTATTTTCTAACACATCTTTTCCTGAAGCTCTGTCACGTGTCACTTCCTTTAAACTGTGTTTAGGACGATATCAAATGCAGTTCGGTTGATTTTCTGCCATAAACACCTGGAATAAACTTGGAAATGAAACAAATGACTTTTTAAATGTCTTTAACAGCTCACACTGATGAAGAGAGAATTGAGAATGTAGTCATAGAGGAGTGAGCAAAGTTCATCTATAAAAAGAGGATGCATTTACTGTCAAATAATTTCATCATTTCTTGTTCTTTAATGCTTTGTGGGATTTTAAAATAATACTGATTTGTGATTTTAATGCCATGCTGTTATTTGCTCAGCATCTTATAGACACCTTCATTGTTCTGACTGGATTTGTTTAGCTAAAGCCTGCAAACCTCCTCATGAGGTGAACGTTACCATGTGTGTATCTCCAATAAAGCTTACATGCTGCTAATGCAATACAGAGTAAAAAATGAACAAATACTCTTATAAAAATATTAATCAAGGGGAAATGTTGATGCAGAGAGTATATATGGTTTAAATTGTGTTATTTCAGAATGAAAATGTGCAGTGTAATGTTTTCCAGTGTAGGTTGTATTTTCTGTAAGTTGACTACAGTCAGAGCGGTTGGTGAAAAGCCCAGTGTTACTGGAGTTAAAGTAAGTTAAGCTTTGTATGGATGCGATATAAAAACAAGTTCATTGACTGTTATCTGAAACATGGTGGGGAACTAATATTGTGTTTTGTGTCTTCTCAGTATTAGTTCTACCACTACTGTATTTGTACTGCTGTGTTTTCTTCTAGTGAGATTAGCTCTAGTTGGATTACGAGGAGTAGATTTACAATCTCAGTTACACACTGTTAGTTTTGTTCGACTTTTCAGCTGTGTGAACTTTAATTGTAGTTGTGTGAGGAGATTTGTGGATGAAATGATTTGATCAATTCAATAAATGCATCATTATCAGTTCACTGAATTATTTAACCTGGTAGCAATAATGTATCATATGAAGTACGAGTAATACACTGAGAGAACTCTTGTACCTTTGTCAATATCAGTATTTGTAATATTTTGTATTTTTATACAATGATGTACTTTTCATTGTCTTATATTGTCTCTTGTCTCCTGCTGTAAGATTGTAATTTCCCACATGGGATTAATAAAGTGTTTATCTTAAAAGCAGAAACTGGATCCTGCAGTATTATTCAGTGTAAGTAGAGGATGTCAGTGCAGTAAAGTTCAGGAGTAAATGAGGAATCAAACAGAAGTGATATTACTCTTACTGCGTGTCTCCACACTGGTACACTGATGTACAGGACTAATATAACACTGAAAATGTCCAAAACACAACACAGGAAATTAAAGTTACAGCAGTGGCAGTGATTCAGACGATCAAAAAAGCTACTTATAAAATGAAACACAAGGTTTCACTGTTACACGCTGATACACTGCTTGTATTGTTCCCTGCTTGATATATCGCTTTGCTTATTTGTAAGTCGCTTTGGATAAAAGCATCTGCCAAGTGAATAAATGTAAATGTAGATAATTCAGACATTCAAAAGCTACTTATAAAGTGAAACACAAGGTTTCACTGTTAAACCCTGATAGATAACTTCCTCATAATTGCATTTCTTCCCAGTCCTGCAGAGGGATTAAACAGTCAGGATTAAAGGTGTGCAAATCAAGCTTGTATCTAAATCAATGTTGTATATGAGCACTAACACAGTCTACACAATTGGGGATAATTTTTGGTAGGTTTCTGCAGTGAGGAACATCACACACTTCTTCCAGAGGAAAACTGTAGCAGGGAAATAGTTTCATGCACATTTTACTGTATTAATTAACATTTATTCCATTTTGTTTCTGTTAGATGCCACACTACACCTCCAACAGCCAGAAGAGGGCAGCAGCGGTGTTTAGTGAGAGTGGTGATTCAGGAAAACTCAGTTACCCAGAATTCTCCAGGCTGATTAACCTGGATTTCATGCACCTGCTAGGCAGGATGCTTAAGGACAGCCTTTGATAAAGCTTTGTAGAGGGGTGACTGGTATGGTATTTCTTTCTTTCCCTAAACCCTGCCCCTAACCTATATTTCACTAATATATAAACCCTGCTTGGCCGTTTATTTATAATCAAGCAGGAAATTTCTCTCTGCAGTTGGGTTCACACTGAACCGTATAGTAACTTATACCAAATCATTTGTGTGTGAGATTCTAAAACTCAGGCTGTTCGATGTCATTAGCTTGTGTTATGAAGGCAACAGAAGTGATATTCAGTGAGAAAACTTGCTCTGGAATTAACTAAAGCTTTATGTTTAGGTTCAGTTTAAGTGACAAAATAACTGACATGACCAGTTCACAAGGGATTAAAATCACAGAGAAGCTCTGGATATTATTACATTACGCCTCATCCCCATATAAAACTAGTCCTGTCTGAATAGTCCTTTAGACAGTGTGTGCTATAGCAGACATTACAATGTGCTTTTTATCTGCTTTTGCTTTGCTGTGCACATTACACACCTGGATTATAACTAGAAACACAAAACCATTATATTCACACATTATTGTGCAATCTCTGTCTTTTTTATTCCTTCATCATTTGGCATGCACACTGTAAATCAGCAGCAGGAAAAAAAAGAAAACATTCACCATACATTATTTATTTAGATGATTACTTTGGCAAGAAAATAAAAAGCACCATGTCCATAAATATTTGGACACTGAGTTAGTTACAGTTATCTCTGTGATGCTCTGTGAATATTCCATTCCACAAGTTTTAGAAACATTTATTATTATTATTATTAATATTATTATTATTTTTTAAATGAACTTTTACTATAATAAGTGCAGGGGTCAGACTCCAGTATCTAGAGCACTCTGAACCGTTTTGCTGTTGCCAAGCTTGACGAGAGAAACGCGTCTGTCACTGCAAGATAACAAGCAAATCCTTGTATATATTTTCAGAGAGGTGCCTTCTATTACACAATGAAAGTGGAATGGATTCATTAGGAGATGACTTGAATATTCCGTGACGATCCATGGAAATAAACTTGTGTCATGAGGTGAAGGTGGTGATAACACAGCAGTCAGACTCTCTTGAGCACATTAACGTATAGATGAAAGATTTACCACTTTGTATTTGAGGTAGGTTATTGTAGCTACTTCAACCCATGACATTGCTGATAGTTTGCTGGTTTTAATCAACAATTTAGTTGTCAAAATAATTATTTAGCCTGTGAAACTGTCAAATATGTATATGTTTGCAAGCTAGCTAGCTCACCAAAAGTGTGTGTATGTGCCACTGCTACTTGTCCATAAACAATTCAATGTTAATATTAGTCAAATTCTTCAGAGAGATGAGCATCCTAAGCAGCTAGCCAGCCACCATGTGAGTATCGCTTCTATTGTTGGGGAGTGTTGTGTTTAAAATTATACATAAAATAAACACAAGGGAGACAAGTATGATTGATATGTCATTTTTATTGGAAATTAACGGGACTGGTGTGTGCGTAATCCTGAGGGAAGAGACAAGGGGATGAAAATGGTGTACGGCCAGAGGACAGGGTATAACGATGACCAGCATATGTGTAATAAGACAAAAACTGAGAGGAGGGGGGGATGGCAGGTGAATAGAGAGAGAAAGAGGAATGGTCAGAGCCCAGATCAGAGAAGGCGACATCATCCTCAGAGTGGATGGAGGGAAGGTCAGGCAGAGGATCTGTCTGTGTAGAGGCGCGTCGACGCAACATTCGCGGGAGGATCCGTATGCGGAGAGGTGGGGGGAATCCCGCATGTGTAGCAGAGTTATAAATGTAGTTTAGTGTTTGTATGTGATTTTCGCCATAATTAAGCAGCTGTATTGAGATTGGTGTTTTGGAGCCCCTTTGGAGAAATGGTGTACTGCAGCTCTGCTACTTTTTGTCCAGGTGTTGTGCTGCCGTACCGATCAGAAGCGTTATGCTTTGCATTGGATGCTGGTTTATGTACACCAGTGCCTGAAGGCATACGTTTTGGTTTTTCCAAAGGAATAAATGTCGTAAAGCCCGTTCTGGTCTCAGTCCCTTCACCGCCTGAACACCGTTACACATGTCCATTAGGAGTAGGGGTGTGAAAATGTCAAGTAATACAGTGATGTTGGCTGTGAGATTGCGCTACCTGATGGCGAGTGTTCCAGATCCAAATCCACTCCCTCCAATAGGGGAAGAGAGGAAAAAGGGGCAGGCACCTAGACGCACACATAGAGGTATTAGGTGGATATTGATGAACATGATTCATATCTTGGGATTGACACACTATGGTTTAATAGTCACAGAGAAGGAGAGTTAGGGAGGCGCACACACATAGATAACACACACACACACACACTCTTGCGCGTTCAGGGTCAGGCATGCAACCAAAGCACACACACACACACACACAACACACACAATCTGTCTCTCCTCTCTCTCTAAACACCCCTCCCGAAGGCCCGAACGCACACACACCATTAGAACTGTACAAGAATAAATAGTATTAAGGTAAAGATAGATATTATTAGGATAATATTTAATATTATGAGGTCGGGAGTACAGTAAACCATGTGCAAGTAGTATAACATATATATATATATATATATATCTCATAGTTAATATAATAGTTAAATAGAAATATAAAACGGATATAGAAATAAATTATAAACCAGACAAATAGGAGTAAAAGATAAATGGAACTCACTCATGGTGCTGAGGAGAGGGGAGTCTTGTCTCTCTGGAAGGGTGGGTCGTGCTGTAGACAGGGGGCTTTAGATGTTTAAAAGAACCATAAGATCCATAAGGAGTTATTTATACGAAAAGCTGTGTCACACTGCACCTGTGTGACCAAGGTCGTTCTCCAAATTGTTTACGTTTTCTCTCTCGTAGCTTCAAAATTGATATGTTTTCTCTCTCTCGGGAAATCAAACCTAATGGTAAATCTGGAGGGGCTGGTAAACAGACATAATGGTAATCGCAAGTGGATTGTTTTCTGTTCTAATGGTAACTGTTGGGGAGGGTTTTTTAATCCTCATGGTAAATATAGATGAGCTCTTTTTAACCCTATTGGTAATGAGATCCCGATCTTTCTGAAATTTATTGGTAATATTCTCCGTACATAAGCTATAAATACTGGAGCTTAAGCTCCAGTTATCAGATCACTTCTGGGAATTCTCATTGGTGTGGATCTTGTGTGGTGGACTGAAATAAAAGCTGGACCCTTGCCTTTCCTCACTCACGGCTAATCGTCTCTTTTTCTATCTCAATTGGGTTTACGGATGTGAGTATTTGCTTCTAATTTTAATTGTCTTTGGGTAATAGGCTAGATTAGGGCCTTCAGGAGTCTGAGACTTTTTAAGATTTTTGTCGTGATTCTGGAAAACGTCACCATGGTAGGACAGTGCTGCTGCATCAAGAACTGCCACAGTAGCTCAGACTGTCATCCAGCAAGAAAACTGGACAATGGAGGTTTTTTTTTTTTTCCTGTAGCAAAATATCCTCCAACTCATACTCATAGCTTCAACTCACCAACAGAAACCGCAATCCTCACAGGATGGACCCCACGTCTCACCATGTACTGTGGCTAGCTACATTAACTAGCAGCTGTTCTTAATGATTATAGTAGCTAGTGTTTTAAATGAGCAGTTCTCTGTTTGGAGTAATATTAATGAATACATTTAGATTCCTTCGATGACATACATCAGGACTCGTATCTCCAAATTTCTTCTGTTACATCCCTCCTATTATGTCCAGCGATATAATGGACATAACATTTTTGTAAAAAAGGAAAAATAAATTTAATAAATTTAATCAGAAAGAAGAAAAGAAACCACTAGTTGGGCATGATGTGTGAAAATGAAGCATGAGAGAGGTTTCAGAATAAGTTTTTGGTTCTGTATTAGTTGTGAATAGTACACGTATTTACAGGTGATAATACAAAAACAGATCAACAGGTATTTATAAGAAAGCGGGGAGAAACAATAATACAGAGAGTATTTACATGTTACAGGATCAGAACTCAGGAGAGAGGGACAATGAGCAGTGCTAAATCAAAGAAATCAGCAAAACCAAACCCATCACTATCTCCCAATACCCACAATTCTTACCTGACTAACGCCCTGAAAATAAACACAACACACCAACAATCTACCTAACTAATCTATCTAATCTAATTAACTAATCTACCTAACCTCCTCTAGCTATATCATCAGAAATACAAAGGGTACACACACTCCTTACCTAGTGTGTATATACAATTTCAAACTCTATGTGATGCACCATGCATGTCACGTGACGTACTTCCCTATCCACTCCTCGCTGGTCTGCTGGGTTTAAAAATGGCCGAACTGTACAGACTAAACAAAGGTTCTCTAACTCTGAACACACTTAAGGAATGATTCTCGAATTGCTAGTCTGACCAAGTCTATTAACAGAACGAACATTAACTGGAGAAACAAACGCGCAATAATTATCACCGTATTCACCTTTTATTTTCTTCATCGCTTCCGGGTTTATTTACCGTGTCCTCGTGCTCGGATTGGTTCTTCGCGTGATGACGTGATGAAGACTGATGATGATTGATGTGGTGGACAACCAATAGCAAGAACCTGAGAGTTTGTATAGCGGAGTGAAAGTGAAATTCACCAAACAAGATATACACTATCGAGTCTGACGTCATTTTTGTTTTTTCATAAATCAATGCGATTGGTCAGACTTTACATCTGTCTGTGTTTTACAAATATTTAACCAATGAAAAGTCATTAGAAAGTGACATTGAAGTGCTTTATTTAAAAAAAAGAAGAAGAAAAGAAAAGACTACCCCCCAATCCCAGCATTTCAGTGAAATACGAGGTCCCGCCTCGTCCCTGGATCTCCCTGCAACCGGATAGTGTGTAGGATATCCCTGTGTAGGATAAGTGTTACAGAAAAGTGATGGGTGGATTACATTTTATTTATTTTTACATGAAATAAGAGGTCCTGCAGGACAGTTTAAATCCTGCAGCATTTTTCCCTTGTTCGGCAAGTGTGCTGGACATATTAATGGACATACCAATCATTATTTACTCATCTGTGTTAATAATAAGCACAGAAAATGTGCAGAAACAAACACTTCTCATTAGTCCTGTACACACACAGAGCAGTGACAGTGTTAGAGACCTGAGAGCAGAGACCAGTTCACAGATGTGGTTTATTTTCTATTGTAATGCATTGCTGCAAATTCAGCTGTGAAGAAGTGGAGGAGGTGTGAGAGTGGATGTGTGAAACTAATAAGAAACTTTTAGCTGTTGATATGGTGGCAAATTATCCTCTGACCTCTCTCAAGACATTTCTTTGTCTTTGTTTGTTTAAAATATAGTGTGTGTGTGTGTGTGTGTGTGTGTGTGTGTGTGGTGTGTGTGTGCGTGCATGTGTAAAAGTCCCCGGAGATTTTAGAAATTTCAGAAAGAGAGCGCGCGTATACACACACACACACAATACGTCTTCTAACAAAACAATGCATAAAACATTGGACTGCACAGCAAGAAAAGTAAACAAATAATGCTATTAGTAAACACTGCAGTGCTCTAAATATTTAAATATATTATACGACACATCGACTGATATATTTCAGGTTTAATAAAATATTACAGCAATTTTTAGGAAATTTCTTAGGAAACTCTCCCATTTCTCCTTCATGGTCCTGGCTTCCGGTCAGTGGACAGGACTGGACCATCAGAGGAGAGAAAAAGGGGAGTGGAACCACTTCTAAATAAATGTTACTCACAGTGAGAGTGTGCACACCTTTAATAAAAATGTGTTTCTTTCTACACAAAATGATCGACAGCTGCTTTGACTCTACCAAAATACAGGTGTATACAGACTGTTCTCAGTGTACATGAGCAGACTGAACGGTGATAAGATATATTTTAATCAGTTCTGTTTAAATCTGTTACAGTGTGGATCAGGTCAGTATTAACATTATACTGCACTTACCACTAGAGGGAGTCAAAGGCATTTTCGTTTCATTTTTCAATCACTGGCCTCCACATACTGAGTTACTTCCTGTAGCGTTCCTATCAGCTCCAACCAGTCCGACCATTCCCCTCTGACCTCTCTCATCAACAAGGGGTTTCTTTGTGTGTGTGTGTGTGTGTGTGTGTGTGTGTGAGAGAATTGCAGATTTCTGAAATACAAGTTTCTGCATGAGCATTAGTCACTCAGGGCAAACAGTAGCTGGTGTTTCTTTCTTGATTTTTATTTGAAACTAGTTTTAGCATCGGCTGCCAGATAGGAGCTGTACCTGTGCTTCCTTGTTGTTACAAGCTGTTTATGTGTTGTTCGATTATAGCAATTTCAGGTATTCATAGTCACTTTCAGTCGCTAGTTGCTCATTCACGCTATTAAACTTTGTTTAATCTGCAAAACATGGAAATTTACTCTTCTCTCTCCCCCTTGCTCCAACACTTCCTTTGAATTTCATGCTGTTACAGTAACTGGTCACAGTAACCTCCAGGTCAGCTGATCAAGATTAATGGAGAGCTTGCGATGCTGCTGTCTACCAATCTGGATGATGGAACTCCTCTTGTGGTCCTTGGTGGCTTCAACACTCACCTAGCAAGCCACATGCAGCTAATTTTCTCAGCCATCTGTCCACAATTGACCTAAAGCAGGTCGCCACCACAGCAACTCATAATGCCGGCAAACAGCTCAAGCTCATGTAACCCTCAATTGTCATCCTACTCACCTCTCTCAGAGACTCATGTCTCAAAACTCCTCCTCTCTAGCCATCCTACAACCCGTCCTCTACAACCTATCCTTTCTCACCATCTTCAGTCCATCTCTCCCATGCTACTACCTGCACTCACACACATTTTTAACATGTCCCTCTGCACCAACACATACCCTACCTCATTTAAGATGCTTAAAAAACAACACTTAATTCTGCTGCTATTGGCAATTACAAACTTGTCTCCCTCCTCCCGTTTCTGTCTAAAACCAATGAAAAGGCTGTTTTAGTCAACTCTCCATATTTTTCATACAAAACAATATCCTGGACACCTAGCAGTCTGGCTGCTAAAGCAGTCACTCCTCGGAGACTGCTCTGCTTTCTCTCACTGAAGCCTTACGACATGCAAGATTAGCCTCAAGATCATCTGTCCTCATCCTACTAGAACTCTCTGTTGCTTTCAACACTGCAAATTCTCAGACCCTCCTGTCAACTCTCTCCAGCCTGTGCATCACTGGAGCGGCTCTGCACTGGGTGGAATCCTATCTCTCAAACAGATCCTTGAAGATATTGTGGAGGGGAGCTGTATCTGAAACTCATACATGTGGGTAAGTTCTGGGTCCAGCTTTTCTATTTATACAACAATTAGCAGGCCTGTGATTGAGTCTCATGGTTTCTCATATGACCGCCATGCTTGTTAACTCAAAACTGGACTATTGCAAGATACTAAACCCAGGCCTCCCAGCCATCTCTAGCAAACCTCTTCAGATGATTCAGAATGATGCCGCAACATGCCTTGTGTTCAACCACCCCAAACAAACCCATACCCACCCCTCTTCATCTCCCTCCACTGGCTTCCTGTAGCTGCCCCCATCAAATTCAAGGCCTTTATGCTCACATACAAGACACTGGCTGGAACAGAACCTCCCTACCTCAACACTCTCTTTGAAGATTATGTTTCATCACACAACCTGCGTTCAGTCCCTCTCCAGCACCATCAACCTGACTGTCCCTCAGTGTTGGAAAGAACTTCCAACCTCAATCCAGACAGCAGAATCTGTCACTATCTTCAAAGAACAGCTAATGACCCAGCTCTTCCATGAACACTTAACCACTTAACCTCGTACACCTTGCATGTTTAAATTATTCTCAGGTCTGGTTTTACCCAGTTTCCTCTTCACCCTTACCTTAGTTTCTAGATTTACATCTCTTGCTTTTGCCTTGTTTAGTCTGTTTGCTCGCATGACCAGTACCTGCTTTTTGACCTTGATCCTGCCTTATGTCATTATGTCATCTCTCCCTCTCTCCCTCTCTGTCTCTCTCTGAGTGCGTGCGTGTGTGTGCGTGTGTGAACACAGGAAGCGCAGGGTCTGTATTTTTAGCCCTTGTGTTTCCGTGGACAGACTGAAGTCTATGCTAATTTTTGTACTCGTACACCTTTTATGTTTAAATTATTCTCAGGCCTGGTTTTACCCTCGCTTAGTTTCTAGATTTACATCTCTTGCTTTTGCCTTGCTTAGCCTGTTTGCTCGCATGACCATTACCTGCTTCTCTCTCTCTCTCTCTCTCTTCTGTGTGTAAGAACACAGGAAGTTGAGACTTTAACACACACCTCTGCTCTGTCAGTCAGTCGTTAGAGAGACAGGATGGAGTTCAGTCCTCTCGCTGTGATGCTCTGTGAGTAAATGTTCTCTTTGTGTCTTCATTAGAGTGAGTGGTGGGGTATAAAGTTGTTCATCTGCAGTCTGAATGTCCTGAGTGATGAGTTTATTGTGTGATTAGGACATTGTGTGTACTTCAGCATGACTGCTCAGGTGGATCAGTGGATCCATATCTGTTATGAGAAGGGATTAGTTTGATGTGTAACTACTCTCAGTAACTATGATAGTTCAACAGGTAAGAGTACAAGTAGAGCAAGTTTAAAACACAGGGTTTAAATAATCTAATGAGTGTAAACGAGTCTGTATTGTTGGAATCTGTAGCTGATCTTCTGTGTCCTGCTGTCATCTGCTGCTCAGTGACAACCTCTCCTGATCATTTGTGATAAAAATAAGAGCAATAACTGCAGAAACAAACACTTCTCATTAGTCCTGTACTCACACAGAGCAGTGACAGTGTTAGAGGCCTGAGAGCAGAGACCAGATCAGGGATGTGTTATTTTATTTTATTTATTTATTTTTTATTTTTTTAATGCAGTGCTGCAGTTTCAGCCATGAAGAAGGGGAGTAAGTGTGAAGGTAGAGGTGTGAAAACAAAACTAATACTTAACTTTGTAACTGTTTATATGGTGGCATATTTAACTCCACTGACACTTTTTTTATACTGTTACTATACTCTGCTGAGTGAAAGGTCATAAAAGAATTCATGACGTTACATATGTGCATGATCTTTCTCTCTGTAAGAACACAGGATGTGGTCAGGCTTTAACACACACCACTGCTCAGTCAGTCAGTCATTAGAGAGACATGATGGTAGGTAAGAGTAACAAGTAGAGCAAGTTTAAAACACAGGGTTTACACACTAATACCTTTTTATTCAAATCACTAATCATGATTTCATAGCTTTCTTAAATAATAATGCAATGCAAAAAATGTGCAGAAACAAACACTTCTCATTAGTCCTGTACTCACACAGAACAGTGACAGTGTTAGAGGCCTGACAGCAGAGACCAGATCAGGGATGTGGTTTATTTTGTGTGTAGTGGTGAAAATTCAGTCATGAAGAAGGGGAGGAGGTGTGAATTTACCCACTCTACCTGTTAATAGTGGATTGAAAGGTGGTGACAATTATAAGTGCCTACATAATTTCCTCGCCCTCTAGGCAAAATGTTCAAAAAGTCCTCTGGTTCCAATGCATGTTCCTCGAGGAGCAGACATAAGGCTGGGGCTGGTTCACCAGGGTCATTAGTCAAGGCCCCGGCTTGTGAAGTTGTGTTGTCAGCTTTAAACTGGGGCTTGACTTGGTGGGTTGTCTCGTGTGCCTTTCTTGAGTGTGGATCAATGTCCTCTGTAGAGCATAGAGGCAGAACGACGTCCTCAGCTGAGCAGGAAGGTAGAGTGACGTCCTCAGCAGTGTGGGAAAGTGGAGGGACATTTGTAGAAAAGCCTGGAGTCATGATGTCCAAATCAGATTAGGAATAAATGTTCTCTTTGTGTCTTCATTAGAGTGAGTGGTGGGGTATAAAGATGTTCATCTGCAGTCTGAATGTCCTGAGTGATGAGTTTATTGTGTGATTAGTACATGTGCAGAATGTTACAGTGTGCAGTCTGATGGTTTTATCTCCCAGAGCTCAGTTTTTCACACTTCAATAAAGTTAAATAAATTATTAAAACACTTTAATGAGCAGAATTGTGACCTTTAAGTTATTGTAGTTCTTGTTTATTTATTATTAAGAGTGTTTAGAATGTTTTTCTTACAGATGGTAGTTTAGATTTCCTGAATAAGATTTAATCTTGTCGGTTCAGTGTGTCTAAAATGTGCTGTTTTCATTAATACACTGAATATTTTCCATATTTACATCATGTTCTGTTTCTGTTCCCTTTTTAGTGCTGATCTCACTTGTACCAGTGGCCCATGCTAAAGGTGATTTATATATAGTTTATCCTTTATATTGTGTGTGTAATTTATTTCTTTGGGGGCTGAGAAGTTTGTGCACAATTTATTGTCACAATCAAATGTGTTTATTTATGCATATTGTATAAAAAATAATATAAAAAAGTAATATAAAAAACTGAGCATCTAGAATGTAGTGGATTTATGTAGCGGATGTCAGCGTTAATCTAATAATCCATACAAGTCTTCATATTCAGGATTCCCTTTAAAGTGACTCATTACCCAACATGATCCTCACAGACAGACTCCAAGGCAAGATTAGAAAGTACACTAATAGACATTAACTTTATTTTTACAGGAACATACTGGGAACACTGTCACCAGGAAGATATTGTGAAAAACCTGCTTACAATAAACTACTGCAGTGGCTGTTTACAGTTATCTTTTCATATACATTCTGTATACATATTTTTTTTTCATATATAGTAAAATAGTAATAATAAACATAAAATAATGAACATATTAAAAACAAATGATTTCATGTAATGACACATTAAACACACATTTAACTGAATACACATTTAACTTATTTGTTAATCAAATGTAATAGTAACTATGAGTCCATCACAATATTATAAAAACATGTTTTAAATCATTCAAATGATGTAAATGATTATGTTCAATAAATAGGAAAGTCTATTTTCAAACAAATCCAGCTGTAGAGTCTTCTAATGGATTTTTCCGGACTGCCTCACATACAGTAAATAGCGTATTTAAACATTAACAAAAAAAGTCAGACTGAATATAATATCATTTCAAGTACTTGAACTGACATGCATTCAAAACACATTTCTTCTTCACTACATCACCAGGCTGATCCTACTTTTATGCATGGTGTCAGGGTTTTCCCCCTCGCTCCGGCCGCTGCATGCAGAAGTTGTTCTTCTCCAAGTTATTGACCTGGTTCTGTTTTCTTGTTTGTCTATTTTGGATTATTCCTGCTACTGCTGTGTGCTGATCGCCTGACCTGTGCCTGTGTTCTGTTCACTGATTTTCATTCATGATGTGGATTTGTCTGCCTGTCCTTTAACTGCACATACATCTGTCTCTACTGGCCATTTGTGATAGATGGACTGAATTGAACATGATAATTCATGTTTCTCAGCTAGATCATTATTTTTAGATACAGAACGCCTGTAGATATTTTGGGGGAATTTCATGGCTTTACTATAAGATGTTGCAGATGGTGCTGCAGGATCCAGCAAATATCAATCTAAAATCAGTAAATACAGTGTTTCACACTTCAATCTAATCATGAATTTTGTTAAATGGAAAATATACTGAATACCAGCCATGTAATAAAACGTACGAAAACATCTTGTATCAAATGTTAAATATAAATGTTTATTTTAGACACAGTGTTAGATTTCACCCCACAGGAATCTACCGTGTACGCCTTTTCGAGCTCCGTCATGCCTTCCAGCCTGTTTTACCATTACCTTCTAATAACATTGAGTTACATTTAGTTCTGTGTTGCTATGATATAGAAAGTGTGGTTTGCTGCAGAGTCAGGCCTGGAGAGTCCGAAATGAACACACTGTCACGGTTTCGTGGGGAAGGGGCACGGAGGCAAAAGCAAGCGGCGGACGCAGCGTAGAGACGAGGATAAGGCAGAATTGTAAACGAGTAACAGGCAGGGGTCAGGCGATCGGACGAACAGAGTAAGGAGGGCAAGACGAAGAGCGTGGTCGAAGGCGGAAACAAAGGTCGAGGTAACGAGGTAATCAAAGATAATCGGAAGGCTTGGTAACGCAGAGAAAGAGGTTCACTGAGCGTATACGCTGAATGCTACTCTGTGACTGGCAAACCTAAGTAGCCGTGCTTGAGTGTGAGTCTGTGATTAGTGACAGGTGTCTTGGATCAGAACTCCGGGGATGGAAGCGCGTATGCGTGCCGGTAGCACGCGTTGCATCTTGGGATCCGGCTGAGCTGTGACAGAACCCCCCTCAAAGGGCTCATACCGGAGCCACGTTCTTCTTAGGTCTCCCGGGGGGGGCCGGGGAGGTCAGGATGGCGAGGCATGAAAGTCACTAATGAGTTGCGGGTCGAGGATGTCCTGCTTCGGAATCCAGCAGCGTTCCTCAGGACCGTAGCCCTCCCACTCGACCAAGTATTCCAGCTTACCCGTCCTGTACCTGGAGCTGAGAATGTCCTTGAGACGGTAAGCTGGTTGCCCTTCGATATCCAGGGGAGGCGGAGGTGTCTCAGAGGGCACATCAGATGCTAAGGGTCCGGGAACGACTGGTTTCAGGCGTGAGACGTGGAATGAAGGGGCGACGCGGCTGTGCCGGGGTAGTTGCAGCCGGTACGTGACCTCATTGATGCATTTCAGGATCCTGAAGGGGCCCGTATACCTCTGTGCGAGCTTCTTGCAGCTGTGTGGTTGCCTCAGGTCCCTTGTAGACAACCATACCCGATCACCGGGTTGGTAACTTGGCTGGTTGCTGCGGCGACGGTCGGCTTTGCGCTTGTATGAGTCGGTGACCCGCGTCAGACGTCGATGGGTGTCTGCCCATACCTGTTCACTCCGCTCAAACCACTGATCGACTGCGGGGGAGTCAGTGACATCTGCATTCCACGGGAACAGAGGGGGTTGATACCCCAGTACGCACTGAAACGGGGTGAGATTAGTTGCTGAATGACGTAACGAGTTCTGGACGTATTCGGCCCATGGCAAGAACTTGTCCCACTCGCCGGGATTGGCTGTGCAAAAGGTGCGGAGGAAACGGCCCAATTCCTGGTTGACTCGTTCCACTTGGCCATTGGACTGTGGGTGATATCCTGAGGTGAGGTTTACCGTGACCCCCAACTTATACATGAAACTGGTCCAGACTTGGGATGTGAATTGGGGGCCCCGGTCACAGATGATCTCTTCCGGGATGCCGAAATACCTGAAGACATGGGTGAACAGCAGCTCGGCAGTCCCAAAGGCAGTGGGTAAGGCGGGTAGAGGGATGAAGCGTACCGATTTTGAGAACCGGTCCAATATAACCAGGATGGTGGTGTTGCCCTGGGATTCGGGTAAGTCTGTCACAAAATCCACTGCAATGTGAGACCATGGGCGTTCCGGAATGTGTAGGGGCTTGAGCTTGCCCATGGGAAGCGTTCGGGGGACCTTATTCTGTGCGCAGGACGAGCATGATGCCACTATTCTGTGGATGTCCTTCTGCATGTTGGGCCACCAGTATTTCTCCCTTAGTAGGAGGTACGTTCGCTGTGCTCCCGGGTGACCTGTGCCGATGGTGTGTGCCCAGACGATGGTAGCCTGGCGGTGTTCCTCGGGTACAAACTGTTGGCCTGCGGGACATGCTGTGGGGATACGAGACGAAGGGATGTTTTCTAGTTCTTTGTCCAGTTCCCATTCGAGGGTGCTGACGATATACGAGGGGTGAACAATGTATTCCTCCTGGTCCTTGTTAACTTCCGGGTGATCCAGACGGGAGAGGGCATCGGCCTTTGTGTTCTTTGACCCAGGTCGGTAAGACAACGTGAACTGAAACCTGGTGAAGAACAGGGCCCAACGGGCCTGCCGCGGTGTTTGCCTTTTTGCAGTGCGCAAGTACTCCAAGTTTTTATGATCGGTAAAGATAACAAAGGGGTGTGCCGCTCCCTCTAGCCAATGACGCCATTCTTCGAGAGCTAACTTTACTGCCAGGAGTTCTCTGTTACCCACGTCATAATTTCTTTCAGACGCCGAGAGTCGTCTTGAGAAGAATGCTACTGGGTGGAGCTTGGGCTTATCTCCGAACCTTTGTGAGAGTACCGCTCCTACCCCAGTTTCCGGCGTCCACCTCCAGCAACAAATGGTCTGGATGGGTCGGGATGCTTGAGAACAGGCGCTGTAGTGAAGGCGTTCTTGAGCTTCTCCAGGGCATTCTGGGCTGCTGGGCCCCATGACAGGTGCTTGGGTTTTCCCTTTAACAGAGAGGTCAAGGGATGCGCAATCCTGCTGAAATTGCGGATGAACCGCCGGTAAAAGTTGGCAAATCCGAGGAACCTCTGTAATTCTTTCACAGTCCTGGGTGGAGGCCAATTCGTGACTGCTCGAACCTTTTCCTGGTCCATGGTGACCCCTTTAGGGCTAATGATGTATCCCAGGAAGGAAATAGTGTCTCTGTGAAACTCACACTTCTCCGCTTTGATGTACAGTTGATTCTGGAGTAACCTCCTCAACACCTGGCAGACATGGTGAATATGTTCCTCCCTTGACTTGGAATAGATCAAAATGTCGTCGATGTAAGCTATGACATTTCTTCCTAGCATGTCACGCAGCACGTCGTTGATGAGACATTGGAAAACCGAGGGCGCGTTGGATAGCCCATACGGCATGACAAGGTACTCATAATGGCCAGACGTGGTACTAAACCCGGTTTTCCACTCGTCCCCCTCACGAATCCGGATGAGGTTGTAGGCACTGCGCAGATCCAACTTGGTAAAAATGGTGGCTGAGCGTAACTGTTCCAGGGCAACAGGGACCAGAGGTAACGGGTAGCGATACTTTACGCAGCACTGGTTGAGGCCTCGATAATCGATGCAGGGCCTTAGACCTCCTCCTTTCTTCTCCACGAAGAAAAACCCTGCTGAAGCTGGGGATGTGGATGGACGTACGTAGCCCTGGTGCAAAGCCTCTTGGATATATTCTTCCATGGCCTTCTGTTCAGTTAGGGATAGCGGATAAACTCTCCCACGTGGGGGTGTAGCACCTGGTAATAGGTCGATCGCGCAGTCGTAGGGCCTGTGAGGGAGGGAGTCCACTAGCCTTCACCTTGCTGAAGGCTTCACGAAGGTCATGGTATTCGGGGGGAATTTGGAGGAGCTTCTTCTCCTCTGGGCTTTCTATGGAAGTGGTTGCTACCATGACGGCCGGGGTTCGTAAACAATGGTGCAGGCAATGGGGTGACCAGCGCACAATTTCTCTGTGAGACCAAGAGATCTGAGGGTTGTGAAGGTCCAACCAGGGCAGACCGAGGACCACTGGGTGACGTGCGGATACTGTGACGTGAAAGATGATCTGTTCCTGATGAAGAGCGCTGGTATGGAGAACGATGGGTTCAGTGCAGTGGGAGATGAGTCCATTTCCCACGGGGGTGCCGTCAATAGCTTGGATACGACACGGGATGAGGAGAGGACGGATGGGGATGTTGTGCTCTAGAACGGTGGTCTGATCAATAAAGTTTCCTGCCGCTCCCGAGGTCAATCAGTGCTTCTAGGACACTCCCCGGTCTCGGCAGTCAGGGGAGTGATCAAAGACGGCTTCGGAATCGGTGTGGCTAGCTCCGCTTATGTGTGAATGACGGTGGCTGCCTGCTCCCACTCGGCTGTTGCTCAGAGCAAAGCTCTCCCGGTCAGAAGCTCCATGAAATGGATGATCTTACGGGCTCCGGCATCTCCGGGTAAGTGGAAAAAACAGTGAGCATTGCAAGAGAAAGCCTCCGAGCGCCCGGGATCTCCATCGTACTTCTCTGGTGCCCGTGTGGGGAGGTAACGTGGCGCGGCCGCGGGCGGGGTTTGGTGTAGCCAAGTCATTTGCTCGGTGAGGGCGTCCAGGCGTTGGTCGTGCTGGCTGATCATCCGGCCGTGTCGCCGATGGCTTGAGGCCAACCGGTTGCCACTCACTGCCTCCATAATAAGGCGCGGAGTATTCTGTCACGGTTTTGGGTAGGAAGGGGCCGCACGGAGGCAAGAGCAAGCGGCGGGCGCGGAGCGTAGAGACGAGGATAAGGCAGAATCGTAAACAAGTAACAGGCAGGGGTCAAGCGATCGGACAAACAGAGTAAGGAGGGCAAGACGAAGAGCGTGGTCGGCGGGGAAACAAAGGTCGAGGTAACGAGGTAATCAAAGATAATCGGACGCTTGGTAACGCGCAGAGAAGAGGTTCACTGAGCGTATACCGCAATGCTACTCTGTGACTGGCAAACCTAAGTAGCCGTGCTTGAGTGTGAGTCTGTGATTAGTGACAGGTGTCTTGGATCAGAACTCCGGGGATGGAGAGCGCATGCGTGCCTGAGTAGCACGCGTTGCATCTTGGGATTTGGAGTTCTGATCCGGCTGAGCTGTGACACACACACACTGACAGATATAAGCGTGTTCAAAAGATACTTCCTGTTTATTCATTCAAAGCAGAAGAATTTATACACATTGTACACAGTTATAAACAGCAGTGCGTGGACAGTTTCTACTGGTCCAAGTGTCAGACAGATTTAGACAAAACACATAGCACATAGTTATGATACAAAATAAGTCCCATGTCATGTTGACACAGAAGTACATAATAATATAATCAAGGATACCAGTTGATCAGCGTATTCAAAGAGGTAACTAAATGATTACACATTCATCTCATATATATATATATATATAATATTTGAGAGCAGTTCATAATATAAGAGGGTACATAATATAAAATATAAGATGATAAAAGAGAATCTCCTTTCACAAAGTATATGTTAAAACACAGTGAATCTACTGCTTATGTTGTAAAGAGAAAAGCAGTTCTGACATCATCATTCCATACAAACAGAAAAACCCAAACCGTTTCTGAGAGTGAATCCTCAGAGCTCCGTCTACACTGGAGACACCATCACTCTGATCTGTGAGCTGCAGTCGACTGTATGGAAGTTTCAATGGTATAAAAATAATCAGCAGTTACAGCTTTCCAGCACTGAACAAACATACACACTCAAAGTGACAGACAATAATGCAGGAGAGACAGAGTACGAGTGTCAAGGACGCAGGATATACTACAAGACAGGGTACTACTACACACAGTACAGTGATCCAGTCAGGATTACAGTGAGAGGTATGTCATGATTGTTTCCTTTTTTCACCACAGATTTCTTAGAAGGGATGATAAAAAAAAATATTGCTTATTTTTTGTAATTCCTTGTTATTCTAGAATATTCAAATATGTGTTGAAAATGTTCAAAATAATCTTGGAATATCTGTTTTAATAATAATCTGTTTTTAAAGTATTTATCATTTGTGGCTGGTGCAAATGCAAAACATTAAAGACATGTTATTTAACAAAGAAATAAAAACAGGTCAAGCTATAACTTTACATTTTCCAAGATGGGAAAGTCTTCAGGACAGAGGAATTTATGATTTTCAGTTTCCCTGTAACATGACAAGCTGTGTTTTTGTTCTTTATTCATTAAAAGAGTGAGAGAAAAAAAGAGAGGGCTGGTGACGGAACTGTTTATAGTTAAAGTTTTATAATCTATAATGTAAGTTAGAACAGGAACTGTAACACACACGAATAAAACACATGAGGACATGCTGTTATTGGAAAATAATCAGTTCTTCAGGGTGGAAACATTAACTCGGCTTCATAACACCTCCACATGACTCAGTATTTTTCTATAACAGTGTGAGACTGAGTGTTTTATTACTTATTTACACTTTGTTAAAAGAAGGGGGAAAAAATATAAAACAGATAGTTCTGGTGCTTGATTCTGATTGGCTGAGCTGCATTCCAAGGCATTTTAAATCACTCTGTAAACACACGTGACTTCATTACATCAGTATTATTGCACCAAATAAATTGTCTCAAAATGTTCGATTTTGTTGGCATTTGTTATGCTAATAATACCAGTTTCTGGAGGGGAAAAAAACGTAAGAAACCATCTATGCTTCAACAGCCGTGTTTTCTTTTAAATACACTTTATAGTTTGTCATCCGGGTAACACAATAATAAACCAGACTACAATGATAATTGTTTTGTTTTCACTAGCTCACTTCATCCATTCAGATTAAGACATATGATGAAGGTCTTCTTCATTCAGTAAAAGCAGTTGATATCATGCTGAAAGGTGCATTATTGCCACCTACTGGACTGGAATATAACAGAGAATAAAGAGTTTAATTACAGTGTGTTGCTGCTGTGTGTTGCTTGGCAACCATGCTGCTAAATGTTGCTGAAAAAACACATTTCTTGGCAGAAGAATGATTATTTTTTACCAATTAAATACTGAATATTGTGTTGCTTTTTGATTATGTTATGAAACCATGTCAGGTATATGTAATAACCATTTTCTAAAAGCAATAAGTCACACAAGGCCACGTAACAGGTTTACAGTGATTTTAGAACAGCTAAAGCCTGATTTGCAAGTTGCTGAGAAAAAACATTTCATTGGAGATAAATTGGTGAGCAATCAGTGCTTGCCAATCAGCAGTCAATCGTTATGTGTGATCTACGACACATCAAACAGTCTCGCCGACACATCGCTGAGGCATCCGTGACACCAGACAGATATTTGCTATGGTAAATATCTGGAGCTGTCGGGCGACTCCACATCCTGTGGTGTGAAAACTGTCATCACAGGCAGTGATTGTGGTGACGACCTACAGCCAATGAGAGAGCAAGGCATGGGGTGAGGTCACCGTGAGGAAGGGAAACCTGCGAGTGCTAATCCATTATTTACCCACTTTCTTTGTCTTATCCTTTTTGGGGTTTCTTCAGCACAAATCATTGCGTAAACAGCTCACACCTCTTGCTTCTGTCCTATGTGCATCTTCAAATAAACAACTCCTATTTCGCTCATAGGACTTGTTTCTTTAGTACACAGTAGGTCTGAAACCAGAGACCTCCAATGTGTGAAAAATGTAAGAAATAATCTTCACTTCCTTACAGTCTAAACACAACATACTATACTTTAATAGAGTAATAAGTAATTAAAAATACTATATATGGAAATATCTTGTAAATAATTATAACATGGTTACATGTGTGTAACTAAACACCTAAACTCCACAAACTGTTGTAAAGTCTTAAGGTTTAAGCACAAATTTACAGTAATTAAAAATATAAAATAGTACACAAATCCTACCCCATGTTATAATCTTAATTATGAAAATAATTTTTCATTTCAGTTAAATGTTGAAAATTTGTACAAATTATTGTGTGTGAGAGTCATACTGAAACTGTTTTACTAATGAAGACTGGGTTTTTGTGGGAAAATGTGTATTTATAAATAGTAAACATGACTATGTATTTTAGACATAGTTATACTGAGTGTATGTATGAGGGATTTATGGGGACGCATAAATCAGTGTATGACTGAGGGTTATGTTACTTATGTAAGTGAGGATGATAATGATTGGTCCCATTAAAAAAACTAGAGTCTACAGTTTAACTGGATCTAGGTGTGGTGTTTACATTAAAACAAAGATTTAAGAGTTAATATCGACAGATCTCACAGTTTATTAAATTAAATAAAGTTGCATTCACTATTCCACTATCCCGATATGATCATAATAAAGACATGACGACAAATTTATCATGACAGTTTAGATGCTCCGTTATGTTTCTACAGCAAGACCTAAACCAGGAGCATCCATAGATCCTGATAAACCGGTGTTCAGTGGAGATGCTGTCACTCTGAGATGTTACGTACAGGATGAAAGTGTCTCTAGCTGGCAATACAGCTGGTATAAAGATGATTCACACAGTCCTGTCAGTAGTGAACAGGTGTACACAATCAGTGGTGTTGAAGTGACCCACACAGGTAAATACACCTGTAGAGGAGCAGAGAGACAAGGCTCACGCTCCTCACACTTCAGTGATGCTGTTACACTGACTGCATCAGGTGAGTGTGTGAGGGGTTTTGGGGACACATGAAAAAGGAATTAGATATCCATGAAAATCTTCTTACTGTGTATTAAATAAATGTAGATAAAATGTTTTGTATTTCCTGTGTACAGAGAGACCCCGGGCAGTACTGAGTGTATCTCCACAGAGCTGGCTGACTGAAGGAGACTCAGTGACTCTAAGTTGTGAGGTTACAGACTCCTCTACAGACTGGACATTCAGCTGGTACACAGCTGTTCCCTACAGAGACGGCTTATTTCAAATAAAAAATAATCATGGCTATATCATGCATGTGGAGCTCCTCTCAGACAGCAACAGAGGATCTGGAGGCAACTACACTCTCAGTCCTGCTGCTCTTAATCACACAGGAGTTTATATGTGCAGAGGAGAGAGAGGAGAATCATCCTTACACACACAGTACAGCAATCCACAGCCACTATGGATCACTGGTGAGGAAAATAACAGTGGGTTTAGGTTAAATAGTAAAGGTGTGTATGTGTGAATGTAAGAAGAGATTCATGCAACATGTATTTATTAATATGTATAAGGAAGTTAAAGACCCTAAGTGCTGGTAGAGTTTTTTCCCTTTGTGACATTGGTGAAAAAAGCCATGTGTTGTGTTTTTGGCTGTCTTCGTCCCTCATCTAGTCATTGGTTTATTTTCCTGGAAACAAAGAGGACTAAGGAGATGATTAAGGATTGAGGATCTATGGGCAGGGGGATTTTATTATAAAAGTCTTTCTGACCAGAACAGGTCAAAGAGATGTAACTGAATACACAGAGAAGATGTTAAGAAGAAGCGCAATATTCTGGAGTTGTTTTGTTTGTTTGTTTGTTTGTTTGTTTTCAGAAAGCTTGCTAGAAAGACAACACCACGCCTGCTTCAGGTTTAAACATGAATACAAACACAGATACGGCTATTAGGAGAACTACACAGTTGCAGATACAGATGATGTCATTATGTTACACTGTTAGTGAACACAATACAAATAGCAGAGCTGTAAAACAGGCAAGGGTCAAACACAGTATACAAGGCTAATACTGAGATGATGGTGATGTCTGGTGGTCATGTGATGTTGATGTGATGCTCTGATCATGTGCACCTATTCCTAGTTTTACCTCAAACTTTTTTTGTATTTATTCCCTCTGTGTTGTTCTGTGTCTTTGCTGATTTGTGTTCCTTTGCAGCAGCTGAAGGACTTTCCTGTGTTCCTAGTCCCAGTTTTCATTTTATTTCTCGGTTTGACCTTTGCCTTTTTGCAGCATTTATGATTATAGATTATCCCAGGTTAAACCTGTCTGTGTTATGACCCATGCTATGGACTGTGGCTTTGAATCCAGATTAATAAACATAATTCTGAATGTACTTGCACTTGTATTCGCATTATATTCCATATTACACTTATTCTTATTTACACGGCTCTCTTCTGTGTTTAAGGGGAATCTCCTCCAGTCTCTCTGATCATCAATCCCAGCCGAACTCAACACTTTACTAAAGAATCTCTCTCACTGAGCTGTGAGGACCAGAGTAACTCTACTGGATGGAGAGTGAGAAGATACACACACCGTGAGAGAGTGTTAGATTGTTCAGTGTGGGGATCAGTTACAGGATCTACATGTAAAATCAGCTTCCTCTCCACATCCTACACTGGAGTTTACTGGTGTGAGTCTGAATCTGGAGAAAACAGTAATCCTGTCAACATCACAGTGCATGGTGAGTCTTCATGTAGTGTGTTTATTGTTAAAGGAAAGGGGAAATGTTTCATTACAGAATATTCAGAACTCTGAGTTTCTAACTGGGAGAACTGTTCCACAAGACAAAGATGTTATTTTCCAGACTGAGTAGAAGTAAATGCTTACCGATACCCACACTGATAATGATAATGAAATGAGTAACGTACTGAGTATTAATCAATCAGGGATGTCATAAAATATTTTATTTCTCTCTGTTTATATTGATTTCTGCTGTGTACAGATAATTCATTGTGCTTAGATTATGTTTAATATGCTATGGAATTTAAACAGTGTATTTAATAGTGTCACGTCTGTCACGTTCCGTGACGTAAGGGAAGCTAGGATGGATACAGGTGCATTATGAACAGTTGTTTTATTAAAAGAGAGATGAGCAGACAAATCCAAATCGTAATCGAAAAAACCTAATCTGAAACATGCAAGGTCAGATGATCAGTCAACAAGCATACACTGGGGCAAGGCAGAGATCAATGAAGCGGACAGAGGATACAGGGTCAATATAGCAAACGTGAAACAAACAACAGCAAGGGACTGGTAGCAGAGAACCAGTATAAACTAATTTAACAAACTATGAAAGAGACTATGACTATATCAATACTAAACAAAACCTAATCGATCTTTACACTAATCTAAGTCTAAATGTTGCTAGATCAGAGTGTTGTTAGGCATGTGGTATATATGCTGACGTGATTACCCTCGTAACAGCTAACTGCTGAGGACACTACAGACACACGTGACATGACAACCAATGATAGGACTGGGAGGCGACATGACATAGACAATAACAAAAGCATGTGTTGAAATGACACTGCTGTCAACATTGTAAAAACAGGTGCTCACGCATTCTCGCTTAGAGCACACTGCTTCAAGGGGAAGCAAGGGGAATTTCAAGGGGAAATCATGACAAATAGAATGTGTAAGATGGAACCTGAGTTGTTTCAGTGAACTTGGTCATTAAAAATAAGTGAAAAGTGCTGTGAATTTCACCTTCACTCACAAGCAAAGTGTAGATGGTGGGGAGCGAGGGGAAAGGAAGTGCACATGTCTCAGTGCTCAGTGCTGTCATGTGTGATAGTTTCTCTGCACACTCTCTTCGCTGCTCCACTCTCACAAATACATTTTTGCACAAATAATGGCACCTTAAGTTTATTTTTAGTTCAGGCTGAGACTGTTCTGTTCAATCCATCCATCCATCCATCCATCCATCTTCAACCACTTATTCCTTCTTCAGGGTCGCAGGGAACCTGAATCAGGAGGCATCGGGCACAAGGCGGGGTACACCCTGGACAGGGTGCCAGTCCATCGCAGGGCACAATCATATACACACTCAAACACCCATTCATACACTATGGACAATTTAGTCACGCCAATCAACCTACCTGTATGTCTTTGGACTGGGGGAGGAAACCGGAGTACCCGGAGGAAACCACCGCAGCACGCGGCACACACATGGCCCCAGCAGGAATCGAACCTCGGACCCTGGAGGTGTGAGGCGAACATGCTAACCACTAAGATTGATGCTGTAATTTCACCTCTTTCACTTTCATTTTCTGTCATCTGTTCATTAGCAAGACAATGTACACTAGACATATATATATATATATATATATATATATATATATATATATATATATATATATATATATATATACAGATTAATTAATTGTGATTTTCTGTGTTCTAGATGGTGATGTGATCCTGGAGAGTTCTGTCCATCCTGTGACTGAAGGACATCCTCTGACTCTACGCTGTTTATATCGATACCCAAATTCCTCAAACCTCCGAGCTGATTTCTATAAAGATGGATCAGTTCTCCAGACACAGACTACAGGACAGATGATCATCTATAAAGTCTCAATGTCAGATGAAGGTTTCTACCACTGTAAACACCCAGAGAGAGGAGAGTCACCGAAAATCTGGGTCTCAGTCAGAGGTGAGAAATCATTTCAATATTTATTTAAATACATCTGTGACTGAAGGTGTTGAACTCAGTATCTTTACATAAAGTAATCTATAGTAAGTACATGTACATGGTATTTGTGCATGAGTCTGTGTGTAGTAGTGTAAATGGATTTATTTCTACTGCAGTTTGAGTAAAACATACAAACAGTTCATCATGAATAAAGTGTTATTATAATGATTATTTTATTCAGCGTCAGGTCCATCAGGTGTAGAAGCTCCATTCTCAGTGCTCATGCTGATCAGTAGTGTAGTGACGGCCTCTCCGTATCTGCTGGTGACCATCATTCTGCTGGTCAAATGTTACAGAGCTCGAGGTAAGAACTCTTTCAGTACGTTTCACATAATGAACAAAGTAACTTTAATTACTGCCAGAAAAATATTTTCACTTAAAATAAAGTAGAAATCATTTGACTCACTATCAGCTTTTTAAAAAGGCATTAGGCATTAGATAATGACAATAATAATACACAAGGTTTTAAAAGGAAGAGGTAGCATTTAATAGAGCAATAGGACTCTAATAAAGTGTTTGTAATAATTGATAAAGAATCTCTGACCTACATTTTGCAGTTACTGAAGATGACTGAATGAATGATGTTTATTTTCTAACACATCTTTTCCTGAAGCTCTGTCACGTGTCACTTCACTGTCATTCATACGCATTAAAACAAACACCCTTTAAACTGTGTTTAGGACGATATCAAATGCAGTTCG